>CM055123.1:26605003-26945003 GCA_029206835.1 Rana muscosa | reverse complement strand
TTTTCAGGTGCTAAAGGGCTAAAAAGAACGCCTCCAAAGCGCTTGAAAAACACCTCCCCTGCAGCCCCAGTGTGAGAGACCGAGTGCTTTCACACTGGAGCGGTGCACTTGCAAAATGTTAGAAAAAGCCAAAGCGCCTGCAAAGCACATGGGCACCGTTGCCAAAGCTTTTGCAAAGCCCTTCAGCGCTTTTTGGGTGCATTTAGCCCTTTCTTCGGCCGCTAGCGGGGGTTAAAAGTGACCCACTAGCGGTCAAAAAGCGCTGCTAAAATGAAGGAGCAGTGCCAGTGTGAAAGGGGTCTAAGTATAAATTTAAAAAAGCCTTTACTACCACTTTAACTAGTTTGAAATCTAATCTGCTGATAATTGCTCTGTGCAAATTGTTCTTATAGACCAGAGGCCCCGGGGCCAGATGTGGCCCTTTGCTTGCCTTTGTCTGGCCCTTGGGGCACTAGTCATCCCATTGATATAAGACACCATTCTGCCCTCTGACACCAAAAATGGGGCAAAATTCCTGCCACTGACATCAACAATATGGCACCATTTCTCCCACTGACACCATCAATGGGGCACTTTTCCTCCCCCTAATACCAAAGATGGGGCACTGTTTGCTCGAACTGACGCCAGAAAAAAATTATATTCCCACTGGCCACAATCTGGTCCACCAAAAACTGAAAGACGGTTAACCGGCCCTTTGTTTAGAAAGTTTGGAAACCCCGTTATAGACAATTGTCAGTTGATGAATAGTTTGCATAGTAAATGGTGATGTATAAAAAAAAATACACAATAGTTACTGTAATGACTTGTACACACGATCGGATTTTCCAATGAAAAATGTCCGATGGACTTGTTTCATCGGAAATTCCGATCGTGTGTGGGCCCCATCAGACTTTTTCCCATCAGGGTAAAAAAATAGAACATGTTTTAAAATTTTCCGATAGAAAAAAATCCGATGGGAAATTCCGATCGCATGCTCAGAAGCATTGAACTTAATTTTTCTCGGCTCGTTGTAGTGTTTTACGTCACCGCGTTTTGGGCGGTCGGAATTTAGTCTGACAATGTGTATGCAAGACTGATGGAAGATTTTATTCTATCGAAAATCCGATCGTGAGTACAAGGCATAAGAGTTGTCATGTGAAAAACATTCCATTTCTATGCTCTCTTTCTGAAAATGATTGGATGCTCTGCTGACTCTCTTGCTTCAATACTTAAAATCTCTAACCTTGAACAAGTATGGAGATTAGACTTTCCTGATCTGCATTATTGCTTTGATTTACTGACTCGAAAAATAGAAACCTTGGGGGCGGGGGTCAGGATGACATCCAGTTAAATAGGACTTTCAGAAGTAGGTCAACAATGGCAGCCTCGTGACAAGTTTATTTGAAAGTATAACTAAGGGAAAAAATATTTTTTTTTTAGTTTTGGATAGAGTTTTGGATTAGAATGCTTGTCAGTTTCTATTGGCTGTGTCCCCGTTAATAAGATTCATCCTCTCTCTAGAAAATCCCACATTTTGGGTTGTTCCCAGAAAAGTAATAGAGGGGAAATCTTCCAACACTAGTTCTGTTGACCTGGGGGTCCCTAGGGAATTCCGTTACTTTGCTGGAATTTTCTTTTGGCTTCCTGTTTGACTATGGGACAGAATGTGAAGAGAAATCTCTGCAATGGAACACAAATGGTGGGGAAAAAAATCTGACAGGGGTTATAATTTTTGCCTATAGGGCCACTTTAAACCTCTGGATTGGGCAATTTTCCCTTATTTGTAGGCACCAACACATAGTACCAGACACCCTCAGCCAAAATAATTCTTAGGGGGAAATAGCAACTGGCTATGTTTGATATTTTCAGCCTTATTCTGGGAAGGCTATCCACAAGGTTTAGGAGTGTGTCTATGGGGAATGTTTGACGGTTCTTCCACAAGCGCATTTGTGAGGTCAGGCACCGGATTTGGATAAGAAGGCCAGGCCCACAGTCTCCGCCCTAATTCACCCAAAAAGGTTCTATCTGGTTGAGGTCAGGACTCTGTGTAGGCCAGTCAAGTTCCTTCACCCCAAACTCGCTTTGTGCTTTGGTCCAAATCATTTGGTTGAGGGGGGATTATGGTGTGGGGTTGTTTTTCAGGGGTTTGGCTTGGCCCCTTAGTTCCAGTGAAGGGAACTCTTAAGGTGCCAGCATACCAAGACATTTTGGACCATTTCAAGCTCCCAACATAGTGGGAACAGTTTGGGGATGGCCCCTTCCTGTTCCAACATGACTGCACACCAGTACACAAAGCAAGGTCCATAAAGACATGGATGAGCAAGTTTGGGGTGGAGGAATTGGACTGGCTTGCAAAAAGTCTTTCACACGTTTTCCCTTCCTGTGCTCCTTGCTATGAAGGCCAGTTATGGGTGGGGCAGGGGCCATTTGATTGTTACTGGTGCACAAAGTCCTGACCCCAACCCGATAGAACACCTTTGGGATGAATTAGAGCGGAGACTGCGAGCCAGGCCTTCTCGTCCAACATCAGTGCCTGACCTCACAAATGTTATAACACAGAGCCAGTAAGTTTTATGTCATTTGTGACTGACAATTTGTGCCTATACAGCATTCTGATAAGTCCTGCATTGTTTTGTGTTAGTCATGAAACTCCAGGTAAAGAAATTATTAAGCTGATTTTTTTAACAGTTCTTTTCCCTCTAATTACCAACATTGTTTTACAGCTCTACTTGGATTTATTTTAAATGGCTTGACAATCGCTTCATTTTACAAAATAAGAGAACTCAGGACACCTAGCAACCTGCTCATAATAAGCTTAGCAGTGGCAGACACGGGATTGTGCATCAATGCTTTTGTCGCTGCTTTTTCCAGCTTCTTAAGGTAAAATAAACCATAATCATAGATTTGCAGTGTTACCAGTGGCGGCTGGTGCTCAAATTTTTTGGTGGGGCGCAAACAAACTGAAAAAAAAAATCATCAATTGCCGCCACTGTGCCCATTAAACGCAGCCACTGTGCCCAAACGCCACTAGTTTGTCCCCAAATGCAGCCAGTTTCCCCCCCATATGCAGCCAGTTTCTCCCCCATAATGCAGCCAGTTTCTCCCCCATAATGCAGCCAGTTTCTCCCCCATAATGCAGCCAGTTTCTCCCCCATATGCAGCCAGTTTCTCCCCCATAATACAGCCAGTTTCTCCCCCATATGCAGCCAGTTTCTCCCCCATATGCAGCCAGTTTTTCCCCCATATGCAGCCAGTTTCTCCTCCATAATGCAGCCAGTTTCTCCCCCATAATGCAGCCAGTTAATCCCCCATAATGCAGCCAGTTTCTCCCCCAAAATACAGCCAGTTTCTCCCCCATATGCAGCCAGTTTCTCCCCCATATGCAGCCAGTTTCTCCCCCATATGCAGCCAGTTTCTCCCCCATAATGCAGCCAGTTAATCCCCATAATGCAGCCAATTAATCCCCCATAATGCAGCCAGTTAATCCCCCATAATGCAGCCAGTTTCTCCCCCATAATGCAGCCAGTTTCTCCCCCATAATGCAGCCAGTTTCTCCCCCATCTGCAGCCAGTTTCTCCCCCATAATGCAGCCAGTTTCTCCCCCATAATACAGCCAGTTTCTCCCCCATATGCAGCCAGTTTCTCCCCCATATGCAGCCAGTTTCTCCCACATAATACAGCCAGTTTCTCCCCCATAATACAGCCAGTTTCTCCCCCCATAATGCAGCCAGTTTCTCCCCCATAATGCAGCCAGTTTCTCCCCCATATGCAGCCAGTTTCTCCCCCATATGCAGCCAGTTTCTCCCCCATAATACAGCCAGTTTCTCCCCCATAATGCAGCCAGTTTCTCCCCCATAATGCAGCCAGTTTCTCCCCCATATGCAGCCAGTTTCTCCCCCATATGCAGCCAGTTTGTCCTCATAATACAGCCAGTTTGTCCCCTATATGCAGCCAGTTTGTCCCCTATATGCAGCCAGTTTGTCCTCATAATACAGCCAGTTTGTCCCCCCCAGCCCTGCACTTACCTTCCTCGAGTCAGCCCTCGATGTCACTTCAGCCAATCAGGTTACCGGTAACCAGACCCGGTGAACCTGATTGGCCAGGGAACGCACCCCTGTGCGTCCTCTCATTAGATATTTAGAAGCCGATTACAGCCCTCAGGCTGTAGTCGGGAAGCCTATCAGAGTCTGCTGGCTCTGATAGGCACTTCTAAAGGCCAATCAGACGCTGTGATTCAGATGGCCAGCGCTCAAGGGGTCGGCCATCTGAATAGTGGGCGGCAGCAATACATAGGTTCATGCAATGCATGAACCTATGTATTGTTGTGGTGAGTGACGGCCGGGTGCAGAAGCGAGCGGTAGCGGCGCTTCTGCGCCCACTATGGTCGCGCCGCCATGTGTGAAAAAAGACATAAAAAAAAAAAAAAACCTCTTAAAGGGCCCGTTTTTTTATTTTTTTATTTTTTATTTTTGGTGACCACAGGAGGGGGGGGGGGGCGGCGCCCGGGCGCCCCCTATGGACGGGCCGCCACTGAGTGTTACTATTACTATAAAGAGCTGCTTGCATCATTATGTTTCGAATTGATCTAAATGGAGTATATTTACAACATATATACAATATATTAGTATATCATTTTGAATGTTAGACTGTAACTAGACCCAAAAACAAAAATTGTAGCTTACCAGTTTTTGTATTTGATGGTTGCATTAGGTTTCTTTTTTCCATCTTTTATTTCTTTATTTTCATGTGGATATTGGCCAGTAACATACATCCTGTCTTAGGGTACCTATGTTCACTTCACCACTGCATCTATGGAGGAACAATGTAGCCATCCTTGGACAGCAATATAGCCAATAAGTGGAGAGGGTAGTGTTAAATGGATTAGTAGATTTAGATGGACTTTACATAAGTGACTAACAATTTAACAAATAAAGAGATTGCAGCACTCTACCTTTAAAAACATGCAGGACTGGAAGGACCAGTGTGTAGACAGGGGTAACTGCACACTTCCCAATACCACATAAAGACGGAAGAAACCTGGACAATAGTCTCATCTTCAGGAGTTAGTTCTTACACGTTTCAGCTTACATAGTCCTAATCAGAGCCGGTGTTACACTATTTTGCACCCTAGGCAAGACCAGCTACATGCGCCCCCCCCCAAAGACAGGTCATTGTACTATGGGTGGGACTTAGGTAGAAATGCACCTGCATCCTTGGTGTCACTGAAAGAAAAAAGTCCCTGCCCATTGATGGTTTCACTGGAAGAAAAAAATTGACCCTGCATCCATCATATGTGACGTGCATCAGTAAATTTATAGGGGTGGGGTGGTAGGAAGCTAGCAGTGGGGTACAGGGGGGAGGAAGATTACAGGGGTGGGGTGGTAGGATGCCAGGCACAGGGGGATAATGATGACGAGGATGGAGATAATGATGACAGGGGGTGGGGTGGTAGGAAGCTGACAGAAGGGTAGAGGGGATGAAGATTACGGGGGTGTGGTGGTAGGAAGCTGATAGTGGGGTACAGGGGGGTGATGATGACAGAGGGTAGGTTGGTAGGAATCTGGCAGAATGGTACTTGTAGTCAGAGTCTTCGAGTAAGAAATGCGATAACCCTAATAACCAAGGCCTGAGGTGTGCCTTGGCCTGGCTGGTCGGTATGCCTGAGAAGAGGGCATACCCTGAATGTAAGAATAAGAAAAATGTACAATGAGTATGTATAAAGGCTGGGGGAAACGGGTGGGTGGGAACTCTGAAAGAGATGCCGACACAGGACCCGACAGGAGAGGAGTATGTACCTTATGTACCCTCAGACTCCTCCCACAAACACAGGCTAGCCTTCAGCCAGCCTTACACTTGTAGTCAGAGTCTTCGAGTAAGAAATGCGATAACCCTAATAACCAACGCCTGAGGTGTGCCTTGGCCTGGCTGGTCAGTGTGCCTGAGAAGAGGGCAAAAGACACATGTTTAGGTGAAGAAGGGTAGGTAACCGACCATCAAGTATAGTAGCGCGCGCCCGGATGGCAACAGTATATGTATCCGGTGAGTATCCGCTATGACAGGAGAAACCCACCGACTTGAGATAGAAGGAACCCCCTATTGAAGCTGCGAAGCAGCCCAGAACTCGACTAAACGTCCCGTGAACAATTGGGTTGAGCCTAAAACCCGAGATAACCCAGACATGAGACTGAAATGCTTGTGATGACAGGATACGTGGGGGAAATTGGAGCAAGGGCTGGCCCGAGGAGTCCCTGCAAACAATGACCGAGAAGAACGAAATACCTCAAACGGACACCAGTGAAGTAGCTCTGTGAAGAATCCCCCAACCCCTGGCCTACCCATACTTGGTATGGGGAAGTGAGAGGGTGAGTTGCAAAAAATGGACAACCTGGAAGGAGTCTGAAGTGCTGGATACCTGATGGATATGTTGATGGAGCAGGTGGATAAGGCCAATGCGCTATGGCAACCAGCATCGTTGAACATGGAACCATGCCAGACACACAGAACAGCGGTCCCACCTGATAGACTCGGTTAGCAGGTTACAGGCAAAAGCACGACTCGATCGTGAGTCCTGAATGCACGAATAGTCTTACCCTATCAACAGCAGGACTGATGGAATTGAGTGCAAGGATAGTTGATATCGGTGAGGATGCCAATACAAACCTCCCCCAACTGTGCAAGTGCTGAATCGCCAGACCACGGACGAGTACCTAATGAAAAAAGTTTTGCAGGAAAGAGCAGCCCAAAAGTACCAACGCTATTGGAACTCTCCACTAGGTACCTAGGAGGCCCGGCCCCCCACCTTCAGAATGAAGGTAAAGAAACCAGACCAAGCACCCCGTGGTTGAAGGGATGCACGTGAACTAGTCACACAGAGACAGGCAGCAAGCCCAAGCTAAGGAAACACAAACAACACATGGCAACCGAACACCAGACATAAAACAACAACCTAAGTATCAGAATATGAGCAGAAACGTCGAGACCACTGCACGTGAATGAATGTGATATCAGCCCCAACCTAGTGTGAGTGGTAAGTGAGCCAGAGTTACCTGCAGCAAAGAGACACGCAGTTGAACTGAACACTCAGGGCTAGTGCACCCACAGACCGTGGTGGGTAATCGTACAGGTGTAATGAATGAACGTGCATCATGTGAAGTATGGTATACGGGCGAGAAGATTGTGGTCATCAATCATAAAAAAAAACGAAACCTCAGCCCGTATGGATCTGTAGACGTGACAGATCCCGAGATGTGAGCACTAGGTAATCAACCCAGGTTGCAACATGGACAAGAACGATGAGACATGGTAACCACGAAGAAGAAAACGCTATGACAGACAAACAATATGACAGAAAATTGTGGGGCAGAAACACTACGACAGAAATTGTGGGGCAGAAACGCTACGACCGTAATCGTGGGGCAGAAACGCTATGACCGAAATCGTGGGGCAGAAACGCTATGACAGAAATCATGGGGCAGACGCTATGACAGAAATCAAGGGGAAGAAATGCTATGACAGAAATCATGGGGCAGAAACACTAGACAGAAATCGTGGGGCAGAAACGCTAGACAGAAATCGTGGGGCAGAAACGCTAGACAGAAATCATGGGGCAGAAACGCTATGACAGAATTAGTGGGGCAGAAATGCTATGACAGAAATTGTGGGGCAGAAACGCTATGATAGAAATTGTGGGGCAGACACGTTATGACAGAAATTGTGGGGGCAGCAACACGATGACAGAAATCATGGGGGCAGCAACGCTATGACAGCGACGCTATGACAGAATTCCTGGGGCAGAAACGCTGATACTGAAATGCAATGACAGAAATCGTGGGGCAGAAACGCTATGACAGAAATCGTGGGGCAGAAACGCTATGACAGAAATCGTGGGGCAGAAACGCTATAACAGAAATCATGGGGCAGAAACGCTATGACAGAAATCGTGGGGCAGAAGCGCTATGACAGAAATCGTGGGGCAGAAATGCTATGACAGAAATCGTGGGGCAGAAACGCTATGACAGAAATGCAATGACAGAAAACCTGGGGCAGAAATGGTATGAGAGATAAGTTGAGCCTGAAACGCTGAGGCAGAAATGCAATGACAGAAATCCTGGGGCAATGGTGGTATGAGAGAAATGCTGAGCCTGAAACGCTGAGGCAGAAATGAAATGACAGAAAACCTGGGGCAGAAATGGTATGAGAGAAACGCTGAGCCTGAAATGCAATGATAGAAAAACCTGGGGGAGAAATGGTATGAGAGAAATGCTGGGCCTGACACGCTGAGGCAGAAATGCCATGACAGGAAACCTGGGGCAGTAAAGGTATGAGAGAAATGCTGAGCCTGAACGCTGAGCCTGAAACGCTGAGGCAGAAATGCAATGACAGAAAACCTGGGGCAGAAACGCTATGACAGAAACGCTGAGACTGAAATGCTATGGCAAAAAGCAATGACAGAACCCTGGGGCAGAAAACGCTATGAGTGAAACAGAAAGCTATGAGTGAGGCAGAAAGCAAAGACAGGAATCCTGGGCAGACAGAAACGCTAAGACAGAAACGCTGAGACTGAACCGCTGAGGCAGAAAATGCAATGACAGAAAAACCTGGGGCAGAAACGCAGAGGACTGAAACGCAATGACAGAAACCTGGGGCAGACAAACGCTAAGACTGAACCGCTGAGGCAGAAGAATGCAATGACAGAAAAACCCTGGGGCAGAAACACTATGACAGAAATGCTATGACAGAATGTTGAGACTGAAAATGCAATGACAGAAACCTGGGGCAGAAACGCTGAGACTGAAAAGCAATGGCAGAAATGCAATGCCAGAAACCCTGGGGCAGAAACGCTATGAGAGAAATGCTGCACCTGAAACGCTGAGGCAGAAATGCAAAGACAGAAATCCTGGGCAGATAGAAACGCTATGACAGAACGCTGAGACTGAACCGCTGAGGCAGAAGATGCAATGACAGAAAAACCTGGGGCAGAATTGCTGAGACTGAAACGAAATGACAGAATGCTGGGGCAGACAAATGCTGAGACTGAACCGCTGAGACTGAACCGCTGAGACTGAAAAAGTAATGACAGAAAACCCTGGGGCAGAAATGTTATGACAGCAACACTGAGACTGATGCGGCGTACACGATCGTTTTTCATGCCATTTTTTAAACCAACGTTTTTCACGTCGTTTTTTTCATGTTTCCTCTCAAGCCTGTCTTGCGTACACACGATCATTTTAAAAAACGTTCAAGGAAAGCGCAGTGACGTACAACACGTACGACGGCACTATAAAGGGGAAGTTCCGTTCGGATGACGCCACCCTTCATGTTAGTAGAGTTTGTTGAGCAACGATTCGCGCTTTTCAGTCCGTTACAGCGTGACGAATGTGCTATCTCCATTACAAACGCTAGTTTTACCAGAACGAGCGCTCCCGTCTAATATTTGATTCTGAGCATGCGCGTTTTTTCACGTCGTTAAAGCATACACACTATCGTTTTTCACGTCGTTAAAAAAAACGACATGAAAAACAACGTGAAAAAATAGAGCATGTTCGAAATTTTTAATGGCCATTTTTCACGTCGTTAAAAATGCTCTGGAGCATACACACGATCGGTTTTAATGCCCATTTTTAAAAATGCCATTTTTAACGGCATGAAAAACGATCGTGTGTATGGGGCATGAAACGCAAAAAATGCCGGGACAGAAACGCCAAAGACAAAAACGCCTGGTGCATAAACGCTATGACAGAAAACACTGAGACTGAAAATGCATGTAACGCAAGAAAATACTGCCAGCGTGACCCGTGGAGACGTGAGTGTACAGTCCACCCCCATACTGCTAGCGTGACTTCGGAGAAAAGGTGGACTGCCCCCCCCATGCTGCCAGCATAACCCCTGGAGATGCGGGTGGACAGCCCCCCCTTTAAACTGCCTGCGTGTGACCCCCTGCAGCAGTGAGGTAAACAATCCCCCCCTCATGCTGCCAGCATGGTCCGGGAGGAGTGAATGGATGTCCCCTTTCATGATACCAACATAGGCCCGGGATAAGTGAATAAATAGATGGACGGGTGGATGCGCCCCCCCCTCGTGATACCAGCATGAGCACCGGTAGGAGGAGTGAGTGGACAAGCGGGCGGCACTGCCGATGCAGGCGGCGTGAGCCCGGAGGAGATGGGTGAGTGCCCCCCCATGGTGCTCGGCATGCCCCCCCTCTCGGATGCCTGCATGGGACCAGGAGAAGGAAGGGAGGCGTGTGGAGTCCCCCCCTCCATGCCCCATGTAAATACCGGGAGCCCCCCCCATGGAGCCGGCGTGAGAAACGGGCGGTGATCGGCTCCCCCCCTCCCCCTGATGATAAGCGTGAAGACCAGGATAAGAAAGCGGACAGCGGGCGGCCCCCTCCACTCGCCTGCATGGGACCAGGAGAAGGAAGGGAGGCGTGCAGGAGACCCTCATGAATACCGGGAGGTGAGTAACAACCCATGAACATGACTGCCAGCATGCATCTCCCTTCCCCCAGACCTCCAGCGACAGACCAGGCTTCTCCGTCCCCCTCTCCCTCAGCAAGGGCTTTCCCCCAGGTATGAAGGCATGCTGTGGGCGGGCGGGCGGCCGGTGCATGACAACCCCCCGCCCGGCCCGGGCATGACAACTGGCATCCGATGCGGGCCCCCCTGTTGATGCCCTCTGCCCACCCTACCAGAACCGAGAGCCACGGGAGACGTGATGGAGAGGAGTCTCCTGCCGCGAACCATTCTTCCGCTCTGCTGGAACGAAAAACCGGAAGTGACGCGGATGCCCTGTGAACCCGAAAGTGAGGTCAGCTGTAACCCTGAAAGAGACGCCGACACAGGTCCCAACAGGAGAGGAGTCTTATGTACCCTCAGACTCCTCCCACAAACACAGGCTAGCCATCGGCCAACCTTACACATGTCGGTGAAGATGACAGGGGTGGGGTGGTAGGAAGCTGACAGTGGGGTACAGGGGAATGAAGATGACAGGGGGTAGGGCGGTAGGAAGCTGGAAGAATGGTACAGGGGGGATGAAGATGACAGGGGGTGGAGTGCTAGGAAGCTGACAGTGGGGTACAGGGGGGATGATGGTGACAGGGGGATGCATATAACAGGGGGTACACGGGAGAGATGATGATGACAGGGGGTAAAGGGGGATGATGATAATGACAGGGGGATGCATATGACAGGGAGGTACGGGGGGATGATGATGACAAGGAGTACATGGGGATGATGATGACAGGGGGATGTATATGACAGAGGGGTACGGGGGGATGATGATACGGGGATGCATATGCCAGAGTGGGTACAGGAGGGATGATGATGACCCGGGAATGCATATGACAGAGGGGTACAGGTGGATGATGATAAAATGTGTGATGACAGGACTCGGAGGTAGGGTGGTGGGATGCCAGGAACGGGGGAATGGTGAGGAGCATGATGATGATGATGACAGGGGATAGTAGATGGCATCATATCCTCAGGGCTGTGTGTGTGTGTGTGTGTGTGTGAGGTCACAGGCGGCTGGTAGCAGGGATGTTCGGGGCACCCTTGTAAGCGGGTGTAGGGTGTAGCGGCTTCACAGAGGCAATCACATGTACTGACTTTATAAACCAGGCAACGTTTATTACCGGAGAGACGGTAGTAGAAAGGGTATTTAAAGCAGTGATGCAAGTAGTTTCACTCCAAGCATGGAGGCACAGATACTTCTGATGTAAGCGGTAGTTGTATTTGTCAGCACTATAGGCACTTTCCACTGACTGACACAGCATAAACCCAAGCACACAATGCGTATCTGTAGAGGCTGATATTCACACACGTTACCTGGTAAGAACGGTATTCCTTCAGCAGATGGATATAGGCATCTGATACACTTATCCTCCCTCACAACGAGGACACCGGTTTTATCATCCGACCAGGATTGCTGATACAAGACTCCGTAGGAACCCTGAGCTATCCCTCACAGGCTGGAACACTCCCCCTACCTTCTCCTAACTCTCCCTCACAAGCGGGGTCTCTGTCCCTGTCTATACACACACGTGTTCTGTCCTAAACGTGGCTCGGCTTTCCTATATAAGGTATCGACCCAAAAATGGCCGACCAAATCTCCCGAGATTTCCTGTCCTATCAAGACACCAGGCTTCTCCAAAATGGTGCTGGTGACAATTATAGAGGCCAAACAGCTCTAAACATATATACACATAAACATATCAAAGCGGCTGAAAAGTGAGTATATACACTTGCTAACCCACTTCCTCTTGCAGCCAGCTAGGCTGCCCTGCACTACAGCTGCCTACACCCTCGGTCAGGGAATGACGTCACAGGATTTGTCAGTATTGGGCAGCAGGACCGTAATGCTGTATGTACCTTGAGACTCCAGCAGACTGGCTCCCCGATGATCGCGAAGCCTGCTCTGGCAGGTCCTCCACTAAGGCCGTTCATCCTGGAGAGACCAGGGAGCTGCTCAGCCACAGCGGCCATTATCCGCACTCTGCACATGTTAGGAGATCTGCAGAGTGTGGAAGAAGGGGAGGAGCCGGGGAAAGGGAGCACATGAATCCACGCACTGACCCATCAACTGTTGGATCGAGGTTGTGACAAGCTCCCAACACCTCCTCCTCTTCCTCCACAGAACTGCACGGTGGTGCCGCCCTGAAAGGACTACTACTGTCACACACCGAGATATGAAACTAGCGTCCCTGGCTGCGCCCTAGACGGCAGTACGCCCTAAGCGGCTGCCTGGTTCACCTAGTGGTAGCTCCGATTCTGGTCTTAATCGTAGCCATAACTATGATTAAGACTGTGTAAGCTGAAACACGAAAGTGTCTTCCTGTAATGGATTCTACCCTGTTGTGAATAAAGGACTAACCTCTGAAGATGAGACCATGGTGGAAACTTTCTTCTTTCTGTATGTACTAACAATTTGAAGCCTGACTCCAGCTAATTAAGCAGCTACAGTAATAGTTTTTTTTTTTTCTTTTGGGATAAAGGTTTTACATAAATGAATTAAAGCTAACAACTGTAAGCACCCATGTCAGTGGTAAAT
This sequence comes from Rana muscosa, assembly GCA_029206835.1. Lineage (NCBI taxonomy): Eukaryota > Metazoa > Chordata > Amphibia > Anura > Ranidae > Rana > Rana muscosa. The sequence continues at coordinate 26,931,977 of CM055123.1, read as the reverse complement.
GGTTTGTCTCAACCTTCTAACGGCCACCCTGATGTTTAAATGGAAGTTGAGAGGTTTTACAAAAACCCCAAATGCTATGAATTACAGTGCTGGTTGTGCCCATGACAGTTCATGTGAAATTGCATACTATTCAGTCATCTCAACTTCTGATTTGGCCATTATGTACATTTGGCACTGAAGAGAAAGTTAAAGACTTGTACACAGTATGCAAAGTTTTTTTGCCACCTGAACTCCGGAAGGTATTACCCACTTTATGACCAGACCATTTTTTGCTATTCAGCACTGTGCTACTTTAACTGGCAATTGCTCAGTTATGCAATACTGTACGCAAATGAAATGTATTATTTTTTTCACACAAATAGAGTTTTCTTTTAGTGTTATTTGATTACCATTGTGGTTTTTATTTTTATTCTATAAATAAAAAAAATGCCGAACATTTTGAAAAAAAAAAAAGGATAAATAAAATTTCTTCATACATTTAGGCCAAAATATATTCTACTACATGTCGCAAGTTCTGGCAGTGATCAAGGGCTGATCCTGCTAACACTACATTTTTGGGGACACTATACTATTTAGGACACTAGTATACAGTAGTTTTGATTGTGATCAAGATACTGATCCATACCGATACTATACTAGTAATAGCGGTGATCTGGTGCTAACTCACACTAGCTGGGAGGGACTCTAACTGACTGATGCTGACGTCGCTAGTGACACTAATACAGTGATCAGTGAGAATACTGTACACTGACACAGTATTAATGGTACTGACTGGGTGATCAGGAGGGCAATCAAGGGTTTAATGGTGTGCCTAACAAGTGTATGCATGGGTATGTGTCCTGTTTTTACTCACAGATATGGCTACTTTCAGTTCTGAGCGGCAGAGAGAAACCCAACCAAAGCCTGTGTTTACAAACACAGATCTGTGCTGTGATTGGCAGCAGCCGGTCAGCAGGTATACAGCCAAAATGATTGGCAAGCAAATCACAGCACAGGTCAACAGATGGAGCACGCATGCACGCCTCTACACCAGGAAGTGCACTGTAACGTACCTGCTTGGCTGTGTCGCAAGTAGTGATGAGCCGAACACCCCCGGGTTCGGTTCGCACCAGAACCCGCGAACGGACCGAAAGTTCGTACGAACATTAGAACCCTATTAAATACAATGGATGCGAACGTTCGAATTCTAAAGTGCTAATTATAACGACTATTATGCATGTTATTGTCCTAAAAGGGTTTGGGAACCCGGGTTCTGCACCAGGGGACATGTATCAATGCAAAAAGAAGTTTTAAAAACGGTCGTTTTTCGGGAGAAGTCATTTTAATGATGCATAAAGTGAAAAAAAAAAAGTCAAATATTCCTTTAAATATCGTACCTGGGGGGTGTCTAAAGTATGCCTGTGAAGTGCCACGTGTTTCCCGTGTTTAGAACTGTCCCTGCACAAAATGACACTTCTAAAGGAAAAAAAAGCCATTTAAAACTGCTTGCGGTTTAATGTAATGTCTGGTCCCAGTAATATGGATGAAAATCTTTAAGAAAAATGGCATAGCTACCCCATGACCCCCCCCCCCCCCCTACCCCAGCCCATTACCAGCCCCTTTGGGTCTTGTATGGATATTAAGGGGAACACCGCACACAAAATAAAAAAGGCCCTATATACTCTGAACAGCCGTATACAGGCGGTGCATACAAGACAGGGACTGTAGGTTTGTTCTTATGTAGAATGTGTTTGTAATTTTGAACAGGTACATTGTTTAAGTGTAGCTCCAGCCCAAAAATCTATTTTTAAACTTTTTGGAAAACATAGGTAAGGGTTATCACCCCTGTAACATTTGTTTTGCTGTCTGTGCCCCTGTTCAGAACATTTCACCTCACTTTCCGTCCCAATGACAACTGTTTTTGAAATGTGGTGTTTTTCTTGAAACAAGGATTGGTGATAAAGCATCAGTACAGAGGAGACACCTTTCTCCCATATTAATTTTCCTTCCTAGGGGTAGATTTCCTCTCACTTCCTGTTGTCTTCTTGCGTTTGCAAGTAGGAGTCGTTTGTAAGTTGGATGTTTGAAAGTAGGGACCTGCCGTATATACTCTGCAGAAATAGGCCCCTTAGTTGTTGGTGTTGGCACAACACTGTAAGCACTCACAGTTACTCTTGGTTGGTGCTGGAACGCCCTGCTGTCAACTATTATATCAGGAATTGTAATTACATATAATTGTTGAACAGTGGTAGTAAAAATTGGGCCTTTGATGGTGGTGCTGGTGCCACAACACTGTAAGCCCTGACAGTTACTCTTGGTGGGTGCAGCAATGGGCCCTGCTGTGAATTATTAGATCAAGAATTGTAATTGCATGCCCCTGTTGAACAGGGGCTGAAAAATTGGGCCTTTCGTGGTGGTGGTGGTGGTGGTGGTGTTGCCACAACACTGTAAGCCCTCAGAGTTACTCTTGGTGGGTGCAGGAATGGGCCCTGCTGTGAATTATTAGATCAAGAATTGTAATTACATGCCCCTTTTGAACAGGGGCTGAAAAATTGGGCCTTTCGTGGTGGTGGTGGTGGTGGCGTTGCCACAACACTGTAAGCCCTCAGAGTTACTCTTGGTGGGTGCAGCAATGGGCCCTGCTGTGAATTATTAGATCAAGAATTGTAATTACATGCCCCTGTTGAACAGGGGCTGAAAAATTGGGCCTTAGGCACTGGTGGCACAACACTGCAACCCCTCACAGATACTGTACTTGGAGCACAGCAATGAGCCCTGTTGCAAAGTATTGCTTCAAAAATTGTAATTACACGCCCCTGTTAAACAGGGGCTGAAAAATTGGGCCTTAGCCACTGGTGGCGGCACCCATAAACAAAAATGATCTTCCAAGCTATCATCATCAATCGTATCATTGAGGACTCGGAGGAGGAGGATAGCCAGTCAACATAACAGCACAGGCACTCAGCATCAGCATCAGTCTTGAAGGGATGTGACATGTTAAAATCAATTAGTCTGTTATATCAGCATCAGGTGTGTGGTAGCTGGTGGTGATCCAAGACTGGTTCATCTTGATGAAAGTCAGTCGATCAACCGAGTCGGTGGACAGGCGCACCCTGTGATCCGTGACAAATCCTCCAGCAGCACTGAATGTGCGTTCCGAAAGAACGCTGGATGCAGGACAGGCCAGTAGCTCAATTGCATACTGTGCAAGCTCTGGCCAGTGATCCATCCTCAAGACCCAGTAAGCCAGAGGATTTTCGGTGGGGAAGGTGTCCAAGTCTGACCTTGCCCCTAGATATTCCTGCACCATGTTTATCAGACGCTGGCGATGGTTGCTGGAACCGATCATACTTTGGGGCTGCGGACTAAAGAATTGTCTGAACGCATCGGTCAGACGGCCACCTTCCCCACCGCTCCTTCTTTGACTGGCCGAAGCCTCAGCAACTCGTTGTCCAGGACCAGGAGTTTGTAACCTCCCAGTCTCTGGGAACGCGTTGCACAGACCTTTCTGCAAGGCCTCCCGGAGTTGTCTCATCCTCTGCTCCCTCTGCGACGGTAACATAAGGTCCGCAACCTTACCCTTGTACCGTGGATCAAGGAGAGTGGCCAGCCAGTAATGGTCCCTCTCCTTGATCTGAAGAATACGAGGATCCTTCCGCAGACTTTGCAGGATCAGGGAGGCCATGCAGCGTAGGTTAGCTGAGGCATTCGGTCCGGAGTCCTCTGGGTCACTAAGGACGAGACAGAAGGAAGGGAGCCGCTCAGGTGTGGAAGTCCCTGGAATTACCTCCTCCCAGCAACCAAGGGTGCAGGCAAATGCAAGTGCAATTGAAGAAAGAAAGGAAGATCTTCTGGACGCAGCACTCCGGTTAAAAAGCCTTTATTCCAAAAAAAGGTTCAGGAAACCAAAGGACGACATGATCCGCAGCCACCTCCTCCCAGCCACGTACAAGTCCACTGGTTTCTTGGGACTGTAAATCATCCCTAAAAGACTGCTGCTGATGATGCTGAGTGCCAGCCTCCACCTCCATGCTGACACAATCCTCCTCCTCCTCCTCCTCCTCCTCTTCCTGTGCGATGGGTGGGACAGAAGGAACACTGTCTGGGTAAAGGGGGCCTTGAGAGGCAAGGAAGTCCTCCTCTTCCTGCCTCTGTTCTGCCTCAAGTGCCCTGTCCATTATTCCACGCAGTGTGTGCTCCAACAGGTGGACAAGAGGTACAGTGTCACTGATGCATGCACTGTCACTGCTCACCATCCTTGTGGCCTCCTCAAATGGTGCCAGGACAGTGCATGCATCCCTGATCATGCCCCACTGGCAAGGAGAAAAAAAACCAAGCTCCCCTGACCCTGTCCTGGTGCCGTAGTCGCACAGGTACTCATTGATGGCCCTCTGCTGCGTGTGCAGCCGCTGCAGCATGGCCAACGTTGAGTTCCACCTGGTGGGCATGTCACATATAAGGCGGTTCTTGGGCAGGTTCAACTCCTTTTGCAGCTCAGCCAGGCGAGCACTGGCATTATAAGATCTGCGGAAATGCACACAGACTTTCCTGGCCTGCCTCAGGACATCCTGTAAGCCCGGGTACCTGCCCAAGAACCGCTGCACCACCAGGTTAAGGACGTGAGCCACACAGGGCACATGGGTCAGTTGTCCCTGTTGGAGGGCGGAGAGGAGGTTGGTGCCATTGTCGCAAACCACCATTCCTGGCTTAAGCTGGCGTGGCGTCAACCACCTCTCGGCCTGGCCCTGCAGAGCAGACAGGACCTCTGCCCCAGTGTGGCTTCTGTCCCCCAAACACACCAGCACAAGCACGGCATGGCATCTTTTTGCCTGCGTACTTGCGTAGCCCCTTGAACGGCTACGGAGCACCGCTGGTTCAGAGGACAAAGCACAGGAAGAGGCCATGGAGGAGGAAGAAGAGGAGGGGGTGGAGGAGAGAGGTGTGTCACAACCAGTAGTAGCATTTTGGAGGCGTGGCGGTGGAACAACCTCCAACACTACTGCACCTTGTCCTGCATCCTTCCCAGCTGCCAAAAGAGTGACCCAATGGGCCGTGAAAGAAAGGTAACGTCCCTGTCCATGCCTGCTGGACCATGAGTCAGCAGTAATATGCACCTTACCGCTGACCGCCCTGTCCAGCGAGGCCAAGACATTGCCTTCCACATGCCGGTAGAGAGCCGGAATAGCCTTCCGTGAGAAAAAGTGGCGTTTGGGAACCTGCCACTGAGGAACCGCACATTGCACAAACTCACGGAAGGGGGCCGAGTCTACCAACTGAAAAGGCAGCAGTTGAAGCGCTAGCAATTTAGCCAAGCTAGCATTCAACCGCTGGGCATGTGGATGGCTGGGAGTGAACTTCTTTCGACGGTCCAGCAGCTGGGGCAGGGAAATTTGCCTGTGTCACGTACCTAGCGGTGATGAGCCCGGACTTGCAGAGGAAGGCCTCCCTTACGGCTCCCACTAGCGGCCCCTGGTAAGGTAACAGCGGGTGCGGAGGTAGGAGGGGTACGAGTGCCTGGCAGGATCAACCAAGGTGAAGGTAGGTATGCAGACTTGGTAGGCACACTGGAACACAGCAGGTCGAACTGGAATCAGGAACACTCAGCAAATTTGGAATCGTTCAGCAGACGGGACCGGAACCAGGAACACAGGAACTCAGCAAACTGGATCAGCTTAGCAGACTGGACTGGAGCCAGGAACACAGGAACTCAGCAAACTGGATCAGCTTAGCAGACTGGACCGGAACTAGGAACACTGAGCTTGGTCAGACAAGCCGGGTCGGTTAACTGGCTGGCAGCAAGGTACAGAGGGATCAGACAGAGGAGAGGTCACAACAAGCCAGGGGTCGGATGCAGGCAGAAAACTGGAGAAGTCACAGGCAGGCCGGGTCAAACACAGGTAAGTCTTCAGATCAGGTTTTCAGGTACTCAACGCTGTAGAGCAGACAGCAGGGACTGTCTGCGATTGACAGTTTTAAATAGCCCCTCTGGCGCCACCTGCAGGGCGGAGCATGCGCAACCGAGAATCAGGAAGACCAGGACGCCTGCTTCTGGCAGGACCTCCATGACATTGCCCGCCCCCAAGGGGCAGCCTCCGGATGCCCATCCGGGCAAACTTCTCAGGGTGAGATCTCTTGAAGGACTGCACCAGGCTTCTAGCATGGATGTTCTCCTCAGGCTCCCAAGAGTTTTCTTCGGGTCCGTAGCCCTTCCACTTAATCAGGAATTGGTTCTGGTTATTCCTTCTTCTAAAATCCATAATGGCTTCCACTTCGAATTCCTCCTCCCCGTCTACAATGACAGGATCAGGGAGAGCCTGACTTCGGCCTGGAAATGGGTTGGGAACTGAAGGCTTCAGCAGAGATACATGGAAGACCGGATGGATCTTGAGGGAGTCAGGGAGCTCCAGTTCATAAGCCACTTCATTGATTTTCCTTTTGACTGGAAACGGCCCTAAGAATTTGGGGCCCAGTTTTTTAGAGGGACATGCCATCCTCAAGTTTAAAGTGGATAACCATACTTGGTCGCCGGGTGCCAGCATTAATTCACCCCGTCTCTTCCTGTCAAAAATTGTTTTGTTGTGTTCCTGAGTCTTGGTCATGGTTTCCTGCAGAAGTTGGTTGTTGGATGAAAAGAAGTTCAACTTTTCCTGGACTGCGGGCACCGTACATTCAGGAAGGGAATTGGGCAGGAATGTAGGATGGAAACCGTAGTTTGCGAAGAATGGGGACTGCTTGGTAGCGGAATGCGTAGAGTTGTTATAGGCAAACTCGGCCAATGGGAGCAGGGAAACCCAGTCATTCTGAGTGAATGAAGAGAAGCAGCGCAGGTACTGCTCAAGGGTCTGGTTAGTCCTCTCAGTCTGTCCATTGGTCTGGGGATGGTAAGCAGAGGAAAGTGGCAATTCTATCTCCAGAGCCTTGCAGAGGGATCTCCAAAACCGGGAGGTAAATTGTACCCCTCGGTCGGAGACAATATTGGCTGGTACCCCGTGGAGTCTGACGACCTCTCTGATGAACACCTGTGCAGTTTCGGGAGCTGAGGTAGTCCCCTTCATGGGAATGAAATGTGCCATCTTGGATAGACGGTCTACTATCATGAAGATAGTGGTGTGACTCTCAGCCGGAGGCAACTCGATGATAAAGTCGATGGACAGCATTTTCCAGGGTCTGTCTGGGACGGGTAGGGGTCTCAGTAGTCCCCAGGCCTTGGATTTGTAACCCTTGTTTCGGGTACAAACTATGCAGGACTCCACAAACTTCCTACAGTTCTCGCGGAGCCGAGGCCACCAAAAGGTACGCTGTACCAAGTCGGTGGTCTTGGCAACGCCAAAGTGCCCGGCAAGGGCATGGTCGTGGCAGAGTTCCAGTACGGTTATTCTCAGCTCTTCAGGTACGTAGATCCTGTTCTGGTACCAAAACAGCCCATCTTTGGCCTGCAATTCCGGTTCGGAGGGGGGTCTCTGCCCAGTGGAGGCTTGCTTGATCCGGGAGAGTAGGTCTTCCTGAAGCAGAAGGAAGTTTCCAGGAGCAAGAATGGTGTCTGGAGGAGAGGTTTCCTTAGACTTATGGAACATCCGAGAGAGGGCATCGGGCTTAATGTTCTTGGAACCGGGACGGTAAGTGACATGGAAGGAGAACCGGGAGAAGAGCGCCCACCTGGCTTGTCGTGGTTTTAGCCTTTTCGCTGCCTTCAGGTACTCCAGGTTCTTGTGGTCGGTGAATATCAGAATCGGGTGGGCAGCCCCCTCCAACAGATAACGCCACTCCTCTAATGCGGACTTGATCGCCAGCAATTCCCGATCCCCCACGTCATAGTTCCTCTCTGCCGCAGATAACTTGCGAGAGAAAAAAGCTACTGGGTGGAGCAAGGCTCTGGTCCCCTGTCTTTGGGACAGTATTGCTCCTACCGCAATTTCCGAGGCGTCTACCTCCAGGACGAACGGTAATGAGGAATCTGGGTGCTTCAAGATAGAGGCAGAGGTAAAGAGACCCTTCAGGGCCTCAAAGGCCTTTTGGGCCTCAGGGGACCAGTGGAAACGGATCCCTTGTTTGGTCAGCTGGGTGATGGGTGCGATGATGGCTGAGAACCCTCTGATGAATTTGCTGTAGAAGTTGGCGAATCCAACGAAACGTTGGATCCCCTTCTTGTCCGCCGGGACTGGCCAGTCCAGGATTGCAGCAATCTTTTGAGGGTCCATCTTGATGCCCTCGCTGGAGATAATTAGTCCCAAGAACGATATACTTTCCAGCTCAAATTCACACTTCTCGGCCTTCGCATACAGACCGTGCTGGCGAAGCCGAGCCAACACACTTCTGACGTGCCTGCGGTGGGAATCAAGGGAGGAAGAAAAAATTAGTATATCGTCTAGGTAGACAATGACAAAGAGATCTAGGAAGTCCCGGAGCACATCGTTAATGAAATACTGGAAAGTGGCAGGGGCGTTGCACAACCCGAAGGGCATTACCCGGTACTCGAAATGTCCGAATCGGGTGCGGAAAGCGGTCTTCCATTCATCCCCCTCCTTGATGCGGACCAGATTGTAGGCTCCGCGGAGATCAAGTTTGGTAAAAATGATGGCTGTTCCCAGTCTCTGAAATAGTTCCGGTACCAAGGGGAGAGGGTAGCGGTTTTTTACTGTGATTTTATTTAATTCACGATAGTCCACACAGGGTCGAAGGGTATGATCCTTCTTCTCTACGAAAAAGATGCCTGCACCGGCTGGAGATGTAGACGGACGAATGAACCCTTTCTGTAGGTTTTCATCGATATAGTCTTTTAGTGCCCCCTGTTCTACCTCTGTTAACGGGAAGATCCTGCCAAACGGAATTGCCGCTCCGGGAAGTAGGTCAATGGGGCAATCATAGGCCCGATGAGGTGGTAGAGTCTCTGCCCCTTGTTTGCTAAACACATCAAGAAAGTCATGGTAGACCTCAGGGATGGATTGCCGTATTCCAGCCTCCGTATTGATACATAAGAGGGTGGCCGGCCCAGGGGTTTTGAGTGTCCCGCAGGATTGCTGGCAGTAAGGAGAAGAAAAAGGTCACCAACCCCGTGGCCCAGTTGATGGTAGGGTTGTGGACCTGTAGCCAAGGTATACCAAGGATCACAGGGAACAATGGGGAAGAGATAATGTCCAGGCGTTAGTATTCTTGGTGGGTTCCGGAGATGGTGGAGATGGTAGCGGGTAAAGGGACGGTCTCTTGGACCACTGGTCCAGACTTAATGATGGACCCATCAGCCAAATGCACACATAGTCCATGGGTCTTGGTGACAAGAGGGATCTGGTGCTTGATGGCAAAGGCTGAGTCCATAAAGCAGCTGCAAGCCCCGGAATCAATAATAGCGGGCACTTGCAGAGTCCTTCCTGGGAGCTGTAACGAGACAGAGAGAGCAAGGTGAGATGTGGACTTGGCCTGTGGGTTGGTAGTGTCAGAAGATACTGAAAGACACTTACGAAGTTTCAGGGGACAATTTATAACGAAGTGTCCGGGTTCCCCGCAGTACAGGCACAGATTGTTCACTTGGCGACGTTGGCGTTCCTGTTGGGAGAGGGAAGGACGAAGCACTCCGAGCTGCATGGGCTCGGGTATGTCAGATGTAGCGGCTGGAGGTGCAACAGGTGCTGGGTGCAGATGGCTGGGAGCCCGGGGAAGCATCCAGGTCGGGCGGGAGAAGCCCGTGGACCTCTCAGCCCTTCGTTCCCTGAGACGTCGGTCGATCTGGATTGTTAAGTCAATTAGTGAATTCAGGGTTGGTGGTATGCCAACCCTAGCGAGCTCGTCCTTCAGAGGGTCGGACAGACCTATGCGGAACTGATGGCGGAGGGCGGCGTCATTCCAACTGGTATCTGCGCTCCACCGTCTAAATTCCGCTACGTAGTCCTCTGCTGCTCTGCGCCCCTGCTGAAGGGTGCGCAAGGCGGTCTCTGCGGTTACTGAGAGCTGGGAATCTTCATATAGCTGAGCCATGGCGTCGAAGAAGGCAGTAAGGTTGTTTAACGCCATATCTTTCCGTTCCAAGAGACGGTGGGCCCAGCTCTGAGGGTCTCCGGAAAGCAGGGACATCACAAAGCCCACCTTGGTGGCTTCCAAGGAGAAGGTGCGAGGCTGCAGAGCGAAGTAGACTTCGCAGGAATTACGAAAAGCCCTAAACTTGCTTCGATCCCCGGAGAATCTTTCGGGTGTAGGGACCCTGGGCTCCGGAGGAAGCATGACAACTGTGGGTGAGGATCCTGCCCCAGCAGTGGAGGTAGAGGTATGGGATCCCCCTTGGGCTCCAGAGGGGTTGGAGAGGACCTGCACTTGTTCTTCCAGATGGGTGTAGCCTTGCTGGAGGTTCTTGACCGCTTCAGCCAATCCTGCCAGGTGCCGACATAGTTCCTCCATAGGTGAGGCTCCCTGCTCGGGCTCAGACATGGCTGTCTGCTACTGTCACGTACCTAGCGGTGATGAGCCCGGACTTGCAGAGGAAGGCCTCCCTTACGGCTCCCACCAGCGGCCCCTGGTAAGGTAACAGCGGACGCGGAGGTAGGAGGGGTACGAGTGCCTGGCAGGATCAACCAAGGTGAAGGTAGGTATGCAGACTTGGTAGGCACACTGGAACACAGCAGGTCGAACTGGAATCAGGAACACTCAGCAAACTGGAATCGTTCAGCAGACGGGACCGGAACCAGGAACACAGGAACTCAGCAAACTGGATCAGCTTAGCAGACTGGACTGGAGCCAGGAACACAGGAACTCAGCAAACTGGATCAGCTTAGCAGACTGGACCGGAACTAGGAACACTGAGCTTGGTCAGACAAGCCGGGTCGGTTAACTGGCTGGCAGCAAGGTACAGAGGGATCAGACAGAGGAGAGGTCACAACAAGCCAGGGGTCGGATGCAGGCAGAAAACTGGAGAAGTCACAGGCAGGCCGGGTCAAACACAGGTAAGTCTTCAGATCAGGTTTTCAGGTACTCAACGCTGTAGAGCAGACAGCAGGGACTGTCTGCGATTGACAGGTTTAAATAGCCCCTCTGGCGCCACCTGCAGGGCGGAGCATGCGCAACCGAGAATCAGGAAGACCAGGACGCCTGCTTCTGGCAGGACCTCCATGACATCCTGCTAGAATCGGACGTCGGTGTACTGCTAGCAGAGTGGCCGCAAGTACTTGGCTGTGACACACCTAATTCTACACCTTCATTCCTCTCAGTGCATGTTTCAGAGAGGACTGAAGTTATAGTGGGGTTGGAGATCCCAGCTGATGCGGTGCAAGGAGAGGTCCGCTTTGTTCTTTGGTGTGGGTCTTTGAGGTAGGCTTGCCAACGAGCTGCATGGCAGGTCAACATATGTCTGGTCAGGCATGTGGTACCCAAGCGGCTGATGTTTTGGCCACGCGATATACGCTTGAGACATATGTTGCAAACAGCAGCTGTGCGATCTGATGCACTAGCCTCAAAAAAGGCCCACACCAAAGAACTTTTTGAATGACGGGCAGAGGCAGCGCCCTGCACAGGCGGAGCTCTGCGGTGTGATTCCGTCGGTGTACTGCCCTTACGCTGGCCACCAAAGGGCATCCTGCCTCGTTGGAGATGTGCCTCCTCCTCATCCTCCTCCTCCTCCTCTCTCCTATTAGGCACCCACGTGGAGTCAGTGACCTCATCATCCCCTCCCTCCTCATCACTGGAGCCAATCTGGCAGTATGCTGCAGCTGCTGGAACATGACTGCCAGATTGGTGTCCTTCTTGAGCATCCCCTCTGTCTGCTCTCACGCTACTGCCTTCCTGTAGCTGGGTTTCATCATCAGACCCTTCGAAAAGCTGGGCATCCTCCTGGAGCATGTACCCAACACTGTGCTCAAACAGTTCGGGGGACTCCTCAGGAGGAGGACATGGTGGGTCTAGGGAAGGAGTGACTGATGATGAGTCTGACATTGATACCAGGGAAGAGGACGCTTTGGCAGCTGCTTTGCCAGTACCCTGAGCCTGAGTGAGAGAGGATGAGGAGGAGGAGGAGGGCTTGGTCATCCACTCTACCAAGTCTTCGGCATGATGTGGCTCAACATGTCCAGCTGCCGAAAAGAAGGACAAGCGTGTCCCATGGCCATGTGCTGATGACAATGCACCGCGTCCACGACCAGCACTGTTGCCCCCAGACACAGAGCCTGCTTGCCCTCTTTTATTGCCTCCTGACTGTCTGCCTCTCCTTGTTTGCCTTCCAGACATTCTAATGGATGGCCTGCAGGGAGATGGGAAAAAAGCAATAAGGGCTACCTTCAGGTGTCCTTCTCTGTCCCTTTACTTAAGGATTTCTAAATATGGTTGAGGATGATTGCTTTCGCACAGAATAGCACAATGACAATTTCCCTGACTGTCCAAAAAACAAGGATTTCAAAGATGGTTGATGAGGAATGCTTTAGCACAGTATAGCACAAGGAGAATTTCCCTCACTGTCCTTCCCTGTCCCTACAAACAAGGATTAGCACAGTAAAACACACTGACACTCTCCCTACCTATAGTTTTCTGTCCCTATAAAAAATGTTTTTTTAAAGATGGTTGATGATGAATGCTTTAGCACAGTATAGCACAAGGAGAATTTCCCTCACTGTCCTTCCCTGTCCCTACAAACAAGGATTAGCACAGTAAAACACACTGACACTCTCCCTACCTATAGTTTTCTGTCCCTATAAAAAATGTTTTTTTAAAGATGGTTGATGATGAATGCTTTAGCACAGTATAGCACAAGGAGAATTTCCCTCACTGTCCTTCCCTGTCCCTACAAACAAGGATTAGCACAGTAAAACACACTGACACTCTCCCTACCTATAGTTTTCTGTCCCTATAAAAAATGTTTTTTTAAAGATGGTTGATGATGAATGCTTTAGCACAGTATAGCACAAGGAGAATTGCCCTCACTGTCCTTCCCTGTCCCTACAAACAAGGATTAGCACAGTAAAACACACTGACACTCTCCCTACCTATAGTTTTCTGTCCCTATAAAAAATGTTTTTTTAAAGGTGGTTGATGATGAATGCTTTAGCACAGTATAGCACAAGGAGAATTTCCCTCACTGTCCTTCCCTGTCCCTACAAACAAGGATTAGCACAGTAAAACACACTGACACTCTCCCTACCTATAGTTTTCTGTCCCTATAAAAAATGTTTTTTTTAAAGATGGTTGATGATGAATGCTTTAGCACAGTATAGCACAAGGAGAATTTCCCTCACTGTCCTTCCCTGTCCCTACAAACAAGGATTAGCACAGTAAAACACACTGACACTCTCCCTACCTATAGTTTTCTGTCCCTATAAAAAATGTTTTTTTAAAGATGGTTGATGATGAATGCTTTAGCACAGTATAGCACAAGGAGAATTTCCCTCACTGTCCTTCCCTGTCCCTACAAACAAGGATTAGCACAGTAAAACACACTGACACTCTCCCTACCTATAGTTTTCTGTCCCTATAAAAAATGTTTTTTTAAAGATGGTTGATGATGAATGCTTTAGCACAGTATAGCACAAGGAGAATTTCCCTCACTGTCCTTCCCTGTCCCTACAAACAAGGATTAGCACAGTAAAACACACTGACACTCTCCCTACCTATAGTTTTCTGTCCCTATAAAAAATGTTTTTTTAAAGATGGTTGATGATGAATGCTTTAGCACAGTATAGCACAAGGAGAATTTCCCTCACTGTCCTTCCCTGTCCCTACAAACAAGGATTAGCACAGTAAAACACACTGACACTCTCCCTACCTATAGTTTTCTGTCCCTATAAAAAATGTTTTTTTAAAGATGGTTGATGATGAATGCTTTAGCACAGTATAGCACAAGGAGAATTTCCCTCACTGTCCTTCCCTGTCCCTACAAACAAGGATTAGCACAGTAAAACACACTGACACTCTCCCTACCTATAGTTTTCTGTCCCTATAAAAAATGTTTTTTTAAAGATGGTTGATGATGAATGCTTTAGCACAGTATAGCACAAGGAGAATTTCCCTCACTGTCCTTCCCTGTCCCTACAAACAAGGATTAGCACAGTAAAACACACTGACACTCTCCCTACCTATAGTTTTCTGTCCCTATAAAAAATGTTTTTTTAAAGATGGTTGATGATGAATGCTTTAGCACAGTATAGCACAAGGAGAATTTCCCTCACTGTCCTTCCCTGTCCCTACAAACAAGGATTAGCACAGTAAAACACACTGACACTCTCCCTACCTATAGTTTTCTGTCCCTATAAAAAATGTTTTTTTAAAGATGGTTGATGATGAATGCTTTAGCACAGTATAGCACAAGGAGAATTTCCCTCACTGTCCTTCCCTGTCCCTACAAACAAGGATTAGCACAGTAAAACACACTGACACTCTCCCTACCTATAGTTTTCTGTCCCTATAAAAAATGTTTTTTTAAAGATGGTTGATGATGAATGCTTTAGCACAGTATAGCACAAGGAGAATTTCCCTCACTGTCCTTCCCTGTCCCTACAAACAAGGTTTAGCACAGTAAAACAGACTGACACTCTCCCTACCTATCCTTCTCTTTCCCTAAACTAAAGGAATCCAGGTTAAGCAAGAAAAAAAAATGTCACTGTCCCTGCCTATGCTTCTCTTTCCCTGCTCCGGAACACACTACACTAGGCCGCCGTGCTGGCGGCCTTTTATAGTGTGGGGCGTGTACTAAACACCCTCAGCAATAATTGGCCACAGGCATCCTGCCTGTGGCCAATCATTGCTCTCCTCGCTGCCGGCGCTGTGATTGGCCAAGCATGCGGGGTCACAATGCATGCTTGGCCAATCACAGCGCCTGGATGACACTGCGATGGCGTAGTGCATTGTGGGCCGCGAATTAGGCGCAAACGGCCCAAATCGTTCGTTGTTCGGTGAACGATCGAACAGCCGATGTTCGAGTCGAACGTATGTTCGACTCGAACACCGAGCTCATCCCTAGTCGCAAGCGGTAAATGTACTGTTAGAGGACGGCAGGTGTTAAAGCTTTTATCTTAGAGAGGTGTTTCAAAAAGTTCACAATTTCTTAAAGTACATGTAAAATCATTAACTTAAAGCTCATATAACAGTTAGCATTTTAGCATCATTTTGCAACTTTCATTTTAATAATACCTGGTAATCCTGCAGTAAAGGTACAGTACTTATTCAGGCACTTCCTGTAATAAGAAATATAAAAACAGTGCAATTTTATATTTACTGTTCTGGGACATCTATCTGAAAGATATCGTAAGACTTTACAGTGTGTAGTCCAATACAGACATTGGGGTTGATTTACTAAAACTGGAGAGTGCAAAATCTGGTGCAGTTCTGCATAGAAACCAATCGGCTTTCAGATTTTTTGTCAAAGCTTTATTGAACAAGCTTAAATTAGAAGCTGATTGGCTACCATGCATAGCTGTACTAGATTTTGCACTCCAGTTTTAGCAAATTAACCCCATTGTGTTCTAGGCACCAGTTGTACACTTTTACGTTTTTCTGTTCCATTCCAGTTTACGTTTAGTGCTACGTCTTATAGGGTGACAATATTATCCCTATCTCCCATTTTATTTCCTGCATTGTGACCTTGTCACATGCATTTCTTGAATATAATTAGCTGTTCCAAAGCTCACTGCTCAGGCGAGTTCCACTCTTGTCAACATCAGGAACTCCACCTTGATTGCTTGCATGCAGCCAGCAATTGAGCACAAATACAGTTTTGGGTGTCAAAAGGCTACAATAAAAAAAAGAAAAGAAAGAAAGAAAGGAAAAATTAAATTTTCTTGGAGTTGCATCTAATTTACATGAATGGGAAGATTTGTCTGCCCATCTTACATGTAATAAATACAAAATGACTGACCGCAGACTTTGAAAGAACATCATTGCTCTGTAAGGCAGAAATAAAGAACATGAAATAATGTTATTACAAATGCAAATTCAAACTCTTTCATACTCTCAGCACAATCCCGTCCAACAGATAATTAGCTCTAGGACAGCAATTTTTTTTCTTTTAAAAAATCCTTCAAACTTACAATAATCTTTTATATATTACCTATGATTATGGACAAACAATTGAAAAGTATCTTTATTATTTCTAAAGCATTTTTAGCATGATATCCAATTTTTTCTTTGTAGCTGTTCTGGACATTTGATTTGGGATTGGTACAATAGTTAGACATAATCATTAAAGACTGAATACTAGGCAAATATAAAGCATAAGAAGGTACAAATTAATGCAACTTTTAAATCAGTAAAATTATTTTTTTAAATGAAAGCAGGCTAAGTACCTGACTATGACTTGATATCATCCATTTGAAGTCTACTGTACGCCAAAGCTCAGACAAGGGGATGAAGAAGCTAACCTAAGAAGCCACTCAGGTGTGTGGAAGTGCCAAAGTATGCTGATAGATAGAAAGAGCAAAGAGACAGAGAGAAGAGCTCTCCGGTGTGCTGTTTTTCTTTGCACTGTCCAGTCACATGGTGGGGGTGTAGAGGAGGCCTGGAAGTAAATCTGCAGTAGCAAAAGATCAGGTTCCCTCTCCCTGGAATAAAAGTTTTGGCTATAGATACTGTACACTTAAACATAGTAGAGTAGATAATATACTTATACTGTGAATTACCTGTTCCTATTGTATTTGTTTCGCTAAAAATTATGTAGCACTACCCCTGTAGGAGCTGCTGGTTTAAAGTTTTGGGCCTACCGTTACCTTTTCTGTTCACTGCACTCATGTCTGGGATCCTCCTTGAAGAGCTTTATAAATGTTCACACCAACACCTGGATACGTTTTCTTCAAGGCTTTATTTTACCAGTTCCAACAGAGGGATAGACGGATGGGGAGTTTCAGGCACTTTACTTTGCGGATCACGGGCACAATCTCTGATCCAGAGGACAAAACAGTTCCACGCTGGATTCAGCAACCACCGGATAGGCCCACTCTCACTGGCCTAGCAACCGGTGCGAAGCTCGCTCAAAGTCTCTGCCACAGACTCGATGAGTGCCATCAAGTCGTTACACAATCTTCTGCCACAAGATCGTGTAACCACACTGACACTTTGCAAAAAGTTCCTTCAAAGGTACATAGCTCACGGTGCCAGAATCTTTCAGCCATCCAGCAGCACTGTTAGGCAAACTGGCCAGGATGCGTCCCTCAATTGAGTCCCCAATTGCTTCGCTTCTTCCCGCGGGCAAGACCGCATAGGACCATCCCTGGACTAGTAGGCCCCAGCAACTCCTGGGCCTACTTCTCAGTTGCAGAGCCTCGGCCCAGCAGGCCCCGAGGCCGAAAATGGCTTGCACATCCCTGAGGCCAGGAGGGCCCTCAGGTCAGGATCTCTGTTGGTCTCTGTCTCTTAAGTACACCCTCCCAGAATGCACAGCGGGTTGACCACGCCCCCTGAGACACTTCTGGGAAAGGAATACCCAATGCACCTAGCCTGCTGCATTTCCAACCCTGACCCGTGATGACAGTGACACCTACTGTCAGGTGGAAAACGCGCAGCCCAGCTAGACTGAAACAGAGCCAACAATTTACAAAATTCTTTCTGCTACAGCTCAGATAACTAAATTCAACATATAGTGTCTACCCAACAGAAGTAGGGCACTACAATTATAATAAAATGCAGTTTAAAAAAAAAACATAGTAGAGCAGCTAGGGTTTTTTTTTTCTCAGAGAATAGGTGTAGGTACTTTCCCACTCCCACAAATCACCCACTGTCCCCACTCCCAGCACCATCCCTTTTCCCGTCCCACAACTTTCCTCCCAATAGACCTCTAACAACCAGAGACCCTCTAAGTCTAAGCAAAGGAAGATCCTCTCCAGCAACAATAGATGGCCAAGCACAAGTAGACTCCCACCAGCAACTGGCATCAATAGCCCTCTAAACAAACAGTAGACCCCCCCCCAGCAACAGTAGACTACCCCCCGCAACAATTGGTCCTCCAGCATGCCCGCACCCCTTGCCCTTACATAGAATCAGTGCTGGAGGTGTCAGAACTGTATACCACTGCATTCCAACTGAAAAAAAGCCCTAAGAACAACAATCAGGCCAAATTATGTTGTGGGAATGCATACCTCAATAAGGCAGGTAACATAGCCAAGTAACTACCACAATCAATAAGTTCAGCATTGCCAGACTATTTGTATCAATGTGATAGTGAAAATATCGATCTTTACTACAATCAAATACCACAAAATTATTACAGATTCCAAATATAAAAAGCAGACCGCTACAGTTGTGCCCCTGTTTGCCAATTTTCCACAGCAGATAATTATTCTGAGTCTAACAATTGTAGGCCTGTTGTCATAACACAATCTAAATAGGCAATTTCAAGCACAGCTATTTCTGAATGCAATTGTTACTGCAGTCAAAGGTCTGGCATACACTCAAGTTAGTAGTTCATTGAGAGCTTTGTACCTAAACAGAAAATATTTTCTAAACTTGCAGAATGGCTCTGAGCTCAGTATATGCAGGCAAATGCTTCCAGTTAGCCATGTTCTGAGTTTTGTTATTGGTACATATTGCAGTATTTTACAATAACAATTTTATTTTATTTTACATTGCAAACACCCTTTTAACAGATATTGGCCCTATGGTTTAGAAGGATGTCAGATTCATGGATTCCAGGGATTTGTTGCAGCTCTGTCCAGTATCAGCTCATGTGCTGCAATAGCATGGGACCGCTATCACCAATATTGTACTCGTAAGTATTGGGTTTTAAACAGTACACACCTTTTTTTCCCTTTCTTTTTTTTGCAAGACCCCTACTGAAATTTACTATATAATAGTCATTATGTTTGATTGTTTCTATTAAACTCATTATGTCTTTACTTGACAGCCACATGAGAGTAATAATGAATTTGCTATAAAGCCTCAGCACCAGTATGTAATTGAGCGTATGTGTATGAATATCTGGAAACTGCACTGCTAGAAATGCATATGCATGCCTGAGCGCAGCTTAGTCCTTTTCAATCACACTAGGTGTTTGTAGACCTACATGACACTTGTGGTCGGGGTTAGTGAGAGGAACCCAGCTGCGACAGCCCAGCTTTCCACCTAATGCAATATACAGTAAACCCTTGAAAATAAACAGTAATATTGAGCACTTAAAAGAATGGTACTTGAGATTTAAAGTGCATTTGTACTTTTTGCCTCTCTATGCTGTGCTAAACTAGCCCAATCTTCACCAGCAGATTTTCAGTGTGATGGCCGCGCCTGCTCTGTGGCTTCACAAGGGGCTCTACAGGGCCATCTCCTGAGGTAGGAGATACTTAGGAGATGGCCCCATAAATCCCTATGGGAAACTGCTGCACAGGAAAGGCCAGCATGTTAAAGATCTTCTGTCTGGATGTAAACCCTGGAGGCTGCAGGTATGATTGCAATATAAGAAGACAAAAGTAAAGTACAGGCATGTATAATCACTGAATCTTTAATGACGAAAGAAACAATATTTCATTCACAGTACAGTAAGCATCTGTGGGCATGCAGAGGTATTGGCGGTGTGGAATGTAAATAAAAAACAGAGTTTGGAGCTGACCGTTGATCTGTGTAAAAACCGCAGAGGTGATCAAATACTACCAAAAGAAACCTCTATTTGTGGGAAAAAAAGGACGTCAATTTTGTTTGGGAGCCACGTCGCATGACCGCGCAATTATCAGTTAAAGCGACGCAGTGCCGAATCGCAAAAAGGGGCCTCGTCTTTAACCAGCCAAAATGGTCCGGGGCTTAAGTGGTTAAAGGGTAAGTTCACCTTTATACACTTTTTTTTTTCTAAATTCCAGCTCCTCTATGCACCAATATAGCATTCATGTACTTTTTTTGCAAAAATATCAAAGCTTTCCATTAAATCTACAGTCACTTACTTTTCTTGTCCTAATCCATGTTTCCAGGCATTTCCATTTGTCTTTCTTCCTGATCAGACTTTAAGTCATGACCCAGGAAGGAGTTGACCAGCTGACCTCATTAGCACACTCCTTGCATCACCCATTCCCTGGTGACGTTTTTTAAATGAAATGCAATTAGTTAATGATCAGCTTTGATATTTTTGCAAAAAAAGTACATGAATGCTATATTAGTGCATAGGGAAGCTAGAATTTAGAAGAAAAAAAAGTGTACAGAGGTGGACCTGCTAACAAAGGCTCTTCCCATGCTGGAATGCCAAAAAAAAAAATCAAAGCTCAGTCATTTCAATAAAATGTGGCCCTCTATATACAAAGTTACATAGTTAACCTGGTTGAAAAAAGACACAAGTCTATCCAGTTCAACCAACAGAGAAAAAAAAGACATACACACACACACACAAAGAAACCCTCCTTATGCACTATTGTATACCCACAGTTGATCCAGAGGAAGGAAAAGAAAAAAAACAATAAAGCATGATCCAATTTGCTCTAGCAGGGGAAAAACATTCCTTACTGATCCTCTAAGATTCAATCAGTAATTTCCTGGCTCAACTCTACCTATACATATTAGTATCCAGTTATATTATGTACATTTAGGAACAAATCCAGGCCTTTTTTTGAAACAATCTACTGAGATAGCCAGAACCAGCTCTTGAGGGAGTCTATTCCACATTTTCACAGCTCAAACTGTGAAGAAGCCTTTCTGTATTTGGAAATTACATCTGAAGGAAATGTGATTTAAAGAGTGCTTCCTTTTCCTCTGTGATGACCTTAACCTCCCTGGCGGTATTCCCGAGTGTGGCTCGGGGTGAATTTTTCATACCAAAAGCGGTAACCCTGAGCCTCGCAGGATCCATGTAGAGGTTACTTACCTTGTCCCCTGGATCCTGCGATGTCTCCCCGCTGTGATCTACAAGCTGCCGTGTCTCGCTCGATTCACAGTGCCAAGCTCCGTTCCCTGCGAGCGTTGGGGCGCACGGGGACGGAGTTCGGCGCCAAATTAAAAAAGGAAAAAACAGTATACATACAGTATACTGTAATCTTACAGATTACAGTACTGTATCAAATAATTACACATCCCCTTTGTCCCAAGTGGTTTGTCCAGTGCCCTGCATCCAGTTTTACATTATAAATACTTTTCTTTCTGCCTGGAAACTGGAGATTGTCCATAGCAACCAAAAAGTGTCCCTTTACATCAAAAGTGGTTTTAGACCAGCTAGAAAACAGCGATAATAAATTAGAATCATTTGCAAAATTGAGTGATAGTGATTTGTGGGGAAATTCGTCATCAAACACTGAAAAACACATTTATTATTATTATATTATTATTTGTTATAAATATTTTATAGTTATTTATTATATTATAATTTATGATTTCATGTTTCAAATTTTATCATACCCGGGATGTCTATTAGACTCCTGTTTGGACAGATATAGGTGTGTTATTTCTAAGAATTACAGGCCTACAATATAAAACGCCAAATTTCCATGCAAAATAATGGTACCGCTTTCAGCACCTAAAATCTGAAATAATCATACCGCCAGGGAGGTTAATGTGAATAACTTTACACCAAGTTCACTATATAGACATGTTGACCATATTCCCCTCTAACCAAGACGGAGTAAGTTCAGTTCAGCTAATCTTTCCTCATAACCGAACTCCTCCATGCCTCTTATTAGTTTGGTTGCTCTTCTGTGCACTTTCTCCAGTTCCCCAACATTATTTTTGTGAATTGGTGCACAAAACTAAACTGCGTATTCCAGATGAGGTCTTACTAATGATTTGTACAGGGGCAAAATTCTTTCTACAGTCCATACCTCTTCTAAATCAAGAAATGATTTTGCTTGCTTTGGAATCTTCAGCTTGGCATTGCATACTATTATTTAGCTTATGATCTACCAGAACACCCAAATCCTCCTCCACTATTGATTTCCCAAGTTGTAGATGAGTGTATATTCTTAGCCCCAAGTGTATAACATCACATTTATAAACATGAAATCTCATTTACCACATACATAGTTGCCAATTAAACAGTGCATTGAGGTTGAGGTTGGCTTGTAAGTTGGAGACATTCTGTAAGGACGTTATTCCACTGCATAGCTTGGAGACATCTACAAAGACTGAAATAATACTTTTAACCCCAGACCCTATATCATTTATAACACTATATCGTTCCCAACACTGAACCTTGGTGTACACCACTGATAACCTTAGACCATTCAGAGTATGAATCATTAACCACTACTCTCTGAATACGGTCTTGTAGACAGGTTTCTATCCATTTACAATTTGATCTTTCCAAGCCTGTAGACTTTACCTTACACACTAGCTATGTGTGGAAACTGTTTCAAACGCTTTTGCAAAATCCAAGTGTAGCACTACCCCCATAGGAGCTGCTGGTTTAGTTTTGGGCCTGCACTCTGCCTGTCAAGCCCCAGAATTTGGCTCAAATCCCCTCTGGCACAAATGGACAATAATATGACTGGGGACCCCAATTGGCTGTAAGGGACCTCAATGATACTCACACAACAATAAATGCAATAAAAGGTTGTTACCTTGGTGTTGTTCACCTGCCACTCAGCTGCAAAGACAGAGTCCCACACAAATTGTAGCTTAACCAATGATGATATGTTTTCTTGGTAAAGGAATGAAACAATGGTTATACAATAAGCATTCAATACATACAGCCCCCTGTATAAATCAATGAAATACCACTGGTTCAAAATACCTCTGAAATCCGACCCCAATAACGTAACCTGAGGGCCAGACTTGAGCGAGGGTATGGTGGAGGAATCTCCCAGTGCAGTAACAATTATCATTAATACAAATAATTATCATTATTATTGCAGAATCACAACCCTATGACTCCCCCTAGTGGACAGTTCATGGGATGCGTGTCCTGTAGCAACCACTTGCAAGGATAGAAAAGCAGATGACTGTTCCTTTTAGAGTCAGTTAATCTTTGGCTAGCCACGTTGGTGCACTTAAACATTTGTAATCCAAAAGATAAGGTGAGGGAAGAAACTGCTAATTGAAGCACACAAGCTAACAGTACAAGGGGTACTAATTTCCCCCTGGCATTGAGTTTCTACGTGCGGAGATGTAAACGCCAGCAAGCACAAGTAAGGCTTGTGATAGTCACACTCCTGGCAGTCAATTAACTAAATTGATAGGCAAGTGTCCGCTCACCAGATGCAGCCTTGTGTTGCTGCTTTTCCTCTATGTCCGGAGCCCTCCTTCAATGGTCCGTCTCTCGGTGACACGAGGTCCCTGGTTCTTCAACCGGCCGTTCTCTGGATAACGGTGGATAAAAGGCTCTGGATGCTGCGGGCTGCAGACCGATCCTCCTCCTGTTGATCAGCGAGACTGTCTGCAGGAATCCCTCTCTGGCTAGGCGATCCACTCTCAGTCCCAATAGGCCCAGGCTTCTCGGGCCTAGGCACACTCACAACATGCCTCAACACAGGCCTCCAGCCAGCTTGAAGATGGCGTCCAGAGAGAGCGTGCTATCGGGTGTGCTTGTCTTAAATAGTTCCTCCCATCGAGCTTGGCGCGGTGCACTGCCCTATAGTAGCACAGTGGCCTTGTGGGCAATGTAGTCTCTGTGCTACTTACTGTAATGGAGTCTTTGTCTCTCGATAACTGAACCAAAACAAGTTGTAACTAACTAGCATGAAATAAACACCGAAGGGAGCCAAACGTATTCACAGCACAGATTGCAGTCCTTTAAGATCCTTGCAATGGTAATACCTTGCTACACAAGTATGCCACATCCACAGCCACCCCTCTGTCCAAGGTTTTGCTCACCTCCTCATAAAAAGAAATCAGATTTGTCTGACAATGTCTGTCTTTCATGAATCCATGCTGACTTTTGCTTAAAATGTTTATTCAACTTTCCAGTATCCTCCCAACTCCCTGTCCTCCAGGCTGCACGCTCAGATAAGGATCTGGTATGGATTTTGGGGGGGACCCCACGCCAATTTTTTTTACATTTTGGCGTAGAGTTTCCCTTAAAATCAATACCAGACCCGAAGGGCCTGGTATGGATTTTTGGAGGGGGGGGACGCTTTTTTTTTTTTTGTGGATGGACTGTGGGGGGGGGGGGGGGGCGCAAGCAAGTTTAAATTATTTTTTTTCCTTTAGAAATGTAATTTTCCTACGGGACTGTGAAATACATCACACAGATGTGTTACTATACAGGCAGACTAAGGGGACCCCCCATGCATAATATTTAAAGGAGTATTTCATTTTATTTGTTTCACATTAAGCATTATTAAAAGCACTGCTCCTAACCGAACTGAACCAGGGGGTGTTTGGCTCTTCCCTACTGCTAGTATAAGCTTTAGCCCAGGTTCACACTGGGCTGCGGGAGTGAAGCCGTGCGAGTTCAGCTGAACTCACACGA
This sequence comes from Rana muscosa, assembly GCA_029206835.1. Taxonomy (NCBI): domain Eukaryota; kingdom Metazoa; phylum Chordata; class Amphibia; order Anura; family Ranidae; genus Rana; species Rana muscosa. Next base: position 26,907,733 of record CM055123.1, on the reverse strand, counting down.
TTTCACTCCTGCCTGTCAGTCCCGATTTCGGCCGCAAAAAGTAGTACAGAAACTACTTTTTGAAATCGGTGTAGCAGCGTTGCACCGATTAGGCTGGTGCCATTGCCGGAAAATGCCGCCGATTTGATATGTCAAATCTCATGTCAAATCGCACCAGTGTGAACCAGGGCTTATAGTTAAAAGATACTGGAAAGTTTGATAAATTACCACATAGTAGAGTTTTTGCTAGAAAACAATATTATAAGCAATAGTCTGCATGGATTCACAAAGACCAAAGTTGTCAAACAAATCTGCTGTCATTACATGAAAAAATAAGCAAACACTTAGACAAATGAATGGCTGTGGATATACAGGGGCAAGAAAAAATATGTGAGCCCCGTGGAATTAATTGTTTTTCTGCAGTAATATGCCATAAAATGTGATCTGATCATCATCTACAGTAAGTCACAACCATAGACAAATACAATGTGCTCAAGTTGATCACACACAAACAATTTTAATTTTGTGTCTTGATTGAGCACACCCATTAAACATCCACAGTGCTGGAGGAAAAATTAAGTGAACTCTTGGGATTAATAGTTGGTTGAACCTCCTTTGGCAGCAATGGCTTCAAGCATGCACTTTTGGTAGCTCTGGATCAGACCTGCACAACATTCAGGTGGAATTTGTGACCATTCCTCTTTACAAAACTCATTTGTAGGATGTGTGGTATGATTGGCTTTCTTACAGCCATTCTCCAGCTCTTCTTTGGGGTTAAGGTCTGGGCTCTGACTGGGTCACTATAAAAGGCACATTTGTTTTCTGAAGCCTGTCTGTGGTGGATTTATTCTGATATTTAGGGTCATTGCAGCCATTCTGATACTATCCTGTAGGATATTTTGATAAACTTAGGATTTTTTTTCTCCTTGATGATGGCAAGTGGTCCAGGTCCTGAGGCAGAGGCCCTTTTTGCAACATAAATAGTACGGAGTATTCTTCCCGAACAACTCAACCTTTTCCTGAGTCCACAAAACATTTGCCCAGTAGCGTTGCAGTTTGGCAAGGTGCTCATTGGAAAACTCAAGGCATGCAGCAATGTTTTTTTTTTGGAGAGCAGGAGCTTCCTCGTGGTTTCCTGCCTCTGACACTCTGCCTGTTCAAAGACTTATGTATGGTAGACTCATGAACAGAGATGTCGGCCAGGACCAGCTGTTACTCATGAGTTCTTCTTTACCTCACTGAGGATTCTGTGTTGTGCCTTGGGAGTCATCTTGGTTGGGCACCCACTTCTAGGAAGATTAGCCACAGTACTAAACTGTCTCCATTCATAGACAATCTGTCTGTATACTGATGGATGCCTAAACACTTTGAGATTGCTTTGTATCCCTTTCCAGCCGTATGCAGATCAACTACCCTTGATTGTATATCTTCAGGGAGCTTCTTTTTGCAAGACATGGTTTACATTATCTGGTGCTTCCTATGGACAGCAATATTAAAATGTTTGTGTGTCTTTTATCATTCAAAGTAGCATCAAATCACACCTCCAAACTATTTTTTATTAGTTGTACTTGAAGTATTTAGTCTATAGGTTCACTTATCCTTTCCTCCAGCACTGTGAATGTTTAACGGATGTGTTCAGTAAAGACACAAGAGTTAAGAATTGTTTGTGTGTGATCAGCTTAAGCACATTGGGGGTTATTTACGAAAGGCAAATCCATTTTGCACTACAAGTGCAAACTACAAGTGCAAAGTGCAGTCGCTGTAGATCCGAGCAGGACATGCAAGGAAAATAAAAAACAGCATTTTAGTTTGCGCATGTTTGGATAATAAAATCAGCAGAGCTTCTCCTCATTTCAGATCTACCCCTCAGATTTACAGCAACTGCACTTCCAAGTGCACTTTCAGTGCAATTTCAAGTGCACTTTGCACTTGTAGTTTGCACTTGTAGTGCAATGTGGATTTGCAAATAACCCCATTGTGTCTGTCTACTGTTGTTACTTTGATGGGGATCAGATCACATGTTATGGTAAATTACTGAAGAAAACCAGATCATTCCAGGGGCACACATACTTTTTTCTTGCCACTGTACTGTAGTATATTTGGATTTTGCAAAGACATTTGACCTAGTTCCCCACACATGGTTAATGTGTAAGTTAAAGTCTATAGGCCTTGAAAATTCTGTTGAAAAAATTGATAGAAAACGAGCTAAAAGACTGTGTTCATATGCTGAATGGTGTAAGGGTATTAGCAGTGTATCCCAAGGTTCAGTGTTGGGACCCTTATTGTTTAATCTATTTATAAATTACATAGAGATTAGAATTAAAAGCACCATTTCTGTGTCTGCAGATGATATATGTCATGTCACATAGTGAACTTGTTGCAGAGTTTTTCACTTGTCAGGAGGCAAAGGGGTTGATTTATAAAAATTGGAGAGTGCAAAATCTGGTGCAGCTCTGCAAGGTAACCAATCAGCTTTCAGTTTTTTTTTTTTTTTTGCCAAAGCTGAACTGAACAAACTGAAGTTAGAGGCTGATTGGCTACCATGCACAGCTGCAGCAGATATTGCTCTTTCCAGTTTTAGTAAATCATCCCCAAAGTGTTTTAACCTGCAAAGGCATCTTCACTAGAGTTGAGCGGACACCTGGATGTTCGGGTTCGACGGGTTCGGCCGAACTTCGGAAAAAAGTTCGGGTTCGGGACCGAACTTTAACCCGAACCTGAACCCGAACCCGAACCCCATTGAAGTCAATGGGGACCCGGACTTCTAAGGACTAAAAAGGCTCTAAAAAAGTAATGGAAAGGGCTAGAGGGCTGCAAATGGCAGCAAAATGTTGTTAAGAGCATGGCAAGTGCTCTGCAAACAAATGTGGATAGGGAAATAACTTAAAATAACATTAAAAAAATAAAAAAATATGCTGGAGGCCCCCTTTTCAGCAGAAGAGGTACGGGAAGTCATTAAGAACCTCAGAAACTCAACGGCACAATGCCACACATATGGTGGGAATGCCCCAGAATACGCCCTTTCTGGAATAAATTATTCAATTTAATGGATAAGCTAGTGGGAAAATAAAATACTTTGAAATAAAAATGTAGCGGGGTGCTAAATTTAAGGGAAGTGTTTGAGTGGTAAATATGCTCAAACACCCTAATTCTGTAGGATTCATGGACCATTTTGTCCTCGGGGGACAGTATTGGTGTGCAGTTCCCTGCGGCCTACAGGTGGCGCTGCCATGGTAGGCTAGGGTTGAACCGCCGATACAGTGCTGTGCCTTTTGTGTCCCCTCTTGGCAGTAGTACAGCGGGGCGGGGAACCTGCTGTGCATGCCGGGAGAGCATATAAAAGGGGCAGACCTTTGGCCTGGGGGCTAATGTCCAGTGGGGTCCACGCCCAGGTGCCTTCGGCCTGGGTGCATGTGTTCCTGTTCCATCTCGGGTACCTTTAGCCCGGGGTGAGGTACTATCCTGGAGTTCCTGCTGCCCTGGGTATGGAGGCCTAGGTGCGGGAGTAAAGCCTGGAGTCCAGAGCCTTCGTCTGGAGTCCGCTAAGGGTCGAGGAGTCTTAGGGTGCCGCCTCGTGTAGGGGACCATGTTCCAGGGAAGGGAGGATCATTCTGATGGACCGATGCGGGAGTCACGGTGAAGGAAGGGTCTGTTGACTCCCTGGAGAGATGTCTTCCCCTTGATATGGGCTAGGTTCGTAGAAGGAGAAGCTCAAGGTCATCTTGACTGTATCAGAGGCCTTATTCACCCGGCCCGTGGCAGGGGCCTTATACACCCTGGTCTGTGGCAGAGACCAAAGTTCTCCAGGTCCGTGGCAGGGGCCTTGTACACCCTGTCTGTGGCAGAGACCAACCTCAAGGTCTGAGGCAGAGACCGTGCACCTAAAACTGTTTGATAAACCTAAGCAGTGAAGTGAATGTGCTACGTTTGTGCCTGGACCTCCTCCACACCTTAAGCTGCCCTGTTTCTTTGCTCTAACCTTTTCTATCCGAGTAGAGTTTATTTTGCCATGAGAGAATAAGAGTTGTAATTTCAGCTGGTGTGGACATTGACTTTACTGGGAATTAAAGGACTTGCCTCTACCTACAGTAGAGGTGAGAATCATCCTCTGGAAGAGTTTTGACTCCGGCTGTGGACACGGCCCGTCAAGTACACCGCTCAACCTCTTTATATAGGAGGGTACGGGCTGGTAGTGCGGTGTGCCTTTCTCCCTCCTGCGAGGAGCCAACAACATAAAGGCAGGTAAGGGGGAAAGGATCTGTGCGCTACAAAAAAATAAAATAAAAATTATAATCTTGACCTAGGAGGATGAGGTCCATATGGAGTAGGAGGTTGAGGTGGCGGTGGATGTGGCTGTGTAGGTGGAAGCGGCGGTGGAGGAGGACGAGGTAGCCAACACTGGTTCAAAAATACAACAATGGCTGGGTAAGGCCGGTGATGTGTCGAATTCTGTCCCCCGTCAAATAGTGTCCACCCTGTACTGCGCTTGCTCAGTATGTAGGACAAGGGGATTTCGAAAATCTCCCAAGACGAACGGCGCCTGCGTGGTGAGTTCAGGTGAAGGCCACACCATCCGTGGTTCAAGCCGAGCCAAGTGAGGCCGTGCCCGAAGCGTGTCGATCGAACCGAGCCCGTGAGGGGCCCTGTTACTATGTGCTACCGTATGTCCACTTGGATGGTGGGGCTTGAACCTACACTCACTGCGCAGGCGCCGTTCATCTTCGGAGATTTTGTGAATCTCCTTGTCCTCTGTACTGCGCAAGCGCTGCGCCTTCGCAGTATGGGCCGGACACAATCCGATGGCCGGACAGTTTTCGTCACAACACCGGTATACATGTCTATTCTGCAGAAGGTACGGACAAGTCCTGTGGGATCCATGCCTGGTTCATTTTAATGAACGTGAGCTTGTCCACATTGGCTCTGGACAGGCGGCTGCGCTTGTCTGTGATAACGCCCCCTGCCGTGCTAAATACACGTTCAGATAATACACTGGCTGCAGGGCAGGCCAGCACCTCCAAGGCATAAAGAGCAAGCTCAGGCCATGTGCCCAATTTGGAGACCCAGAAGTTAAAGGGGGCAGACCCGTCATCCAGTACGTGTAGGCCTGTGGACACATACTGCTCAACCATGTTGTTTTAGTATAGCACAGTAGAAGAAAACTATATAGAAATTGTTTATTTCACACACCTCCACATATGTATAACACACTGCAAAATATTTTTTGTGGCCCTAAATGGCGTTTTTTGGAAGACCACAACACACCCACAGTACGTAACCGCTGAATCGCACAGCTACAGAACTGCAGAAAATGCTATTAAAAAAAAATGTTTTTGTGGCCCTAAATGGGTATTTTTGCAAGCGTACATTAAAGTGCAAATTTTTTTGCACGAGCAAAATAAAATGCAAATTTTTTATTTTTTTGCCCTTAATGGGTCTTTTGGAAAAGAGCACAATAAAGTGCCTTTTTTTTTTGCCCTAAATGGATCTTTTTCCAAGAGCAGAATACACCCACAGTATGGAAACGGTGTATCTCTCAACGTAATATATGCAGTGCTGGTGCACTGAGCTTGCAGATAAAAGGTAGATTTTCTCTGACACTGGGCTCATGGCAGTGTAAAAAGACTGCACTGCAACACAAACAGGTAAACCTATGCAGATCGCTGAGTTATATCTCTGAATCTGGCTGGACTCCTATTCCTATATAATATATCTCTCTCCCTGAAAGCACCAACAGGAACCTGGCCCTACACTACACTGTCTCTCTATCTTTTCCCTCAGATTCCAGAATCAGGACTAACTCATGTATTTTTCAATCTCTCCCTAAAAGCAGCAGCAGCAGACAAGATCCTCTCCCTATCTATTCTGAAGCAGAGTGACGTGTGTGCTGTGTGCCTCTAGCTTATATAGAAGCTGGGTCACATGTTGCACTGACCAATCACAGCCATGCCATTAGTAGGCATGGCTATGATGGCTTCTAAGGGCACACCAGCTAATCAAAAGGTGATTGGCTGGCCCCTGAAGCATTTCTAACTGCGCCATTAGATTGCCGAACCCGAACTCGAACCCGGACTTTCGCGCAAAGTCCGGGTTCTGGTTCGGGAAAAAGCTAAAGTTCGGTACGGACCCGAACTTTAAAGTTCGGGTTCGCTCAACCCTAATCTTCACAGTAAAAGCTTTGAAAATGTGGAATAGACTTCCCCAGAAGGTAGTCCTGCTCAGCGCAGTTAATTATTTAAAAAAAGAGCTGGATGCATTCCTAAATACACTGAATATAACTGGACATTACCCATTATAGACAGCGCCATCAGAGATTGTTTATTCAGGGTATATCCTGTTGCTTTGGGGCATTAGGAAGGATATTTTTTCCATGCTGGAGCATATTAAACCATGTTTTTATATTTATTTTTTCTTCCTCTGTATCAGCTGTAGGTATTGGGGCTTTTATTGGTTAAACCAGATGGACCTGTGCTATTTTATAACTTGACTAACTATGTACAGAGCGCAGGAGTGAGGAGTGTGTAATGTACAGATAGTAGGGGTCAGGAGTGTATAATATACTTGTGAACAGCAACCCTAAAATTCATTCCAACCCCTTTATTTATACAACAGCAGTACCCCCTAAGAGGCTTTTTAACAACGCACCATTCCCACTTACATACTGTACATAAAAACACTCACACCCACGTACATACACCGACTCACCCATGTACAGCTCAAGCCTGCATACATATTTAGCCCCTTCATACCTGTACAGTACTGTAGCAGTATCTTGGGCAGTCACTGCTCCAGAGAACATGAGCACAAGTAAATCATTATGTGCCAAAGCATTTACAAATGACCATAGTGTCTTTTTGTATACCCAAAAAAGTCAGAGTCTTGATGTTGGCCTATGTATGAGATAAAAAACATTTATAATGCAATGACTATAGACTCCCTCAAGAGCTGGTTATGTCCAGCTCAGTAGATTGCTTTAAAAAAGGCCTGGATTCTTTCCTAAACATACATATAATAACTGGATACTAACATTGATAGGTAAAGTTGGTCCAGGGAATATCCGAATGCCTCTTGGAGGATCAGGAAGGAATTTTTCCCCCTGCTGTAGCAAATTGGAGCATGTTTTCCCTTCCTCTGGATCAACTGTGGGTATGGGATTGTGCATATAGAATTCCAAAAATTGTTTGTTAGTTTTTTTCCCTTTTATTGGTTGAACTAGATGGGCTTGTGTCTTTATTTAACCAGACTAACTATGTAACTATGTGACTGTGACAATGCTGCATTCCTTATCTCAAATAACTATACATTAGACTTCCTGTAAAAATTGCATTGATGTCTATTTTGGTAACGTAACAACAACATTTAAAATACAGTTATAATTTTGCAGGTAGCAAACTACACTGGAGCACATCAATTTCAGTGGTGATGTTTGTCTGGGGTTTCTCTGCATTCTGGTCTATGATGCCATTGTTTGGTTGGGGTGAATATGACTATGAACCTTTAAGAACTTGTTGTACGTTGGATTATTCCAAAGCTGACAGGTAAGTCTCTTTTCAGTCTGTTATGATTTTGTGAAATAAGTAACAGGAAAGTAACATTAAAGCAGTAGTAAAATGTATTAAATAAATAAATACATTACAATGCAGTAAAAGGACCTGAACTCCAAAAGTTAAGATTTGTTATCATATAGGGAACTCTAGAAGTGTAAGTTGTGTCTAAGCAGCAGAGTTGATTTTGACGTCAAATTTTGATTTAGTGTTAGTCATAGTCTTTTGACTAAAATGCCATTTTACAATAGTTTTAGTCATATTTTAGTCATCTTAATTGTTTTAGCTTTAGTCATATTTGAGTTGAAAATCTCTAGTACATTTTAGTCGATTAAAATCTAATGGGTTTAGTTCAATTGTAATGCATTATTTAATCACTTCATTACCAGGCACTTTCCCCCCTTCCTGCCCAAGCCAATTTTCAGCTTTCAGCGCTGTCACTGATTAAATGACAATTGCACGGTCATGCTACACTGTACCCATACAAACTTTTTATAATTTTCTTCTCACAAATAGAGCTTTTTTATTTGGTGGTATTTGATCACCTCTGGGGTTTTTATTTTTTGCTAAACAAATAAAAAAAGACCGAACATTTTGAAAAAAAATTAGATTTTCTTTGTTTCTGTTATAAAATTTTGTAAATAAGTATGTTTTCTCCTTCACTGATGGTCACTGATGAGGCTGCACTGACGGGCACTGATAAGGCGGCACTGGTGAGCACGGATGAGGTAGCACCAATGAGGTGGCACTGATGATGGGCACTGATATGCGACACTGATGGGCACTAATAGGCGGCACTGATATGCAGCACTAATGGGCACTCATAGGAGGAACAGATGGGCTCTCATATGTGGCACTGATGGGCACTAATAGGCAGCACTGATGGGCACTGAAAGGCTGCACTGATAGGCACTTATGGGTGGCACTGATGGGCACTGATAGGTGACACTGACGGGCACTGATATGTGGGCACTGATGGGCACTGATAGGTGGCACTGATGGACACTGATGAGTGGCACTGATTTACACTGATAGATGGCACTGATTGGCATCACTGCTATTGAAGCACTTGCAGGTATTGCTGGTGGGCACTGATTGGCATTATGTGTGGGCACACATTTTCATCATGTGTGGGTAAACATTGCCACCCATGGCCACCAGAGATGCCATACCTGGTGGTCATCAGTGGTGGCCATCCCTGGTGGTCCTGGTGGCATCCCTGGTGGTCCTGGGCGGGCATCCGCGGGGGGCTGTGCTGTTAAACAATCAGCACAGACCCCCCCTGTCAGAGGAGCAGCTGATCGGCTCTCCTCTATTCGCGTCTGTCAGATGCGAGTGAGTAAAAGCAGATAAAACGGCTCTTCCTGTTTACATCGTGATCAGCTGTGATTGGACACGGCTGATCACATAGTAAAGAGTCTCCATCAGAGTCTCTTTACCTAGATTGGAGTTGCGGTGTATCAGATTGACACGCCGCAACAACGATCGCAGCGACGTGCGCCCCCGGGGGCGTGCAGCGTTTGTTATCCTGATCATGTCATATGACATCTGGTCAGGATAACACAACCACTTTACCACTGTCATTTTGCTATATGGCGGGTGGCAAGTGGTAAGCATTATTTAATTTTCCTGACAGACTCCATGGCAGACTACGTGTGGGTTGACCCCGCCTCCTCTCCAATGTTATAGGACCGCATACCCATAAGTTTGAGCTCACCGCTAGGGACTGCGTTCCTTTTTGTCCTCCTCTTGGACCAACAACAGCGTACGCACCTACTAGTTGACGTCCAGTCAAGATGAATAAGCCCAGAGGAGGGCCGGAGTCGGGCATGTTGTTTGAACAATGCGGGAGCCAGAGCCCAGCAATAGGCAATAGGCAGAATGGCTTTCTAGGCATAGTGTTCCAGTGGGGCAGCCTGTGCATGCCCAGGAGGGACGTTCCATATGGTGCAGCTGCCTGGCATGGCGGAATGGTACAGTCGCGGATCATTGCAGTACATATCCATGGCAGTAGTTTTTGTTTTTTATGTGTATTGTCTTGCCTTTTCTTTGTCTTTTTTTTCCCCTGGTGCTCTTTAGCCTCTCATGGCGCCTGGAACGCTTTGCGTTCCAGAACGCCGCAGCTCTCCTGGCAGTGGCCGCGGGGCGTCTCTGCGCATGCGCGAGGCCGCGGGTGAAATCGAGGCTTGATTTGCGTGTATTCGCCTGCCGTTTGGTCTCTTCGGCTCAGGGGGCACGGCAGTAACATTAACAGGGCAGGGAGTTTGAAAGTGGGCTGTCAGCCTACTGCTGCCAAGCTCTTTTGGGCAGTGTGCAAATTTTTTGCTCAGGCCCTGCACTTCCTGCATCGGGTAGGTCTTCCTATACCTGTGCTTCAAGTGGAAGGGAACAGCTCTTAAAGGGGAAGTACCCCTTGTTGTCTGTCCTATGCCCTCACCCTCCCCATTCTGCTCCGTCCTAGGACTGTTGTCACTACAGGGTGTGGAACTTGTTTTGGTATCCCTGTGGGGGACATGGTCAGGTCGCCACACTCTGCAGCCAGCTCTCATTCACAGTGTGTGTGTAGGTGAGGTGGAGGGGCCCGGAAGGCCCGTGAGCTTGCCTATGGACATGAGTTCTAATGGCATGTCTCTCCCCTTTTTTCCTTCTATGTTTCCAGGTCAAATTGCCAGCTAGTAGCTCAAGACGTTAACGACCTTGCCAGGCTGCAACGTCAGCTCTCTTCATCCAGATCCAGACACCATGACTTCAGTCTGGGACCCAGCGACAAGAGGAGATGGTCCCATTCCTCCTCCAAACAAAGGAGATGTTCCCATTCCTCCTTAAGTCAGAGGTTTTTTTTTCCATTCCTCCTCCAAATAAAGGAGATGTTTCCATTCCTCCTTCAGTCTGAGGAGATGTTTCCATTCCTCCTCCAACAAATGAAAGGAGATGTTCCCATTCCTCCTTTTAATCAGAGGAGATGTTCCCATTCCTCCTCCTGACACGGCACCTACCGCCATGACAGCCGCTCCTATCACGAAGCCTGCTGGGGATGCCGGACAAGAGTCCCGGAGGGCAAAATCGCTATGTGACCCATGCTATGCCTAGGCAGTCGGAGAAAAAGTAACTGAGATCCTAATGATAGAATCTCTAGTTAAGCGTGTGATGCAGCAATCCCTAAAGGAGTAGGGTACATTCCGCACGCGGAGTCAGTCCACCACTTTATTTGGCTCCCTGGTTCATGAGGCCCAGAAGGCTCCAGGCCCATTCCAGCCTTATGGTGCCTCCCCTGATTCCTCTCACAGCGAGATGGAGGGAGAGGAGTTTTTCAGAGGCTTCAACTTCACCTTAGTTTCACCGCTAATTAAAGTGGCTAAAAGAAGGCCTTTAAGTAGGAAGACACTTCCACTCCCCTGGCTAAACAAAGGAATTTCCTTAAACATCTGGGGAAAGGAGTGCTCCGATTTCCCTCTCCTTTAGAGTTAAAGGATGTCATTGTGGGAGAAAAGTAGACATTGAAACTTCTTGTCAAGTAAAACCTTCAGATTATTCCCCTTCAAGGCAGGGGAAGTGAAGCTCCTGGAAAACGCTCCCCTGGTAGACGCTGCATTGATACAGTTAGACAAACATGTCACTCTTCCTTTAGAAGACTCTGTTTCCTCTGAAGACATGCTTAAGAGAATAGATTAAGACCTCAAAGGATTACAGGCTAACCGGAATGGCGTGTAAAAATCGCTTTACCTGCACGGCCATGTTCAAGGTGACGGAAGCTTGCATAGAATATGTGGATTCCCTACTAAGGCGTTTCGGAAAAATTTGCCAGGGGCTTGGCAGTCCAGGAATTGAAGCTGCCAGTGGTCTTCCTGGGTGAAGCTTCTGTCGACCTGACTCGCCCGTGGGCCCGGACTGTGCTGTTCTCAGTCACGGCTAGGCGCCTGCCCCAGGAGGGGCGTCTGCTTGGCCAGAAGAGGCCCCAGTGAAGAAGTCACGGTACTGAGTTACAGGCCCGGCCGGAGTTTCAGAAAGAATTTTATCAGTAGTCAGACATCCTTCCAAAGCCCGCTAAGAGCCAGGCGACCAGCGTACGCGAGCCGTCTAAAGTCATGGTGAGATTGGGCCCGTCAGGCGGGTCGGGTGGGGGCGTTTCTGCTTCTCTCCCGGCACCTCTGGGTGGCCTAAATCTCAGAATACTGGTCCATCGAGACAGTGTCTTCAGGCCACACATGGTCCTTTCCAGTACTCCCCCCCCCCAGTTTTTGTTTCTACTCTGCTACCACGGTTGGAAGAAAAGAAGCAGGTGTCACTGTCCTATGTGGATTCACTGAAGGATCAGGGAGCAAGGGTGCCTGTCCCGATGGGGGAAGAATTTCCAAGGGGTGTACTCCCCTCTCTTATTGGTGCTAAATATAAACGCTTTATTGTGTTCTGTAATTGACCTAGCCTACCTAAACAAGATTAGAAAACACAAGAGATTCAAATTGAAAACTCTGTCTACCATCCAACAAGCGGTGCAGCCTGGTGAATGGCTAATTTCAATTGACGCAAAGGATGTCTATTTCCACGAGCCTGTAGCGGGAGAATGTTTTCAAATATCTCTGGGTCATGGTCGGGCAAGAACATCTACAGTTCACCTGCCTCTCTTTCGGGCTGACATTCTCACCCTTTCGAAAGTTCTTCTGGCCACGGGGTCCCTCATCAGAACATAAGGGATACGCATGTACCACTATCCCGACGACTTCCTGCTACTGTCCTAAGTCAAAGAGCAGCTGTTGATCCACAGAGAGAGCAGGTTATCATCACACTGCTCGAATTTGGTTGGCTCCTAAACTTAGAGAAAAGCCACTTAGATCCAGTTCGGCACCTGGTATATCTGGTCGCCTAGCTCGACACTACGGAAAGTACCAGCTCTCTTCCAGAAGAAGAGATCCTAGTCATACGAGGAAGAATTTCACAGTCTCTGAGCTCCTCACGCCTGAGGGCCTCAAAGTGTCTAAACACAATTGGCACAATGGTCTGTATGCCCCCCAGGGTGAAACAGTCTCTGTGAAGGCTATACCCTTTTTTCTACAGCAGTGGAATTCAGGAGACAAAGATCAATCCGTTTGCATAACACCAGTGATGAAGAACAGGCTCTTCTGGTGGCTTCTTCTGGTGGCTTCAGCACAAGAATATGCTCACGTCCCACTCCATCGCCCCCGTTTCATGGGTCACGGTCAAGATCGATACCAGCGGTGCTGGATGGGGAGGCCTCTGCCGATTAGAGCCACAGCATTCTCCTATGTGATGGGACAAGATGGCTTTCGGAGCTCCACCTTGCCCCAAGAAGTCAAACTCATCATGTCATGGATCCGGAAAAACCTGGCCAGGATCTTGGCAGTCTTCATTTCCAAGTCCAAAGCTTCCAAGCAAACTTCCTGTCTTACGCATAGTTGGACAACAACGAGTGGTCTCTTTATGTGGTGACGCTCGAGTGGATCATGGCCGTGGGAGTCGATCTCAGAGTAGACCTACTTGCTTTTCCCGGCAACTTTGAGGTTAGGAAGACTGGGTTGTCACTGCCAGACCTTTGGAATAGATGTCCTGAAAGGTCGGTGGAGTTCTTTTTAGCAAAAGGTATACACCTTCATCCTGTTCCCGATCGTCCTCAGGTCTTTTCCGAGGCTCCTAGCGGAAGCGGCCGGGGGTGTGGCGTCTGTCCCTTGATGGCTGAACAGGCCATGGTTTCCCCTCTTGACCCAGCCAGGCTTCTGAGACCCGGTTCCTCTTCCTCTCAGACCGTGCCTTCGTTCTCACAGATCAGCCCTGGACCCTTTCCAGCATTACTGGAACAGGTAGTCTGGGTCTTGAGAGGGAACGCATCAAGGGTGACTTTCACCCTCATGAGCTTGAGAAAGGCAGACACAACTAAGGTCTACGGATGAATTTGGCCAAGTTCGTTGGATGCTCATCGGGTAGATTGTGCAGAGGTTCGGGAGTCCAAGATATTCCTGGTTTCCTTCTGTCCGGCTTAGGTCGGTCTCTATCCATCAGCCCTCTCAGGATTCAAGTCTCAGACCTTTCAGCCTTCTCCGAAATATCGTGAATTGTTCCCGCTTTGATTCGGCAGTTCTTCTGTGGGGTGGCAAGACTCGGGCCCCGAAAAAGACCCAGATTCCTCATGTGGAATTTTCCACTTGTCCTCGAATGGCTCAATTCAATACCGCAGGTTCCGTTCCGCTGTCTATCAAAGATTTTTTGCAAAGTCACCTGTTCTAGTTGCCGTTACTTCGGCAAAAGGGTGTCTCTAAGCTCGGGTCCTTAGGCCCTTAAGAACAATTTCTGGCTTTCTTCCCGGACCGGAGGGTCCTTACTCCTATGCTCGGCTAAAGTCTGAAAGTTTCCTTAAAAATCCAAGAAATTGTCCTACCTACATTCAGGGCCCCAGGCTCCATTCAGGCTCATCCTCTGGAGGTAGGGGAAATTCGGTAGAAGTATATGCAAGTTACTTCCTCTTTGGATTTTCTGACTATCTGTTTATCCTGCACTCCGGCAATAACAATGGAGCGAGCTTCGACCAGATTGATCGCCGCCCGGATTGTCCATTCCGCCCAGCAGACCTATAAGGGCTATAGGGCTGGGCTCCTCCGGAGGCGGTAACAGCTTGTTCCACCAGGGGTATGGCGGCTTCATGGCCAGCAGCCCAACATGCGTTTTCTAATGTCGCCTGCAAAGCGGCCCTGTGGGCCTCTATTAATGCCTTTAGGTCACTTTATTGCATAGAGCCTGCTCCTCTATCTTCTGTGATATTTGGTTTAAGAATCCTGTTGGTTGGCAGGGAAAATTAAATCTTTTTTTCCTTTGTTCAGTACCTGTGTGGATTGGCTAGTTATGTCCCACACGTAGTCTGCCATGGAGTCTGTCAGGAAAATGGAAAATTTATTATCAAATACTTTCCGTAATTTTCCTTTCCTGATAGACTCCATGGCAGACGGAGTTCCCACCCATTGGTCTAGAGTCGGCTAGTTACGGAACGCAGTCCCTAGCGGTGAGGTCAAACTTATGGGTATGGGGTCCTATAGCATTGGAGAGAAGGCAGGGTCAACCCACACGTAGTCTGCCATGGAGTCTATCAGGAAACAAAAAATTACGGTAAGTACAGTAGGTGCCACCGATTTTGTTTTAATCTCGCCTCTGCTAGCGGCAACATTGACCACCCGTGATCCCCGCCGCGAGAGCCAGCGCCGAGCTGGCTCATCATTGGGAAAGGAAAAATTTTGTTTTTCCTTTCGCAATGAGCGACACGCATTGCTGACATTGAGGCCGGTGGACGGAGATCCGACGTGGATTCCCGCCAATACCAGGCACTGTGTTTGGTATGAATCCTGAGCGGGGACTCCACGCCAAATTTTAAATAAAAAAACGACATGGGTTCCCCTCCAGGAACATACCGGGCCCTTCGGTCTGGTATGGATTTTAAGGGGAGCCCCCTAAGCCGAAAAAACGGTGTGGGGTCCCCCTCAAAATCCAAACCAGACCCTTATCCGAGCACGCAACCTGGCAGGCCGCAGGACAAGAGGGGGGATGAGAGAGCGGCCCCCCCTCCTAAACCGTACCAGGCCGCATGCCCTCAACATGGGGGGTTTGGTGCTTTGGGGCAGGGGGCGACCTGCGCCCCCCCACCCCAAAGCACCCTGCCCCCATGTTGATGGGGACAAGGGCCTCTTCCCGACAACCCTGGCCGTTGGTTGTCGGGGTCTGCGAGCGGGGGGCTTATCGGAATCCGGGAGCCCCCTTTAATAAGGGGGCCCCCAGATCCCGGCCCCCCACCTTATCTGAATGAGTATGGGGTACATCCTACCCCTACCCATTCACCTGGTGGAAAAAAATGTCAATAAAAAAACACTACACAGGTTTTTAAAGTAATTTATTACACAGCTCCGGGGGTCTTCTTCTGACTCCAGGGGTCTCCTCTTCCGACTTTGGGGGTCTCTTCCGACTTGGGGGGTCTTCTTCCGACTTCGGGGGTCTCTTCTTCTACTTTTTTGTGCTGAAAATGCCCCCCTCGGCTTATACTCGAGTCACCTTTTTGCGCCTGATCTCCCGGACTTTGGGGACCCGGTACCGGCCGTTCTTAGGTCCCCTGGACCCAAAACTTGGCACACATGTAGCCCCACTCTTTCTCTAACAGTGTAAAATGTTTGTTGTCCAGGGGACCTACAGCCGAGGAGCATCGATTTTTCAAACCCGGGCACTCCTTCCATAGACTCCCATGTTAAACGGTAATTTCTCCGGTGAATTGAGGACCAGATACCAGCCGTTATTAGGTCCCCTGGATCTGAAACTTGGCACACATATAGGAGAATGTTTGTTTAGACTAAAGGTGGACTTTAAACGGCACACAGATAGATATTGTAAAAATTCTAAGGGTTTTATTGTTGGTAGAAAAATATAATTGAATTTAGGTAAAAAGTACATTAATACAAGACACTGACATTATGTAACAGTTATCAATAGTTGGTATAGGGTCCCATTTACAAGACTCGACACATCTCCCAGGAATTACATTGACATGTAAAATACACAAAGTAGAATAGGATAATGTATAGCCAACAAACACAAATGAGGAGTTGGACGGTATGCACGAGAGATGGCTGGTCTTATTGATGGGTCCGGTAAATTCAAAGATAAAGATCTTGCTTTCGCTCGACTAGTTTTGCGTTCCAAAACGCTTCGTCGGGAGCATAATATTGAACAAGGCCGTGTTAAGTAGTGAAACCGGCCTAGGTATTTTTACCTGGCAATCCGTGTATCACAGGGTGCCAGTATTATATAAACACATTCGTGGTAAACAATCATGCGTGATTTAAGTAAAAAAGTAACTATGCACAGGCTACTGATAGGTAGGGAACGTAAATCCAGGTGTAACAGGCCAGACAATACTGTAGAGGAGTGTGTCAGTCAGAAGCGCTTGCTCGAGCCACACAATGGTAATCTGTTAGGGTGACCCCTAGTGATAGACTGACCCAGCTTGTAGCTTAACAGGGATTATATGCTGGTAGACCTGGATGGAACCTCTCCTGTGGACAGACATATAGCCCCATGTCTCCTCTATAAGTGTGCAAAGATTTTTGTCTGGGGGACCTAGGGCCGGGGAACACTGATTTTTCAAAGCCGGGCACTTCTTCAATAGACTCCCATGTTAAACGTCAGTCTAGTCATGGACACATTGAGGCATGGGCACAGTGAGGCATGGGCACAGTGAGTCATGGACACAGTGAGGCATGGGCACAGTGAGGCATGCACATGTACACAGTGAGGCAAAGTGAGGCACAGTGAGGCATACAGATGGGCACCCTAGGCTTATACTCGAGTCAATACATTTTCCCATTTTTTTGTGGTAAAATTAGGTGCCTCGGCTTATATTCAGGTCGGCTTATACTCGAGTGTATACGGTATTACCTAAAAATATTACCAACATTAAATATAAATGTAGCACACCCCTCATAAGAACTGCTGAGTTAGGGTTCCCCACTGCTGTACAACCAGTCACTTAGCATTTCCTTCATTCACTCCAACACAGAAAGATCAGTCTTTGGCTTGTTTTTGTTGTTTTTATTAGGGGATGATAACTTGGATGGGGTAGGGAATTTATGGGATGCTCAACTTGAAAAATGTTCAAACACAGAACAGAGGGACAACTTCCTCCCTATTTACTCAGATTTTCTTATTTTTTCCTCCTGCACGAACTTGGTGCCCTTGTACAGCACCTGCTGCTCACTCCTGGTGGAACTAGCAGTATATTGTTTTTTTCCTTCAGCAAAGTCCCATTACAGGCAGTAACTCTCAGTCCCTTGGTAAAAGTAGTACACATAGAGTGAAAAGCATAACATCTCTCCTGCTTCTCTGTGGCCACTGATCCCAGTTCCACTTGCTTGCAGAAATGCTAGCCTACCTGGCTGCCACCAGCCACGCCTGTCTGATCTTTCTCCCAGTCCTCCCGACTGATTTTCTGCACAAGTCCTGCCTGACTGACACACACACACACATGGAGATTTCCTAGGGCAAAGTTAGATGAAGACTTGGCACATTGCGTTCTTCAAGAGAGCACTGTTACAGCTGACATTCTCTACCCTTGTTTTGTCCCTGCACCATACTGATCTACTCACTGTCTCTGCTTGCTCCTTCCTGCTGACTCTCCAGCATGAATCCTTTCAACTGCCTCCTGAGGTAGGACCCTTCTAGGCCAGCTTCTCTGAGTTCCCAGCCTGAGGTAAAACCCCTCCCTAGCAGAGGTCCCTCAAGGGCCAACAAAAGCCTCCCCTCAGCACTTCTTTTTCATCTTCCACACAAACTCCCTGCTGGCATGGCCCTTGACTATTTAAGGGTATCTTTAACTCTCTGCAAGGCCCCCCGACCTGGGGATTGGCTAAAAGCCCATAAATATTCAGGGCAGCTCCTCCTCACCCCCACCCACTAGTTCCAGAACATTCTTTAACATTCCAGATACCAGGGGGAGGCACCAGAGAACTGCCAGGATGAGTCATCCAGACATGGCCCCTAGTAACCCTGACCCAGATTCAGTGATTCAAGTTTATCCCTGGCCAGAAAAATGTTTTTACCTACTCTCACTTCTATTAGCACAAACTAGAGGGTGCTACATAAAAAAAAGCCTTTTTCTTCATTTTTTTTTTCTTTCAGAAGCTTTGTAGATTCCCCCTATATGTTCTTATGTGGTAGTGCAGTGTTCAGTTTGATGTCTAATTTCAATTTACTTTTAGCTATTGTCTAAATTTACTAAAATGCCATTTTAGTTTTAGTCCTATTTTAGCCATCTGGATTGTTTTAGTTGTATTTGTATTTTAGTCGACTGAAATAGTGTTAATTTAGGTGGCAAAAATATTTTTGCAGACATAATTAACACTGCTAAGCAGTGCCCTTTACCATGAACCTCATAGTTAAATATCTGTTGCTAGTCTTACATTATTTGGAGTGAGATTTTGTGAAGCCACTACTATGCTGCTCATTGTTCTTTTGTGGGTTTGCTAGAGGGGAATCTGTACCTGAAGAACTGCTGAGAAAGCATCTCCCTCCTTGTGCTTCATTCATTATGTGAATATGAGAGTATATTCATCCAGCTGTTGCTTATTCCTTCACCAGTCATCAGATTTCTAATCATCAGGGGAGCAGCTCTAAGCCCATAGTTCAGTCCTGCTCCTCTACCAAGACTGCTATCTCCACACAAATCCACAGTGTGGACCAAGGCATTTTACACCCGAAATGGTGAAATATCAGTTTCAGGAAACTACAGGCAATACTGGTGATTAGGTATTTGTCTTCTACTTGTCTTTTTATGCACAGCCTCCCCAGTACAGGTTTCCATTAATAACTATTAAAGTATATTTAAACCTTCATGTTGTGTACATATGTATTTTTTTACGTTTTTCCCTTTTTTTAAAAGTGATCGCATAACCTCTATTCTCAGCTGCATAAGGAGCTGAGGGTGAAAAAACAGCATTACACTGATCTTCCTAGTGAATGGCTGTGTGGGGGCATTTGAGCAGAAGTCTGATCATTGTAGGAGACCACAGTGAGTTTTCAGCACAGCTAGATAACTGACCATGGTGTGCTCTCCTGCCTAGTTCTTGGTAAGAAATACAGAGGGTCTGGGAGGAACACCAGGGATTTCACACAAAGGAAGCAATACAAAGACAGCGGGATACTTTTTTATACAAGTACATGGAACAGCAGGCACATATCAGGAATATGAAATGTTGGGTTTACATATACTTTAAAGATTACAGGACAAAATAGGATGGGTGGCCTGCAACATGAGCACAATCTAAATCAGGCAGCTCAGGTCACTAAAAGCATGTCTATTTCATGGGAACTTGACAGCTTTCTCTAAAAGCAAAATGTACTAGTTTTTGTCAAAATAGTTTCCCAAATGCTATTTCTATGAAAATTTCATTTTATGGATAAGATAACCACTTAAGCCCCAGACCATTTGGCTAGCCAAAGACCAGAGGACTTTTTGCGATTCGGCGCTGCGTCGCTTTAACTGACAATTGCGTGGCCGTGCGATGTGGCTCCCAAACAAAATTGACGACCTTTTTTTCCCACAAATAGAGCTTTATTTTGGTGGTATTTGATCACCTCTGCGGTTTTTAGTTGTTGCGCTATAAAAAAAAAATAGAGCTACAATTTTGAAAAAAATTCAATATTTTTAACGTTTTGCTATAATATATATCCCCAAAATATATGTAGCGGGGTCCTCAAATTGATGGGATACACCTGGGCAATAGTGTGACCCAGGTGTATAATTGTGTTAGGATTCAGACCCCTTTTTGTTTCGTGGAGGATTGGAGGATGTAATATTCTCCTTTGCCTGTGGGTGGCGAGGTACCCACAGGCTTCAGGTAGAATCATCTTCGCAGTGCTCCCTGTTTTGTCCCTTCCTGGAGATGGTATGGCTGGGGCGGGGAACCCGCCGGGCCGTTGATGGGAGGAGATAAAAGGGGGAGACGCCCTGACCACGAGGTCGTCGTCTTGCGGAGAAGGAGGTCCTCGGAGGAGGAGGGTTGCGGTCCGCACCCAGGGCCCTTAGGCCTGGGTGCGGGAGATCCAGGAGTCTGGTCCAGGTGCCCATGGCCTGGTCCGGAGTCATGTTGGCGTCCATCCCAGGCACCTTTAGCCTGGGGTGAGGTACTATCTAGGAGGCCTGGGGCCCAGTACCTTCGACTGGGTCCCGCTAGGGTGGACTGTCCGAGGGTCCCTGAGCGGAGGGACTCGTACCTGAGGTGAGGAGGCCGGGGAGGTTACCCACTGGAGACCCGGAGCAGTACCAACCCGGTGACAGTGGGCCTCTGGGAACTCTCTTGGGAGGACACATCCCCCTGATAGGGGCCACAGCGTATCGAAGAGGGCTCCATTGCTGTTCATAGGGGTTGCTGGAAGAGACCCCATCCTTCCTGTTCTGTAACAGCCGGATTGGCTTAGGCGCCGCTGGTCATAGTATAGTGGCATAGAACTGAAACGTTAGGAAGTGCCTTGATCTGCTCATCCCACCGTTGGCAAGGTTATAGGTCCCAACCAGTCTGCTGTTAAAAGAACTGTTTATCGTGCTTTGCTATTGGAGAGCCAAATAAACAAGTGTTGGACCTTTCTCCGGTGTGTGAACTCCAGTTACTGGAAGCAGAGGGGAGGCTGGTGAGCTTGCAATTACAGACTCAGTGCATTCACAGAACACACCGGCCCGAGGAAACATCAGGAAGTGGCCTTCACCTCCCTACTACAATGGGGAGGACATGGGCCGTGGCGCATCTCACTCTCACAACCCAGGAACCCCTAGACATGAGTTGGTGTGTAACCGAGAAAGAGGGAGAGAGGGTGAGGCCGCTACACGTGGGGGCTCGTGAGTCCGGGATACAGTGTGTTCTAAAGATGGACTTGAGAATGTCTACATTTGAACTTTGCTGCCCAGAGGAGTTCCGAGCAGATTGGCCAAATTACTGGCCAAAGTGCGTCCCTGCTCGGAGTTGTGGAAATGACCCTAACACGGGAAAGGCCCATGCGGAGGAGCGGAAAAAGGGAGAGGTCCAGCCGTGTGACGTACTGCACGTGGGGACTGTTAACGCACTGCGCCACGAGGCACCCCATGGCGACATCGTTCGTGGGCGGAGTCAAGAGGAAGCCCGCGAAAATGTACAGCTCATGGGAGGAGTCTGGCCAAGTGTGGGGATACACGTGGAGACTCCGGCGTGGGGTCAGTGCATGATGGAGCAGCAAACAGTCGGGATGACCTCAAGTGCCCCGTGGATTATGGTTCCTCACCCCACGAGAATGACTTCCTTTGCTGCCCCCCATCACAGACACGGGGATAAGACTTAGGCCCCGAGGGCGGTTGGTTCTGTACACCTGCAGAGACACGGAGGCCCTCGGTGTGATCTGTCCCGGCTGCTCGGGACTGGTGGTCACCCTGAAGCCATTCGGGCGATGTGAGGAGTGCAGAGAATTCCTTTTTGAGGTCGAGTCGTCCACAGCAAGGCCCCGGGCCCTTCGCCTCAATCACCTCACGGGTACTGCTACTCCGGAAGGGGAGATCAAGGCCTTTGTCGAGGTTCCCGTGCGCGCTGACCAGGGCGATGGACTGCCCAACAGAGAAAAATCCGAAGATGCTGCTTCGGTCGCCACAAGTTCTTTGCTTCCACCACCGAAGAGGAAAGTTGGCCTAGTACAGGCATCCTATGGACGTGGTCGAGCTTCACCCCGCTGCTTGCCTGGCCTGGATGGCGCCGGTCAAGATGGAAGTCCCGGACATCCCAGTCTTCTACAAGGGTCAGGTGAGCCAGGGGCTGGGACTGTGGTGGTGGTTGGAGGTGTCGGGGGCCCATTGGAGGTGGAACCCCCCAGAGAAGATGATTCTGTGTCCACCGGTAGATATCTGCCTGCGGAGATGTATGACACCTCCGACCTAGAGTCGCTGTCTGATTGCGGAGATGATGGCGAGATAGACGAACTGTTCAGCCGCAAGGGCTGGGATAGAGTGCCACTTCTTGCTTCCCGTGCGGTACGGGATTCACCTATGTACACAGGAGACAGCACGCCTCGGGTGGAAGACCCGCAGCTTACGAGGGAACCTACCCCTCCACCTGTGTCCTCATCTACTGTTACCTCACCTACTTTGGTTGTGGGGACACCCCGCGCTTCTCTGAGAGCGCCGAAAGTCATTTCCAGGGAGCTGGTAAAGGTACCTCGGCATCCGGAAGCTATTGTGCTGCCTGGAACTGGAGAGAAAGCCACTATGCCACCTTTGGCCCGCTTGCAGAGACTGTTTTGCCATAAAGTAGCTCGGGAATATGGGTGGGAGTACCCGTATCTACCCCGGGACTTGCTGTATGAGGTGGAAGTCTGGAGAACAAGATGGTATGACGAGTTTGTGTGGGACAAGTTGAAGGTGCCCCATGCCCGCAGGTACCTGGAATGTGTGCCGGCAGTGTCTAAGAGGTTTGAGGACTGCAAAGCTGAATGGAAATTGGGGCGCCATATCCATGCTGACAAGATAGTCATTTGCAGAAGAGAAGGAGAAGATGTCGAGTATTCGATAGAGGCATTTGACAAACACCTGAAACCCCTGTACCTGCCGGATCCAAAGTTTTACTTATAGGAGAAAAGAACTCCTGTTTATTTCTTTTGTGCACTTGAACTTTCTGGAAGAGCCATTCCCAGACACGCAGGACTGTGCCCTGTTTTTGTTTTTGTTTGGGCTTTTCTTTTTCTCGTTGGAGACTTGGGGACTGTTGTGTTTTCGTGTTTCCCCTTTTCTTCATGTGCCAAAGGCAAGGACATTTGGGAATAGTGGCAGAGTAGGGAAAAGCTGGAAGAACGAAGATTCGTTGAGTGTCATGACCGCGGCGTTGTCACCAGGTGGCAGTGTTGCGCAACAAATGTTTGAAAATATTTCACCCACACATCACCTTGCTTGTTGGAGTGAGTGGGTCTCTCGGCTGACGGGCCCACTCATCCCAAATGACACGAAATTATGTTAGGATGTTGTTTTTCTTTCCCCTGCAGGAGAATCGTCAGTCAAGATCATTGAGAGTGGGTGGCTCTTAGACAGTGTGGGAGAGGGGCTGTGACTAGGCAGATGTTTAAAGTGTTTTATGACATAAGTTGTTTTATATGTTCCCCATTCCCTGAGCAGGTCTTGGCACTTGGGAAATTTAGAGGAACTGCCTCAGGGGTTTCACTCCATGTCACCACTTTATGGGAGGCATGGGTGTGCACCTGACGCTGGGGACCAGCGTCAAATTACAGGGGGGAGTGTGTAGCGGGGTCCTCAAATTGATGGGATACACCTGGGCAATAGTGTGACCCAGGTGTATAATTGTGTTAGGATTCAGACCCCTTTTTGTTTCGTGGAGGATTGGAGGATGTAATATTCTCCTTTGCCTGTGGGTGGCGAGGTACCCACAGGCTTCAGGTAGAATCATCTTCGCAGTGCTCCCTGTTTTGTCCCTTCCTGGAGATGGTATGGCTGGGGCGGGGAACCCGCCGGGCCGTTGATGGGAGGAGATAAAAGGGGGAGACGCCCTGACCACGAGGTCGTCGTCTTGCGGAGAAGGAGGTCCTCGGAGGAGGAGGGTTGCGGTCCGCACCCAGGGCCCTTAGGCCTGGGTGCGGGAGATCCAGGAGTCTGGTCCAGGTGCCCATGGCCTGGTCCGGAGTCATGTTGGCGTCCATCCCAGGCACCTTTAGCCTGGGGTGAGGTACTATCTAGGAGGCCTGGGGCCCAGTACCTTCGACTGGGTCCCGCTAGGGTGGACTGTCCGAGGGTCCCTGAGCGGAGGGACTCGTACCTGAGGTGAGGAGGCCGGGGAGGTTACCCACTGGAGACCCGGAGCAGTACCAACCCGGTGACAGTGGGCCTCTGGGAACTCTCTTGGGAGGACACATCCCCCTGATAGGGGCCACAGCGTATCGAAGAGGGCTCCATTGCTGTTCATAGGGGTTGCTGGAAGAGACCCCATCCTTCCTGTTCTGTAACAGCCGGATTGGCTTAGGCGCCGCTGGTCATAGTATAGTGGCATAGAACTGAAACGTTAGGAAGTGCCTTGATCTGCTCATCCCACCGTTGGCAAGGTTATAGGTCCCAACCAGTCTGCTGTTAAAAGAACTGTTTATCGTGCTTTGCTATTGGAGAGCCAAATAAACAAGTGTTGGACCTTTCTCCGGTGTGTGAACTCCAGTTACTGGAAGCAGAGGGGAGGCTGGTGAGCTTGCAATTACAGACTCAGTGCATTCACAGAACACACCGGCCCGAGGAAACATCAGGAAGTGGCCTTCACCTCCCTACTACAATGGGGAGGACATGGGCCGTGGCGCATCTCACTCTCACAACCCAGGAACCCCTAGACATGAGTTGGTGTGTAACCGAGAAAGAGGGAGAGAGGGTGAGGCCGCTACATATATATATAAAAAAAAACAATTTTTTCCTCAGTTTAGGCCGATACGTATTCTTCTACATAATTTTGGTAAAAAAAATCGCAATAAGCATTTATTGATTGGTTTGCGCAAAAGTTATAGTGTCTACAAAATAGGGGATAGTTTTATGGCATTTTTATTAATATTTTTTTTTTTTACTAGTAATGGCGGCGATCAGAGTTTTTTATCGTGACTGCGACATTATGGCGGACACATCGGACACTTTTGACACCATTTTGGGACCATTGTCATTTTTACAGCGATCAGTGCTATAAAAATGCACCAATTACTGTAAAAATTACACTGGCAGTGAAGGGGTTAACCGGTAGGGGGCACTGAAAGGGTTAAGTGTGTCCTTGGGAGTGATTCTAACTGTTAGGGGGCGTGGCTACGAATGACACGTCACCGATCGTTGCTCCCGATGAGAGGGAGCAGACGATCAGTGACAGTGTCACTAGGCAGAACGGTAAGAAGCTTGTTTACACTTGCCTCTCCCTGTTCTGCAGCTCTGTGACCGATTGCGGGACACCGGCGGACATCGAGTCCGCGGCTCCCGCGGACACGGTCACGGAGTTCGCGGCAGGGGCGCCCGCACGGCGTGACTTTTAAAGTGACGTATATATCCGTTACTCTGCCCAGCCGTGCCATTTTGCAGACGTATATGTACAGGAGCCGGTCGTTAACCGGTTAAAGAATATGAATATGTTCTTTGAGAGATGCAGAAATAAAATGTGACTATAATGCTTTACTGTGGAATATAGGTTGGACTTTATGGACTTGCTTCTTTTTTCAACTTCATCTACTATGTAACTGTGTAACTGTGATTAATAATTCATCAATAAAAAATAATCAATCATTTGTTTTTACAGAAATTTTATCTCTTTCCTTTTTCCTCTGGCATTCTTCGAGTTTCTAATCCCTCTGTTTATTATGATGACTGCTTACCAGTCCATACATCAGAAGCTGAGGAAAAGTGGACAGATCAAGGTAATGTTCAACTAGCCCACGTTCTCACATAGCGTGGGGCCCCTCATTTTTGGGGCAACTCATAATAAGCTTGTTGGGAAATCAAGGGATTATCCCTGATTCTGTATTAGGTGAACACAATCAACTGTTTCTACTGAGAAACTTTTAAGCATCTGAATTTATGCTGATGTAATAGCTGGAACATTTATGTAACTTGTTCATTTAGGCAAAGCTTTGAATGCGGTTTTAAATCTTAATAGCAGCTCAGAATAAAATGACTTTGAGGTCTGACCAGCACTCAGCCAGCTGGCTTGCTGAGCAGTTCTTGAGATGCTCTGTCTATTCATGTGAAAACAAAAGACGTAGATAGAAGGATGGTCAGGAAGACTTAAATTTTGTTGTAAAAAAAAAAATGAAAGGGCATTAAAGCAAACTTCAAATAGCTTTTTTATCTAGTGAATGTTAAAAAATGATGGCTAATAAGACTTATGTCAAAATAGATTTAGATCATGCTAGAGTACACCGGGATACTGTTTTTACTGCAAAGGAGAATTTGTATCTACAGATCATTTGCTACATTCGAAAGCTGTTTTGTAAAAAAAAGGGACATTTTTGAAAGGTTAGTGCAGTAGAAGGAAAGGTCTAATATAAACACTAAATATAGCAAATAAATATATTAAACAATATTACCAAATCTAGTGCCATACGCCATGGTTCGCATAAATCAGAAACTGTGAGTTATATAAAGCAATTATAAAAAATAATTGTATATCAATAAAATTAGAGACATAAAAATGAAAAGAAAATTATTTGGCTTTATTTTATAGATATAGGTTAGCCTTTTTATTGTATTTTAAGCTATTTATTGTTTGAAAATTAATACAAAATATTTTTCAACCACAGTGCATCTCATATGACTTAAAGGATTTAATTAAAAAGTAATCAAAAAGCACAAACAAAATAGAAAATAAGACATTTTAAACCTGGCAAGGGAGATATTTTTATATTTTAAAACACGTGGCAATGAACGTTACCCTGGGATATAAGCAAAAGAGAGTCTGCAAATAGAAAGGAAATCTTATTGTAGGCTTACCAACACATGTGACCAGACTTGAGGTTGAATTATTCTGTTGGGTAAAGAACACTGCACACATTGCTTCTAACAGAGTTATATGTAAACCCCTATTAGGGAGATTCTCGGACGTAGAAAATAAATTGACAGAGGAAATTAAATAAAGAGTTTTGATCTGATGGCAACTAATTAATATCAATCTTGTATTGGTTTTAGTTCAGTAGAGTGCTTCTAAGTGGCTACTATAGTGGCTAAGCATTAGTACTCCTTATTAAAGGAAGGTGTACATTTTTAATCATCAACTTGACGTAAAAGGGCAAAGCTTGTAAATCAAGCAATATAATTTTATTAAGCCTCATACACACGGGCGGGACTCCCGTTGAAAAAAAAAAAACGTTGATTTTCTCGACGGGATTCCTGGCAAGCTTGTCTTGCCAAGCCCTGTGCACACCGCCATTCTTTTGAATGGCAAGAACGCGGTGACGTCATTGACTACGACAAGCCGGCGCTCGTCACATTCGATGCCGTCGCCACCATCTTGCTACACCCTACACTACCCTTGTATGCTATCACGCATGCGTCAAAGTCTTATCGAACATGCGCGGGTTTCCATGGACAGGTAAGCATACAGACGACTGGGTTTCTCGGCAGGAAACACTCTCCCGAGAATCCAGACGAGAAAAATAGAGAGCAGGTTTTCTCTGCAAAAAGCTCTCCCAGCAGTTTTCTGTGTACGAGGCTTCAGACTAATCTCTCTTTCACAATATCTTTATTATATTTTAAACAATTGTGATAACACAAATAGAAAAATGGGTTGCCAGACAGATTTCATGGTCCACAGTAGTGATGAGCCGAACACCCCCCTGTTCGGTTCGCACCAGAACCTGCGAACAGCCAGAATGTTTGCGTGACTTTTAGAACCCTATTAAATACAATGGACTCGAACGTTCAAAATCAAAAGTGCTAATTATAAAGGCTAATATGCAAGTTATTGTCCTAAAAAGTGTTTGGGGACCCGGGTCTTGCCCCAGGGGACATGTATCAATGCAAAAAATTTTTTTAAAAACTGCCATTTTTGAGCTCCAGCGTTTTTATCTGGGCTAACTTTAATAAAAAAAATTTTTTCGAAAAAAATAAGTTTGAAAAATTTATAGACTAACATGGACAGGCGTTTTTAAGCTGAAAAAAAAACGCTCAAAAATGCGGCTGTAAAAACATCCGTGGGCATGAGGCCTTTGTGTTAGGTGAATATTTGGCTATTGCCATCCATATCTGGTTACATACTGGGGGTCTGATTCACATTTTGCCATATAACAAAGCTTATTGAGATTATATGGAAAAATGTATGTGAGAAAGAGATCAGGCTGAAAGAGCAGAATAGTTTCTGCTGAAGGCATGTGCAGTTTGTCATGTAAGTACTGGAGTGATTTAATTACATCAATGGTAAGCAAGTTACATACAAATGTACTCCTTTAGAACCATTGAAAAGCCAGTAAATCTTCATGGGCTGGGGAAAAGAGGGGGCAATTTATTATACTAGCAAGTGGTAGGTGGGAGAGGTGAGGCCACTAAATAACTTAAAGCATAACTAAACAACATATTGTACAACAATATATACAGTATTTACACTGTAGTTTTATACAGTTGGTGCTTAACAGTCTTTTGACTATACAGTATCTTTTTGCTTTATATGATGTTGTTTCTCTGCACTTAAATTCCATTATTGTGACACTTTATACTACAGTGTAACATTTTTTTTCTTTCATTTCCTGAGGTATTTATTATTCAGATGCCAGCGACTGCAGCTGTCTGATATTGTATTGTTTTGTATTTATATTTTA
This sequence comes from Rana muscosa, assembly GCA_029206835.1. Lineage (NCBI taxonomy): Eukaryota > Metazoa > Chordata > Amphibia > Anura > Ranidae > Rana > Rana muscosa. The sequence continues at coordinate 26,879,393 of CM055123.1, read as the reverse complement.
TTTCACTTTATTTTATCCACTTATTTCTTTTATTTAGCACTGGAGGCAGGTTTGCTTAATTTATGCACACGGAGATCAAGTCTGACAGCTCCTTAAAGAGGAAAAGATAGTTGGATGCAGGCCTGGACTGGCCATAGGGCATACCGAACAAATGCCCGGTGGGCCACGGCGGCCCGCAGGCCGCCTGACAGCATGTCACGTCTTCCCCATCATCTTCAATGTCTCCAGAGGCAGCCAGAGTTGGTGGGTGGAGCTGGGGGTGTGGCTGCCCCCTCCACTCCTCCCACAGACTCGTTCACTCTGGCTGATCCCACAGCTGAAGGAGAAAGAAACAAGGACACAGCAGCCAGAGTGTCTTCATCTCCAGGCATGCTGTAAGTTACTGCACTGCTGCACATGTCCTAACCTGGCACCATACTACCCCAGCCTGCCCTCTGCCATCGCACCATGCCCTATGCGTGCCACCCATATCTGCCTTATGCCACCGAACCCTGCCCTATGCCACCGCACCCTGCCCTATGCCACCGCAACCTGCCTTATGCCATCGCAACCTGCCCTATGCCACCGCAACCTGCCCTATGCCACCGCAACCTGCCCTATGCCACCGCAAACTGCTCTATACCACCCCAGCCTACCCTATGCCACCGCACCCTGCCCTATGCCACCGCAAACTGCTCTATACCACCCCAGCCTGCCCTATGCCACCGCAAACTGCTCTATACCACCCCAACCTGCCCTATGCCACCGCAACCTGCTCTATGCCACCACACCCTACCCTATAACACCCCAACCTGCCCTATGCCACCCAGCCTGCCCTATACCACCCAAACCTACTCCCCAGCGTTCCCTATGCAACCCCAACCTGCCCTATGCCACCCCAGCCTGCCCTATATCACTGCAACCTGCGCTATATTACCCCAACCTGCCCTATATCACCCCAGCCGGCCCAAAAACCACCCTATACTTTAATTTACAGGGGTTATTTGGGGGTGCGCCTCGTGACTGTGCGCTGCCTGCAGGGCACTGAGCAGGATAGACAGGAGGGGGGGTGACACCATGTTTTGCCGCACCAGGTGACACTAACCCTAGTGACACCACTGCCCCAGTGCACTCTCAGCTGCGAGTCGGAGCCGCACTCGAGTGACAGTGACACCCGTCGGAACATCAGGGGGCCGGGACCCGCAACGATCCCATTCTCTCTGGCAAGGTGGCCGCGGCACTGATGATCTGATCAGTCTCGGCTCGGCTTTCTCAAACAGCCGAGCAGAATTAAGCCGCCTCCCCTTCCTCCTTTATGTCCACACAGGGGGAGGGGACCCAACAAGCAGTCCCGCGCTGATCTGAGGTACATTATGGGTCTGAAGGGGGAGTCTGTATTGTAGGGGGGTTTCTGTATTGTAGGGGTGGTCTGAAATGTAGGGGGGTTCTGTATTGTAGGGGGGTCTGTAATGTATGGGGGTTCTGTATTGTAGGGGGGGTCTGAAATGTAGGGGGGTTCTGTATTGTAGGGGGGTCTGAAATGTAGGGGGGGTTCTGTATTGTAGGGGGTTCTGTAATGTAGGGGGGTTCTGTATTGTAGGGGGGTCTGAAATGTTGGGGGATCTGTATTGTAGGGGGGTCTGAAATGTAGGGGGGTTCTGTATTGTAGGGGGATCTGTATTGTAGGGGGGTCTGTAATGTAGGGGGATTCTGTATTATAGGGGAGGTCTGTATTGTAGGGTGGTCTGTAATGTAGGGGGGTCTGTATTGTAGGGGGGTTCTGTATTGTAGGGGGTCTGTAATGTAGGGGGGTTCTGTATTGAAGGGGGTCTGAAATGTAGGGGTTCTGTAATGTAGGGGGAATTCTGTATTGTAGGGGGGGTCTGAAATGTAGGTGGGTTCTGTATTGTAGGGGGTCTGTATTGTAGGGGGGTCTGTAATGTAGGGGGGTCTGTAATGTAAGGGGGGTCTGTATTATAGGGGGTCTGTAATGTAGGGGGGTCTGTAATGTAGGGGGGGTCTGTATTGTAGGGGGGGTCTGTATTGTAGGGGGTCTGTAATGTAGGGGGGTTCTGTATTGAAGGGGGTCTGAAATGTAGGGGGGTTCTGTATAGTAGGGGGGTCTGAAATGTAGGGGGGTTCTGTATTGTAGGGGGGTCTGAAATGTAGGGGGGTTCTGTATTGTAGGGGGGTCTGTAATGTAGGGGGGTTCTGTATTTTAGGGGGGTCTGAAATGTACAGGGGGTCTGTATTGTAGGGGGTCTGTATTGTAGGGGAGTCTGTAATATAGGGGGGTCTGTATTGTATGGGGGTCTGTATTGTAGGGGGGTTCTGTAATGTAGGAGGGTCTGTATTGTAGGGGGGTCTGTATTGTAGGGGGGTCTGTAATGTAGGGGGTCTATACTGTAGGGAGGGGGTCTGTAATGTAGGGGGGGTCTGTAATGTAGGGGGGGCTGTATTGTAGAGGGGGTCTGTACTGTAGATGGTCTGTACTTTAGGGAGGGGGTCTGTACTGTAGGGAGGGGGTCTGTAATGTAGAGGGTCTGTATTGTAGAGGGGGTCTGTACTGTAGGGAGGGGGTCTGTACTGTAGGGAGGGGGTCTACACTGTAGGGAGGGGGTATGTACTGTAGGGAAGTCTGTGTAACATGCAGGGGGTCCAGAACTGTTAGGGGGTGTCTGTGTAACAAACTGTGGGGGGCTGTGTAATGTAAAGGGGTCCAGAGAGGCGGTGCTATGTAATGTAAAGGGGAGCAGGGTGCTGTGTAATGTAAAAGGGTCCAGAGGTGCAGGGTGCTGTGTAATGTAAATGGGGCCAGAGGTGCAGGGTGCTGTGTAATGTAAAGGGGTCCAGAGGTGCAGGGTGCTGTGTAATGTAAAGGGGCCCAGAGGTGCAGGGTGCTGTGTAATGTAAAGGGGTCCAGAGGTACAGGGTGCTGGAACCCCACATCCCATCATTAACCGCTGCCGCCGCGCCCCCCCCCCCCGGGCTGCTCAGTCTAAAATGCCCGGGCCTATTTTTTGTCCCAGTCCAGGCCTGGTTGGATGTATAAGGATTCATAAGTTAGGGCAAAGTAGATCCCCAAATGTTAAAGAGATTCAGGGATCAAAGCAATGTGAATTGCTTTGGACTTAGGGGCAAGACATTTCTCCAAAGGCATGAAGAGTTCTCATAAAGTCAAGATAAGAGATGTGGGGATTGGAGACATTTAGTAGAACATCATCCACAAATCTCAGAAGTTTATGGTATTTCCCTGCTATTCCAAGACCCTGAATACATGGACTGAAAAGTATCACTGCTGATAGGAGTTCCAGAGCTTGAGTGAATAGAATAGGAAAGAGTGGATGGCCCTGGCATGTACAATGTTGAATTGGAAACCATTCAGTTTCAAAGCCTCTGTATTTAAAGCGGAGCTCCACCCTAAAGTGGAACTTCCACTCATCGGATTCCTCCCCCCCTCCGGTGCCACAATTGGCACCTTTCAGGGGGGAGGGGGGTGCAGATACCTGTCTAAGACAGGTATTTGCACCCACTTCCGGGCATCGATTCTGCAGGGACCTGCGGGCAGTACGTCAGTTCCCGTTCCCATCCCCCCCCCCGTTGTGTTCTGGGAATCACACGGCTCCCAGAACACAGCGGGGTACAGTGAGGACGGTGCATCGCGACTCGCGAATGCACAGTAGGGAACCAGGCAGCGAAGCCGAAACGCTTCACTTCCTGATTCCCTCACCGATGATGGAGGTGGGGGCAGCCGAGAGACAAGCGATTGCTCGTCTTCTGCTGCCGACGTCGCTGGACTCCAGGACAGGTAAGTGTCCATTTATTAAAAGTCAGCAGCTGCAGTATTTGTAGCTGCTGGCTTTTAATATTTTTTTTTACGGCGGAGCTCCGCTTTAATGGAAGCTGAGGGATGCGTAAAGGGCAGAGGCACAGGAGAGAATGTTGGAACCGAAAACCAAAATTGTGAAGAGCAAAAGACATACAATGCTAAGAGATCTTCAGAGAGCAGAAGTGGGCAAGATGCATAAGTTATAGGGCCGCACTCGCATATCTTACATGCACAAATCCAACCTAGTCTTTGTAAATACATTATTGTGAATAGTTTATTCTAGTGGCCACAATGTTCTCTATTACATCAGTTTTAAGAAGAGAAATGAGCCTATAATTTGGACATGGGTGTGGGTCAAAAGAGTATTAGGATAGTATAGTCATCTGGGCTGCAGTGTTTACCCATATTATTATATTTAATTGCCTGGAAATCCTTCAACTTCTACATCCAGGAATGATGTATGAAGCTCCAAAATTGAAGGGAAGCTCAGGTCTCAAAATAATTCCTTCTCTCTTAAGCCCTGTACACACCATCGGTTTTACCAATGAAAACAGTCTGATGGACTTTTTTCATCGGACAAACCGATAGTGTATGGGCCCCATCGGTCTTAAAAATAGAACATGTTTTAAATTTATCCGATGGAAAAAAAAAACTATAGCAAATTCCGATCGTCTGTGTGGAACTCCATCGGACAAAAAACACACGCATGCTCAGAATCAAGTCGACGCATGCTCAGAAGCATTAAACTTAATTTTTCTCGGCTCGTCTGAGTGTTTTACGTCACGGCGTTTGGGATGGTCGGATTTTCGACTGATGATGTGTAGGTGAAACTGATGGAAGTCAGCTTCATCGGAAATCCGATGTAAAAATCCATCGGATTTTATTCCATCCGAAATCCGATCGTGTGTACAGGGCTTGACTGTAGACAGAAGATCAGAGGATTTCTCTAAGTGAGAGCTGGAGTGTAAAAGAGAAGTATGGGTTTATGTAAAAAAAAATATACTCCCCTAGGTGGATTCAGCATTGGTCCAATGCTGCATTTGTCCCCCGCCGGTTTTAAGACCAAGAACTAAGTAACTAAACACCGTTGATCACACAACTCTCAGTCTTCAGGCGACAGAGAGATGGTGATTCTCAGTCCCCGTCTCTCTGCTCTGCCCCGCCAGTGCTCACTAAAGCGCTGGGCTGTGAAGGGGCAGGAGCGGCTGGTTCATGCTCTTAGCAGCTCTCTGAGAGGTTGAGCCAGCTGATGATCCATGCATTGGGGTGGATCTCATCCATATGGTCAGAATCTTTTCAGCACCTGGCTTTAGCCCACTGTCGGTTGTAAACAGATCACAGGACTGCAGAACATCTGCACTCTTTTAAACCATAGGAGAAGTATAAATAAAGCTTTGAATTTGGTTTTGAGTTCAAGCTGACATTTGTCTTATTTCCAACAGCATAGGGAAGCTATTATTATTATTATCATATGTGTTACATGAACCCGAAGCTCTGCCCTATATATGCCTCTCACAATATGACAGAGAATCAGCAAAGTTAGCATTTAGGTTGAAGCATTTAGTAGTGAGATGTTGGAGTTTGTCGACTATTTCTTAGTAAGAAAAGAGGGAATCTTTCAGCAACTATGTGGACATCTCTTGATTTACATATTAGAGACCAGAATAACATTATGGAGGGATCATGGTCTGACCACGGGCCAAGGTTCTACTGGTGGTAATTATTTTGGGCAAACACGTATGATATATGCAAATGTGCTTTATTCTAGAGTAACTATTGAGTAAACTGTTTAGTCATGTTGTAGAAGACGGAATTAACCCCATCTACCATACCCACCACCGTAAAGCTCTCAACGTAGTGTTTGGAGTTAGGTTTGGGAGACTAACCCAATTACTGCCAGTCAGTGTTGTAATGAAACTGCATATGAGATGTGTCTGTTAAATACAGAGACTGATTAAATAACTCACCTTTATTTATATGCAGGGCTATTTTTCTCAAACAATAGGTGCTGGTACTCAACCACGACCCCCCAAAACCCTTCCCAGTAGGAGGGTCTTAAAGGGGCAATAAATACCAGGATTGCATTACAAACAGAGTGCAGAGTTCAGGGGGGTTACACGCAGAGTGCACAGCTATCACTTGTAAACACAGAAAACAGGCTTCTGTGTTTACAAGTGATTGTGGTGAGCAGGCACCAAAGGGTCTGAGCCAGAGGTGGTGGAACTGAGTTCCACCAAGTTCCACCTGAAAAAAAGCCCTGTTTATATGTATTACAAATGTAATGCTTGCCCCCTTCAATATATTTCCCATTTGCATTAATACATTTCTGCAGTCTTGTTTTCCACTGGTCGAAGGCATGGAGAAAATCTATTTCTGTCAGCTGTTTCAACACATCAGCCGTTTTCTTTTGACTCAAAACGTGTCCCTTTAACCACTTAAGGACCAGAAGATTTCTCCCCTTAATGACAAGGCCATTTTTTGTGATACAGCACTGCGTCTCTTTAACTGACAATTGTGCGGTCATGAGACGCTGTACCCAAACAAAATTGATGTCCATTTTTTCTTTTGGTGGTATTTGATCAGCTCTGCGTTTTTTATTTTTTGCGCTATAAACAAAAAAGACTGACAATTTAGAAAAAAATATATATTTTTAACTTTTTGCTATAATAAATATCCCCCCAAAAAATTGAAAAAAAAACAAATTTCTTCATCAGTTTAGCCAATATGTATTCTTCCAATTTTTTTCTGTAAAATCGTAATAAGCATATTGGTTTGTGCAAAAGATATAGGCGTCTACAAAATAGGGGATAGATTTACGGCATTCTTCTTCTATAGCCCCGTACACACGGTCGGACTTTTGCCCAACAAACTTCGTTTTAAGCAAGTTGGACCAACAATCCGACCGTGTGTACGCTCCATCGGACAAACTTTTTTTTCGTTTGGTTTTGTTCTCATCGGACAAAAGTTGGGTCTGCAAACGGACAAACTTTTGCCCAACAAAAGTCCAATGGAGCAAAGTCCTACCGTGTGTACAGAAAACCATAGGACTTTTGTCCGATGGACAAAACAACTAATGTTAAAATCAACCAATAATAGCAGAAGTTGACCAAAGGGTGGCGGTAAAGAGCAGAAAAGAGCAGAAAAACCATGTGATGTTGCAAAAAGTTTTGGGAAAGTTTGCAGAAAAGTCCTGTGGTGTGTATGCTATGGGTGTGCCCGGCCAACTCCGTTCGGACAAAAATCCACGGAAAAGTCCGATGGAAGTCCGACCGTGTGTACGAGGCTTTATTATTTTTTTTACTAGTAATGGCAGTGATCAGTGATTTTTAGCAGGAATGCGACATTGCAGGGAGTCGACCTGTCGCGTATAATGACGAAGGCTGGTCGGCAAGTGGTTAAGCACTGATTTAACTTTTGGGAATTCATTCTCACGTCCCTTGCTGAATCTTTTGTGCCACTCAAACACATGTGCATGAGACAGGCCGTCGTTCCACTAAGCTGTAGTAAGCATTCGAAAACATTCTGTTGGTGTTTTGTGCAATTTTACAAAAAATTTCAAATTGACATGTTGTCCAACTATAAAACTTAGCGTTTTTTCGCACACTACATAAAACACAACCAAACTAAAAGGCAACTCGCAATCAACTGAACGTCATATTGTTGCTGCTTTTCATGCAGGTTTAAACATGTTTAAGGTCACCACTCATGCAGTTATAACCAGTTCTGACTGCTTTGTTTACTACGTGGGACTGCAGTCTCGTTATTTGTGTCTGACATTTTTCTTTTTGTAAGCTGTGTTGGGAAGGGTTTAAATTCCTAACACAGGAACTATTATAAAAAAAAAATATATTAAAAAAGAGAGGGGAGCAGTAATGGAGCTGTATCTGATGGGGGACTGACATGGAGTACAGTTTTTTTTGGGGGGGGGGTTTATACATTACCTAAAATGAAATAAGTTATCAGTACATTACAGACAACAGTACTTTTATTTCCTATTTTATTTTTTACAGTTTTTATAATTTAAATTTGTCCCCAGGGTTTCAATAATTTACACGTTTTAACAGAGAAGGGCAACCAAACTGATAAGACGCATGGAAGAGCTCATCTATGAGGAAAGATTGGAGGAACTAAATTTATTCTCTCTTGAGAAGAGGCGATTAAGGGGGAGCGCTGAGCTGTGGAGGGGGCCGGAGTGGAAGGCTCAGCCTTTCAGCGGCTCACTGAGAGGCTGAGCTGGGTATTGGTCCAGGGATTTAGGCGGATCCTGACTCTGTGGTTGAGTTGACACGGAGCCTGGACCGACTCTGTGACGTCAGCAGAGAGCAGACTTCAGCCTGCTCTCTGCTGAAAACGGGTCACAGGAGAAGCTTTGGCTGTACTTCTCCTTTAAGAAATGCAATGGTGATGGATATGACACTACCCTAAAATGCAGACAAAAGATGCTTGCTATGGTTTAGCTCTAGGCCCTAGTAAATTGCATTTGATGGTCACTTTATCAAATGTATGCTAGTTCCTAGAAAAACAAGGTGATAAGAAGGAGCGCAGATTGTATATATGATCATGTGTGATATGATGGTGTGCTAAGGACTGCCGCTGTTCATTTCTGTTCCACTGACAGGAAGTTATGCACAGTATGGCTCAGTACCGCAAAGTGATTTCGACAAAATACTTTGTAGAGTGACTTATTTGCTCCCACATAAGTTTGTTGCAAAGCAAACCGGCACTTTGTAGTCATGAAAATGTTCAAATTCAACATTCAACATTAAGCAGATTGGAAAGAAGAATAGATAGTAATAACTAGTAGAATTAATTACTATTCAGAAATGTTCAAATACAAGTTTGCTTAGCTTAGCACATTGGTAAATGATCAATACTTTGTTAAATATCGTTTTAAAAATAGCAACAAGTAAACCTAAATGTCAAATGATTAACAAGATCCAGATTCAAGACTAAGATCCAAACAAAAATTTTACTTGATGTAACAGTATATTCTCAGAATGAATACATTCAAATTTTTTACAGATGAACTCTGGATTACCAGTAAAATCACTGATTATATGTTGGGGACCATACTCACTGCTGTGCTTTTATGCAATTATTCAGGATGCAACAATCCTTTCGCCAAAGTTACGGATGGTAAGAAAATGGCTTAAAATGGCTTAAAACATTTTGTATAATATTAAAAAGTATGATGCCGCGTACACACGATCGTTTTTAATGATGAGAAAAATTACATTTTTTAAAATGGTCATTAAAAATGATCGTGTGTGGGCTTTCCAGCATTTTTCCCGACGAGAAAAACACAGAGAATCACAACGAGAAAAATTGGAACATGCTCTAATTTTTCACATCGTTTTTTTACATCGTCGTCGTTTTTCTCATCATGAAAAAGGGCCATGTGTGGGCTTTAACGACGTGAAAAAAATGCGCATGCTCAGAATCAAGTATGAGACGGGAGCGCTCGTTCTGGTAAAACTAGCGTTCGTAATGGAGATAGCACATTCATCACGCTGTAACGGACTGAAAAGCACGAAGGCAGAAAAGCGTGAATCGTCTCTCAACAAACTTTACTAACATGAAGGGTGGCGCCATCCAAATGGAACTTCCCCTTTATAGTGCCGTCGTACGTGTTGTACGTCACCGCTCTTTACTCAAACATTTTTTTCCACGATAGTGTGTAGGCAAGGCAGGCTTGAGAGGAAACACGAAAAATCACGTCGAGAAAAATGCTGTTTTTTTCCCCAAAAACAGTTTATTGAAATGTAAAAAGCATTTACAGATATCTTGAACAATAGTAGTACAATAAGGTATTAATACAACCACAAAACATGGATGAATAACATGTGTCACATACAATTCAACTTGCGGGTAGTGAAAATGAAATGGCTATGTGCATCCTTCATGAACTAGGCCGTGTTGGGGTGGGCTACCTTAATTCAAGGTAGTTGTGGGGTCTAGTCAAAGTCCACTACCATTGACGGGGATAGATCTTGTTGGTAGGTTAGAGCTAGGTAGGTTCACGGATGCCGTTATGGACTTTTGGTCTGTGTGGGAGGGAAAGGCCAACAGGTGCAATATGGCAGAAAGGGAGGGAAGGAGCTATAAACAGGTTTATTTCGTTGAGAGTGTATGAATGCGGGAGTGTAGGCTGGAGCTATGTTAGTGGTTGTATTGTACAGAAGCTTGTTGATGAGAAAGTAGGAGGGGGTAAGTGGTGGAAGGAGAAGGGGTGGGGTGGGGATCGAGGGGAGGGGAGTGAGGCAGGAAGGGATGGCGTTGGCAGGGGGTCCGTCTCTGACTTCCCCGACCCCTTGGGGTGTTCAAGGGGCGTGTTATGAGAAACTAGGGGCGGATCTGTATAGGGGGAGATATAGGAGGAGAGAGGTGTCTTTGTAAGGTTTAGGGTTAAGGGGAGATCCTGGCACGTCGTAGATTTTTAATGACAATTCTCAGAGGAGTAATTTATCCTTTGTCAGGGTTCAGGGAGTTTGCAAATTCTGGGGTCGTTTTATAGTGTAACCAGCAGGCCCATTTTTTACTAAATGATGACGGAGTCTCTCTTGCAATATGTATAAGATTTTCCATTTCCTCAATTTTGCATATTCTGTTAAACCATTCTTTTATGGTTGGTTGGTGAGTCGATTTCCAGTGTATAGGGATACACTGCTTTGCCGCATTGATCATGTGCATTGCTAGGGATTTGTGATAGGAATTGTGCGACAGGGGTGAATGGTGTAGAAGGAATTGAGAAGGGGAAAGGTCCAAATGATATGAGGTGACTCGAGAGGTTATATGGCATACCTTTTCCCAGAAGTCTTTTAGAGATGGACAGGACCACCAGATATGGAGAAGGGTTCCCCTTTCCCGGAGACATCTCCAGCAAACCTCTGGGATTGTGGGATTATATTTATGCAGAAGGGTGGGCGTGCGGTACCATCTAGATTGGATCTTAAAGCCGTTTTCCTGGGTCGACACATTCGTCGACCCTTTATGTATGTTGAGGAAAATTAGTTCCCATTGTTCCGCTGAAAGAGATACCGAGAGATCTGACTCCCAGTTCTTACAGGCTAAGGTCTCGTTAGCTTTCATCTCGGCGAAGAGGAGTTCATGTGTGGTAGAAACTAGATGAGATTGGGGTGTCGTTTGGATACATAGCTTTTCGAAAGGGGTGAGTTCTCTGGAGCATTGTATATTCTTGTTAAGGGATTTTAGAAAATGAGCAATTAAAATATATGTCCAAGGGGGAATGGGTGGCTTGTTTAGTTGGGAGGAGAGTTGGGATGTAGACAATAGTTTGCCCCGGAGGAAGAACTGATGTGATCTAATTGGGCTCTGTGTCCAGTTATCGGTAAGAAACTTTGCGTGCATACCTGGTGGGAACCCAGGGTTCATTTTTACAGGTGTCAGTGGGCCGGGAATCGAAGATATGGGTGATCGGTAGCAAAGCTTTTTGAAGCATTGCAAGGTTGGGCCTATAAGTGGGTGTACGTGTAATTCAGAGGGGACGTGGGGTGAGAGTAACCATGGGAGAGACTCCAAAGGGAGAGCAGAAAAAGATGCTTCTAGGGAAACCCAATCTTTGTGGAGAGATTGAGTATTCCAGTCCACTATCCTGGTAAGGTGTGTAGCAGTGTAATAATTGAGAAGGTTGGGGAGGCCTATGCCCCCAAGTCTTTTAGGTCGGGTGAGCTGCGTAAAGCTGATTCTGGGTCTACGGTTCCCCCATAAGAATTTAGTGCATATGTTTCTATAAGATTTAAAAAAGGCCGGAGGTATATGTATAGGGATCGCCTGCAATATGTAGAGTATTCTCGGGAGGGCATTCATTTTGAGGATCGCCGCTCTGCCAAACCAAGAGAAAAGCGGTTTGTTCCATGTTTCAAGATCAGAGGATATTCTGTGTAGGATAGGAACATGGTTTTTAGCGTAGAGGTTTGAGAGTTTGGAAGGGAGTTGTATCCCTAGGTATGTGATGGAATCATGTTTCCATTGGAACGGGAAGTTAGCCTTACATTGATCAACTATGTGTTGAGGTAATGTTATATTAAGGGCAAAGGATTTCGAGAAATTAATTTTAAGGTGGGAGAGGAACTGAAATTGTTTAAATTCAGAAAGAAGGTTTGGTAGGGAGATCAGTGGGTTCGACAGGAACAACAAAATATCGTCTGCGAAAGCAGCGTATTTATATTCTCTTTTGGAGGAACTTATACCTTGGATATCTGGGTTGTATGTCAGTTTACGGAGGAATGGTTCAAGTGTGAGTACAAAGAGGATGGGGGACAGGGGGCAGCCCTGTCTTGTGCCATTTCCGATGGGAAAGGCGTCCGACAGAGTATTGTTGACCCGTACCTTAGCAGATGGTCCCGTGTATAGTGACAGGATTAGGCCTAACATATATGGGCCCAATCCTATGGCCCTCAGAACCGCTGTCATATAGTCCCAAGCTACTCTGTCGAACGCCTTCTCCGCATCGAGTGACAAAAACAGGCCTTTTTGGGTTGTCTGTGTCATAAGGTGGTGTAAGTTTGTTGCTTTAACAGTGTTGTCCCTGGCTTCACGTCCAGGGATAAAGCCGGTCTGGTCATGAGAGATTAAGGAAGGGAGAAGCGGTAAGAGTCTGTTTGCCAAAATCTTAGAAAAGATTTTGACATCTACATTCAATAATGAGATTGGTCTATAATTTCCCGTTTGGGTGGGGTCCTTATCTTCTTTGGGGATAACAACGATATGTGCTTCTAACATTTCGCTTTTGAAAGGATTTGTGGGAGAGAGTGTATTGAAGGCGTCAAGGAAGGGTTGTTGAAGAAGGTCTGAGAATGTCTTGAAATATACGGCGGAAAGACCATCAGGTCCCGGGCTCTTACCAGGCTTAAGTTGTTTTAAAGCTTTTTTCCATTCCTGAATAGAGATCGGGGATTCCAGAATCGTGGTGGTGTCAGTGGGGAGCTTTCCTGGAGCAAATTGGTCTAAGAACGAGTTAATATCATTGGGTCTGTCATTCGATAAGGTAGTAGGGGGTTCGGATTTATCTAGATTATATAGGGACGAGTAGTACTTCTCAAACTCTCTGGCTATGTCATTGTTATTCGTGAGAGTCTTACCCGTGGGGGATTGTATGTGGTGTATCGTATTAGCAGCCCTTTTCTTGCGTAAGGCTTGAGCAAGAAGATGGCCACTTTTGTTGCCGAATTCGTAAAAAAGTTTCTGAGATAGAGTGTATTTCTTCCTGAGGTGATGGCCCAATTCTTCCTGAATGAGTGTACGAGTCTCTAGTAGTTCTACGAGGGTTTGCTGGGCCAGGTTTCGTTTGTGTAGTGCTTCTAGTTTATTAAGTTTGGAAAAGAGATCAGCCAGTTTGGCCCGTTTTTCCTTTCTAATTGCGGCCCCCAGGGAAATCAATTTCCCTCGGACAACACATTTGTGAGCCGCCCACTGAGTAAGTTTAGAAATGTCCGGGGTGTTGTTCTCAGTGAAATAATTGCTTAGGCAAGTTTGAATCTCTAATTCTTTGGTTTTGTCTGTCAGGATGGAAGGGTCTAGTCTCCAAATTTGCGAGCGGTATACTTTTTCAGGGAAAGTGAGGGTCATTGAGATAGGGTGGTGGTCCGAGAAGGTCATCGGTTCGACGGTTGCTGCTTTCAGGGACGGGAGATCCTGTTGGGTAAGAAATATGTAGTCTAGTTGTGAATATTTGTTATGTGGGGCGGAGAAGAATGTAAAATCCTTTACGTTCGGGTGTAAGGTGCGCCATGTGTCGTGGAGCAAGAGTTCTTGGAAACATTTTCTGATTTGTCGGAGCGCCCTGTATGGTAGGTGGGATTTCCCCGACGAGGTGTCTAAAAGGGGGTTCAGGGGTACATTGAGATCCCCTCCCAGTATAAGAATACCCTCTTGGAAATTGGTTAGGTGTCTTGTTACAGCCCTAAAAAAGGGAACTTGGGACGAGTTGGGGCTGTATATGTTAGCCAAAGTGATTGGTTTGTTCCTGAGTGTCCCTTTTAGGAAGATATACCTGCCTAGTTCGTCAAGGTGAGTGTCTGTAATTTGGATGGGAAGGTTTTTGGAAATGATTATGGAGACTCCTTTGGATTTCGAGATAGGTGAGGTTGCATGGAAACTATGGGGGAAGAGGCGATTAGTCATGTTGGGAACTGATTTCTTACAAAAGTGGGTTTCCTGTAAGAAGATTATGTCAGCTTTCATGCTGCGCATGAGGGAAAAGAGTTGTGTTCGCTTTTCAGGTATGTTCAGTCCTTTGGCGTTAAGGGAGACTACCTTTAGGGACAGGTTGGCGCCTCGGACATTATCGGGGCTCATGTTGGTAGTAGAGGTTTAAGCGAGTGGGGGGCGGGAGGATATGGGGAAGTCAGAGACGGGAGGAAAAGAAAGGGGGGGGTTATGCGGATGGGGAGAAGGGAAGATGTGGGGTAGGTGAGGTTAGGACGTTGAGGAGGAAGATAACCAGGGAGGAAGGAGGGGACAGGTAGGGGGATGGGGTATTATACCGGGTGTGGGACTTGACCTGCAAGCCCACCAATTAGGAGTGGGGGTACCGGTGAGGTTCAGCGGTGTCTACCAGAGTCCGCTGTGTGTGAGAGCGGTAGGTGGAGTTCAACTAGAGAGAGGTGAGGTCTGCGTCTCTCTATGAGGTCTTAAGGATAACAGACGCTGCTGATTGTTAGAGTCATCTATGGCTCATTTTGGTGTCAGAGGAGTAATCTTGTTGTGTAGATGACGGACAGGTCATCCTATAAGGACATGGTGAGAGGGTGATTCGTAGGTGACGTCAGGGCTGTGTGTAACGGCTTATTCTCATAAAGCATGAAGGCTGTGGAGTTGTAAGGGCATTTATTCGGCAATTAGAGGAGGATGTTTAGCATTGTGTAATCTGGGGGTTTGTGTGGAAGAGGGGGATAAGAAATTAAGTGTATTGCTCAAATTTCAGATGTCACATGACAGAGAATAGGGGGCATATACTTTGGTTTAGAGGAATATGCAGGGAACAGAGTCAGTAACATGGTGAATTAGTTAAAACAGAACAGAACAGAACGTACAGCTTGCGTTACCGTGAACAAGTATGCATCTGCAGTTATGGCTGACCTCAAAAATCCAAATATGGATAACATAGCAAACAAAACATAGTAAACAAAAACATAGTAAACAAAATCATACCCAGGGGTTAAGGGCAGGCTGTCTAAATCCGAGGGGGGCACGCCCATTCCCAAACCTGAGAATGGATTCTACCCGACATCCACGTAGGCCACACACCTGTGCATGTCCCCCTCGGATCCCCGACCACCCTCAGTGCTGTAAAGCAGAAAATTCAGGAGCTAGAAGCTAGTAGGGCCTGTGGGGAGAAAGACAGCACATAATGCAATCGGGGGATTATATATCGACATGTCAAATGCCGTTTTTTTCAATGACATTAAAAACGATCGTGGGTACGCGGCATCACATCTACAAGTAATGGTTCTTTAGAGATTGTAGACATAAAAAATGGCTGTCAAGGATGGGGACCAGTCAAGGAATAATATGTATGGAGGTAGTATAGAAGGAGCATTTGCCTAAAATGGGGAATTCAGAAAACAGATAATAATTATTTGATACAGTACTGTAATCTGTAAGATTACAGTGTACTGTATGTATACTGTGTTTTTCACTTTTTGAGTTTGGCGCCGAGCTCCGTCCCCGTGCGTCGCAGCGCTCGCAGGGAACGGAGCTCAGCACTGTGAATCGAGCGGAGACAGGGTGGCTCGCAGACACAGCAGGATCCAGGGGACAAGGTAATTACGCTGTACATGGATCCTGCCATGTAATCCCGAGTGTGGCTCGGGGTTACCGCTTTTGGTACTGAAAATTCACCCGGAGCCACACTCGGGAATACCGCTAGGGAGGTTAAAACAGGCCAAAAAGTTCAGGAAAAGTGGAAAGACTGGAAATGCAAGTGTCAAAAAAACTTCACCAGTAATTAAGGTCACCCTGCCTATAAGGGCACACATTTTGGGAGGTAGCAGATTTTTTTTTCAGACCGTTTACCATGGGACAAAAAATATCATGCTATGTACTACTGTAATTTTACATTACACGTGGACAAAGAAACACAATATTGAGGACACGATAAAAAAAAATCAAGTGCACTATTAACTGTATCTGTTAAAACTGCTAGGTAAGATTTTTTTTCTTTAAACATTGTCAACATTTGAATAGTATATAAAACAGCTTGTTACTTGCTCAAACTAAGCCCAGGTCACATCTTTTTGCAGATTCCCGCTGTCTTGGCCAAGATGTCCCCTGCTGTGAATGCCTATGTGTATGGACTTGGAAATGAGAACTACAGAGGAGGAATTTGGCAATTCCTCACTGGACAAAAAATAGAAAAAACTGAAACTGACAATAAAGCTAATTAACACATATTTAAGTCCCTGTTCTGTTTCACAATGTAGCGGACAAAAATCGGTGTTATAAAAGTCTTTGGATTGTTGTGCCTTGAAACATTTTGTAGTGTGCAACTTTACCGCCAGTGAGGAGCTACTTACAGTTTACTTCATGTCATGTTTCTGTATCTTCAACTAAAAGACAACCAATGTGTACAAATAAAAAGGGTGTTTGGGTAATATAATAATGTTATTTAACAATGACTATGTGCCTTAATCAATATATATAAAAAAATATATATGAAAACCCTTAAAAATGAACCAAATTAGGCATGCATGAAAAATGAAAGTAATGAAAAAGACAACAATTATTGAACACCATTACCGTATATACTTGAGTATAAGCCGACCCGAATATAAGCCGAGGCACCTAATTTTACCACAAAAAACTGGGAAAACGTATTGACTCGAGTATAAGCCTAGGGTGTCCATCTGCATGCCTCACTGTGTCTCACTTTGCCTCACTGTGCCCTCACTGTGCCCATGCCTCACTGTGCCCATGACTAGACTGACGTTTAACATAGGAGTCTATGGAAGGCTTGCCCGGCTTTGAAAAATCGGTGCTTCCCGGTCGTAGGTCCCCCGGACAACAAACTTTGCACACTTGTAGAGGAAGAGTGGGGCCGGTACCAGGTCCCCAAATTCCGGAAGATCAGGCGCAAAAAGGTGACTCGAGTATAAGCCGAGGGGGGCATTTTAAGCACAAAAAACTGTGCTGAAAAACTTGGCTTATACTCGAGTATATACGGTAATTATAGCTGAACTCCAGACTGATATAAAATACACAAATTATTGCAGTTATGTATTCATTCAACGATTGTTAAATGTACATATAATTTTTGTTTTTTTTTATGCAAGCTGTGTAAGTACCTGAATTTCACCTGATATCAGAATTTTGCTATCCCTTGTACAGCAGAGCTCAAACCAGGAGACAGAAAAGTAGCACAAGGTCCTAGTTCATTATGTTGCAGTGCTCATGCTAGCAAGGGAAATGCTATTTGGAGGAGAGAACAACGAAGTGACAGAGAAATGAGCTCATCAGATGTCTGCTGTTTCCCCTTCAGATGAGCTCTTCCCCTTCAAATGAGCTCATCAGATGTCTGCTGCTTCACAATCTAAGGGGGGCAAGATCTGAAATCTTAACTGAAATACAGCAGAAAATAGACAGGGCTGTGCTGGGTGGAAAAGCGGTATCAATTTCAGGACTGGATTAACAGAAATGCAACAGTTTCCCTGGAGTTAAGCTTTAATCTCATTTTAAGGATATATTTGGTCTTTAATATTTTGTTTGGCACTTATCATAGCACTTTTTCTGAAGTAAAATATCTTAAAGGGGTTGTAAAGGTTCAAATATTTTAAAAAAGAATAACAAACATGTCATACTTACCTCCACTGTGCAGCTAGTTTTGCACAGAGTGGCCCCGATCATGGTCTTCTGGGGTCCCTTGACGGCTGTCTCGGCTCCTCCCCGTAAGAGCTTACCCCCTTCATGGGAAGCTCTCGCCCAAGGGGGTTAGCTTGCGGGCACGCTCCCGTGATACAGCCGGCGGCCATAGCCGCCGACTGCATCACTCGGCCCCCGCCCCCCGGGGCGCCACGTCATTGATTAGATTGACAGCAGCGGGAGCCAATGGTTGCGCTGCTATCAATCTCCAATGAAGAGCCGAGAAGACTGGGGCCAGTAGCCAGCGCATTCACGGCACTGGACTTTTGAGGGCTCAGGTAAGTAAACCGGGGGGCTGAGGGGCTTGTAAGCATCGGATGTTTTTCACCTTAATGCATAGGATGCATTAAGGTGAAAAAACTTGAAGCTTTACAACCCCTTTAAGATAGGTTTATTAAGTATGGTTCGCTTAGAACACAAACTACTTTATTTACTTGAAAATGTGTATATAATAACAAAACAGCAGCCAAACTACTTTCTTAAACATATTTAAATCTGAAGATTTTTTATGTATCTAAATGTTTCCAATATTCGTGAAAAAGAGAAGATTTTTTTATTAATCTTTTAAATCAGGTCCAAGTCAATCCTACAGGGCTATTATTTTCCCACAGTTCTACTTTTTTTTTAAATTAGCAGACAATAATGGATCAATCAATTTTCAGTTCACTAATATCATTCATTGTGTGCTCCATATTTTGGCCAATAGGCAATCTATCTAGTCTGAAAATCTAAATTGAAGGGTTTCAGCAAAAAAGAAAGCAGTTTAATTTTTTCACTTTTTCTGTTATACGTATGTTCTACTTGTTCCAAAAAATCTATGCTTGGTTCCCATGTTCCTCAACAAAAGGAGCTGCCTATCTAAAATGTTGGACAGAAGAATGAGCCAGCTCTAACATTTAAAATTTCACCCATTTTAATTAAACTGAAACATCACATGTTTATGACTGTATTAGGGAGCATATTGCTCACTATTCTGATATTTTGAATATGGCTAATCATAAATTCAGGATCTAATTCACTATAACAGCAATCAGATTCACCCAGCCACACCTCTTCTCCACCATACAGCAGTATAACCTGTCTCTTCAGAAGTCCAAACACAGGGACTTTTTGGGTCAAAATAGGGCGCAGAGAGATAAAAATAAAGAAAGCTCTATATGCCTTTATGTTTATTGTTGAATGGAAAGTTGTAACCAAGAGGCATAAAAAACATTTAAGTCACTGCTGACAATTCTTTGTCCTTTTTAAAGATATACCTACCTAATACGATCTTAATGTGCAAAACAAAATGTAATCAAATATAAAATAACTCTGCTTCTATGCAAACCATCATTACTTGAAGTAGTCACAAGACTTTGTGAAAGGCATGTTAATTTTTTCAAGCTAATAGCAAAAAAAAAAAAAAAAAAAAATTACAGAGCAGTATAAAAAAAAAAGAAAAATGAAAAAAGACACATACATTAGTGATTAACCTGCACATGCATTATATATGGTATGTGTTTTGATGTATGTGCCAAGACTGTCAAACTACACACAGAGCAAATGAAATGAGATATTAATCAAGGTTAAATACATATTTAACATATTTCACCCAGAACTTTTTATTTGCAGATGTTCTCGATGGATTAGTCTGCGAACAGTCTGTGCCTTAGCATCTGTTTAAGAAGTGGGTTAGACACAAAAAGGAGGTCACCAGACACAACATCTGTAACTGTAACAAATTGTAGGATAACTGTCTAAAAAGGAGCTTCCCATAAGCTCTGCTTTAAAAAAAATTAATTACATGCATGAGAGCTTAAACACAGTTGAGGGGATATTGCTACTTACAGTAATGCATACCTCTAGATACACGTATATACTTAATGTCCCGCAGTTAATGAAAAAGAAAAAAATATTCCATAATTCAGATACTACATTTACCCGTCAAAGTTTTTAGCTAAGGTGGAGTATTTGTCATTTAATATTTGGGTTATTTGCATTAAATTAATTCTAGTTTGTTAAAGTATTATATTTCATGTCATGGACAAATTAAATCATTTGCAAAAAAAAGTGCAGTGCATGAGTTTCATTAATCGTTTTGAATTCCATGTATTTGTCAGTATTAGTGAAGAGACTTTTTATAGATATTTTGCCTTGCCTAGCACTGTAATTAAGATATTATGATGTTATAAGTTCTGCAGAATGAATTAATGTGACAGGGGAAGTAATTTGATTGTAAATATTATTGTTACTTTTTTCTGCCATGATAACGGAACTATTTTTATAGAAATAACATATTATACCTGTGCTTGAACAAGCAAAATAAAAGAATTATGCTGCGTACACACAATCGGAATTTCCAACAACAAATGTTCGATGTGAGCTTTTGGTCGGATAATCCGACCGTGTGTAGGCTCCATCAGACATTTCCTGTAGGAATTTCCGACAACAAATGATTGGGATCTGGTGATCAATTTTTCCGACAACAAAAGTTCTTGTCGGAAATTCCGACCATGTGTATCCAATTCCGACGCACAAAAATCCTATGCATGCTCGGAATCAATTTGATGCATGCTCGGAATCATTGAACTTCATTTTTCTCGGCTCGTTGTAGTGTTGTACGTCACTGCGTTCTTGGCGATCGGAATTTCCGAGCAACATTTGTGTGACCGTGTGTATGCTAGACAAGTTTGAGCAAAAATCCGTCGGAAAAAAAAACAAGGTTATGATGTCGAAATGTCCTAACGTGTGTACGCGGCATTAGTGTGCGTATACACAAAGCAAATTTCAAGATTTTTATCTGAGCTGATAACCTCATGCAGAAAAAAACATATGAGTAGTACCTAGCAACTGCAAGCACTAGAAATGCATAGGCAAAAAAAAAAGGAAAATCTCTCAGTCCAATAAGTAGTGATCCTTTTCTCCAGAAAAACAGGATTTATTTTTTCACAGGCCACAATCAAAGGTAAGCTAAGCTGGGATGAAAAGCCATAGAAAATTACTGGTGCAAAAGATTCTACAAGCAAATCTTTGGAATAATCTGCTAAGCCATCTTAAGGCAAATATTAATTATGCAGATACATAGGTCTTAACTTTTAAGATGCTATGTCAGTCCTAGAATTAACATTACTAATTGTATTAATTAATAATTAATTCATGTTATTCATCAATGACAAAATATACCTAATTAATGCTGAAGCAAAAACACCAATTTACTAAAGAAGCTAAGAATGTTCACACAAACAAATTGTGTGAATATTCACTTTAGTTGGCCTATCATGTACAGATGAAAAAGCAGTCATTTTGGCTTGATTGGCTAACTAAAGTGGATATTCACACATTATGGGGTTGATTTACCAAAATTCAAGAGTTCAAAATCTGTTGCAGCTGTATATGGTAAAAAAACTCACAATAAAAACCCTGTTTGGGCTCAACCGACTCCAATGACATAAAGGGGATAAGGAAGAGAGGAAAGGAAATACACAGCCCACTGTGCAAGTACAAAAAGTCAAAATGTATTATATTAAATACAAATAAATAGAATACCCAATGATAAAAACGGAATCATTCACAACATGTCAATCATACTGTGATAAAAACTCAATGTCCCTATCCAGAGACAGTAATATATATATATAGCAAGGAATGTGAAAGTACAATATCTTCAATCCTGAGCGGCAAAAAAAAAATTTAAACATAGAAATTGCATGCATGTGAATCGGATGTGGAACTAAGTTGGCTCCCAATGGGAAATGGATCTCAGGAAGATCAGACCTGGATCCTGGGAAAGAGGCACGCTGGCATATTGTGATAGGTATTGTTAATTCCTTTATGTATCCAAAAGGGGGGAATTGCCATGGACGAGGACTGTCAACTTGCATGCATACTCTGGATATCAAACTATGGTTTGCAACAGTGAGAGGGAGGTTACAGGACATTGTTTTGCATTCAAATCTCTGGCGATTCATGCCACATACATACTGTGACTGTACCTTTCAATTCCATATACCTCCTCTAGACCACTGTTGACCTAGGGAGGGTGCCATCCCTTTCCCTTAAATAACTCAGCAATTCCCCCCTTTTGGATACATCAAGGAATTAACAACATCTACCACAATATGCCAGCGTGCCTCTTTCCCAGGATCCAGGTCTAATCTTCCTAGGATCCATTTCCCGTTGGGAGCCAACTTAGCTCCACATCCTATTCACATGCATGCAATTTCTATGTTTCAATTCATTATTGCTGCCCAGGATTGAAGACATTGGAAATTGTATAAATTTTGACTTTTTGTACTTGCACAGTGGGCTGTGTATTTCCTTTCCTCTCTTGCTTATTCCCTTTATGTCATTGGAGTCGGTTGAGCCTAAACAGGGTTTTTATTGTGAGTTTTTGATGATATGATACCGAGAGCTACCACTCCAATATTTTTCCCCCTCTCTCCCCCTTTTTCCACTTCAAGCGTATAGGGGTTTATTTATATATTTATACATGTATTCATAGCTGGCATCAGCAGGGATTTGCACCTTGAGGGATCCTTATTTTTAGTTCTCAGGCGTATATGGTAGCTAATTATGTTCTAACTTCAGCTTGTTTAATTAAGCTTTGTCAAAAAACCTGGAAGCGGATTGCTTACTATGCCGAGCTGCACAAGATTTTGCACTCTCCAGTTTTAGTAAATCAACTGCCTTAGTAAATCAACCTCATTGAATCAGTCTTCCTTGTTAAAGTCTTTGGTCTGTAATGCTTATAAAGTATTAAATACATGGATTAGTCATTTACCAGTAGAATTTTCAGTAGCTGTTGTATTTTCTTAAACTAAATGTATAATTTAAATTCACACTTCTCATAAATTAATTAGGCATATGCAAGCATCACTAAATCACTTTTTGAGTGAGAAATATCTTGTCATAAATGAAAAATAAAGTCTACTGCCTTGTACACACGATCGGAATTTCCAATGAAAAAAGTCTGACGGAATTTTTTCGACCGCGTGTGGGCCCCATCGGACTTTTTTCCGTTGGAGTTTAGAAATAGAACAGGATTTTTTTCCATCAGAAAAAAATAAAATATATCGGAAATTCCGATCGTCTGTGTGGAACTCCGACGGAAAAAAAAAACCATGCATGCTCAGAATCAAGTTGACGCATGCTCGGGAAGCATTGAACTTAATTTTTCTCGGCTCGTCGTAGTGTTGTACGTCACCGCGTTCTTGATGATCGGAATTTGGTCTGACAGTGTGTATGCTAGACAGCTTGAACGGAATTCCGACTGAAAATTTCATCGGATTTTATCCCATTGGAAATTCCGATCGTGTGTACAAGGCATTAGAAGACTATAACACCTGTTATTTGGCTACTTGTCAAGGAGTCCTGTAGTTACATAAGAGAACCAGCAAGGCACAACTCGAAAATGGAACCAGCATTTATAATGAGAATTTACAACCACTCTCATATAATTAAAACTATCAATATATACACTTTACAGAATATACTTTAAACACACATACCAGTTAAGTAACACATCTTACAGTAATAACACTTAAAAAGACTAAACATTTTTTGTACTATAAACGGTACTATAAACGGTAGTAGAATACATTTTGTCACCTGTACCTTTTTCTTAGCAGCTTGTATAGAGCAGAATTTGTCCTAACATACAGTAAATCTCATAAACTGACCGTATGTGCATATCACTAAATAACTGAAATGTTTCAACTAGATTGATTGTTCATTACATCCAGTCTCATAGGGTTTGGTCTTTTATGTCTGACCATTAAACTATATGGATGCATAAAATATTTAAATGCAACTCCATAATTTTCTTACTATCTTATTGGTGTATCATACAAAATTTGCATTGAGTCTTAAAAAGTGCCAAGTGCAGTATTCCATAACATACAAGTTCTACTTTTTACTGATCTTGTGAAGGCAAATTCTATTGAAGTGTCTTTTATGGGTTACTGCTGCATCTGTCATTCTATTCTTCTCTGCCTTATTAAATAATGAATCTGTCACATTTCTTTTATCCACACCGTGGGTTTAAATACATTCGATAAAAAATTAACGAAATAAGTGTCTCATTAAATACCATGTGGATTAATATAAAAAATACCATATTAGGATATTTAAATCATGTCAAATTGGATTAGAAATGGTGATTGAAAACAAAGCCATTCTGTTTTTGTCCTGCATCCCAGAGTGCAGTGAAATCCCATTACATGCCTATCATGAGGATCAGAGCCGAGCCTGCCTCTTATGGTTTTGGACGATGTTCTTATTGAATCACACATGCTGTGAACAATGCTGGATTGTTAAGTGGGGAGACATGTGCTACAAGCAGCTGACTGCTTTCATTGGATTCATAGGATTGTAGGTCTTTTTGTCAAACTGCGTACGTCGACTCACAATGAGAGCTTTCTCAACATCCAATTAGTGGCAAAGTGCAAATGCTACTTACTCTAACATTCAGTCACTCCACAAGATCCCACAATACAATCTTTACAAAAAAAACAATCGTTCTGAGTGGGAAAATTTTGAGAAAGTGTAATGACATAAGTGAGGCATTCATTTCAAATTACTATTGCTTTGTTTGGCATCTCGACAGGAGAAAAAACCTTGAAATCAGCTTATAAAAATGTATTTCCATCTGTACCATGACTCTGAAACATATTGATGTTTCTATGAAATGTCTGCCTTTAGTATGTGCTATGGAACTGTCACTGCATGTGTTGTACTGTCAGAAAATAGAAAGGCGTGAATGGGTCTTATGTTCTCAAAATGCCAGAAGGTGACTTAGCAACTTCCACCTAAGATTGAAATTCCACATTTACAAAGAATAGCTGTTTAAGCAAGCTATGCTTAGTAAGATGTTTTTTGTTCTCTTCCACAAAATTTACCTTTAAACATGTTAAAACAATAAAAGTTGTAAAATACAATACAATGGCCTCTTATTAAATAGGTAATGGTGAATTGTGGTAAATTGAACAACATTTTTCATCACTGGATCACATCAGGCTACCCTGTAACAGTTTTAATTTGGACTAGTGTTTAGTTTGTTTACCCTAATAATTTGTTCCAAAAACATGCAATTCCAAGATTGAGCATGGGCTCGCACAAAGGGACTTTAATAAGTAGACAAACACATTCATAAGAACAAATATATATTTATTAAAATATCTTCTTTGGATTACAAATGGCCACGGTGTATCCAAGGGGTAACCTCATAATAATTTATTTAAAATAAATATGTAAAGCCATCCTGGCTAATAACTAAAATTCAGATTAAACTGTGTCCATCCAGACATGCTGGACAACTACACCCCCACTGGACAACACCATGACTTTAAGGGTAGGGAGGGAGGGTGGGCGTCTTGGTCCGGTCTAAACGGTCTGCAGAGCCCCTCACGCAGCATCTTATATAAGCTTCTTCCGCGCAGGCTTTCTCATTTCCGCAGACCCACCAATCAGCTGCTGTTATAGATAACCAATCCCACGGCTGTTACTGCCCAGGGAAACCGCTACTTTTATGTTAGATCTGAAAAATAAAGCACAAACAAGTCTGCAGCCCCCCTTTGAGCTCTCCCATGTTGGTCCAGCATATTGCTAAGACCTTTCATTCTGCAATACAGAAATATCAAAGTGTATGTTACCCTAATTTTTCTATGTGTGTGTTCACATATGTGTTAAAGTCTCTATCATTGTCATTAGGGATGAGCTTCGAGTTTGAGTCGAACTCATGTTCGACTCGAACATTGCCTGTTCGCCCGTTCGCCAAACAGCTAACAAATTGGGGTGTTCGCGGCAAATTCGAAAAGTCTATGGGAGAAATCTAAAGTGCTAATTATAAAGGCTTATATGCAAGTTATTGTCATAAAAAGTGTTTGGGGACCCAGGTCCTGCCCCAGGGGACATGTCTCAATGCAAAAAAATGTTTTAAAAACGTCTGTTTTTTCGGGAGCAGTGATTTTAATAATGCTTCAAGTGAAACAATAAAAGTGAAATATTCCTTTAAAATTTGTACCTAGGGGGTGTGTATGATATGCATGTAAAATGGTGCATGTTTCCCGTGCTTAGAACTGTCCCTGCATAAAATGTCATTTTTGAAGGAAAAAAAAGTCTTTTAAAACTGACTCGCGGCTATTAATGAATTGTCGGCTCCCGGCAATACATACAGAAGTCATTGATAAAAATAAAAAAAATAGCGTGGGGGTCCCCCAGAATTCAATTACCAGGCCCTTCAGGTCTGGTATAGATATTAAGGGGAACCCCGCCGCAAATTTAAAAAAAATGCGTGCTGTTCCCCCAAATATCCATACCAGGCCCTTCAGATCTGGCATGGATTTTAAGGGGAACTCCACCCCAAATTAAAAAAAAATGGCGTGGAGTCCCCCCAAAAATCCATACCAGACCCTTATCTGAGCACGCAACCTGGCAGAATGCAGGAAAAGAGGGGGGGACAAGGGCCTCATCCCCACAACCCTTCCCCGGTGGTTTTGGGGGTCTGCGGGCGGGGGGCTTATTGGAATCTGGAAGACCCCTTTAACAAAGGGGACCCCCAGATCCCGCCCCCCCTATGTGAATTGGTAAGGGATACATTGTACCCCTACCATTTCACGAAGAAAGTGTCAAAAAATTAAAAAAAAAACACACACACCTTGGAAAAGTCCTTTATTAAAAAATAAAAATAAAAAAAAATAATAAATACATTCCAGCGGTGAAATCCAGTGTCCCGCGGTGATCCGATGTCCAGCGCTGTCCGTCATTGGCTGAGCCTGAGCGGACCTGATGGGGAACTTCCTCCGCAGTCTATTACATGTATAGACCCGCCCCTTCTAAAGTTCCCCATCAGGTCCGCTCAGCCAATGACTCGGTGTAAGGCTGAGGACCTGATGCGGAACGTGAGAAGGGGCGGGTCTATACATATATTACACAGTGAGGGAAGTTCCCCATCAGGTCCGCCCCCTCGGTATGTCAGACCGCGCCTACGTCATTGGCCTGAGCGGGGAACTTCCTTCACTGTGTAATTTAAATTTACACAGTGAAGGAAGTTCCCCATCAGGTCCACTCAGGCCAATGACGTGGGCGTGGTCTGACATACCGAGGGGGCGGACCTGATGGGGAACTTCCTGGTTTATCCTGCCAGTCACCTTTCTTCCTTGTTCTAAACTGACCACACAAAGCACAGAAGTTGATTTGTGTTAGCGTGGTCAGTTTTCATCCTTTGGCTGGCCATTCAGGTCACTGTGCAAACACACAGCATGCCTGAATTGGGTCGTTTATTTCCGCCAACATACCCTCCAACAAATCACAGCCTCCTTTATGAACATGTCCCCTGCTCAAACACAGCCTCAGGTAGAATAGACTATGGAATACAGGCGCCCTGTGTGTTATATCAGTTTTTGGTTGGTGTGACAGACTTTTGTTTCTTGATTTTTGTATGGGGTCCCCCCCTCTTAAAATTCCCTGATCCATAATTTTTGATGACCTTATATATTATTATTTTTGTGTGGGGTCCTTAAGATTTATACCCAACTTGAAAGGCATGATACAAATTATTAGTGAACCCCCACAACTTTATTTTTATATTTTTACTATACTGGATTATTTTAATCATCCCTAATAAATTCCATGTTTACTGACTGATCAATTGTAAATTGATCTTTTATGGACCTTACCATCTTATTCATTTTCTGAAATAATGGTATTTTAAACTAATCTTATTTCCAAGCCCACGATCCTTTACTTTTTATTGTTTGAAGCAAATAACAAATAAAGTAAACACTACAGGGAGACAACAAACAGATTCTGGAACCAGGGCCGGACTTACCATTGGGCTTGACAAGGCTCAAGCCCATAGGCCCCGCCCAATAGGGGGCCCCGCACCATCCAGCATTTTTTTTTTCTTTTAGCCTGAACACATCCGGCGTGCGCTGGGGCTGCTGCTGTCTCTGCTTTTCTTCTCCGAGTCCCCTCTCACTACTGCTCTGCTGAGCTGAGCCTGTCACTACTTTTCTCCTCCCTGTCCCCTCTCAATACTGCTCTGCTGAGCTGAGCCTGTCACTACTTTTCTTCTCCCGGGCAGTGCGGCTGCACACTGTGTGTGTGTGTCCTCACCAGCTGCCACCGGGTGTATTGTGTATCAATCTGAGTCGCCCGCCCTGGCCCCGAGCTGGGGGTGTCCTCCGCCACCATAGCCTGAGGTGAGCTCTTGCAATGGGGGGGGGGAGGGGGTGTCATGGTGCCTGCCACCCAGTCACACCTGAGCTGATCAGAGCTGCTGTGGTAAGAAGAAGGAGAGCTAAGAGGGGGGTGGTTGTTTTTACTGCTGGACACAGCTATATCATATATTTTATATATATATATATATATATATATATATATATATATATATATATATATATATATATAGATATAGATATAGATATAGATATATATGTATATATATATATATATATATATATATAGATATATATATATCTATATATATATATATAGGAAGGCCAGTATGCTGGCCTGAAATTATGGGAGGAGTTTGAGGGGTACTTAAACAAGACCGTCCACGATGGTCAGTATCGGCTCTAGTGCGCGGTAATACGACGTCACCAGCCCGACGCTGCACAACTCACAACATCCGTGTAGTTGCGTTCGTACCTTCCAGATCGCTCGCAGTTGATCGTGTCCTCGCTTGCTGTCGCAGGTAGGGGTCGGTCGTTACCATTCGAACTAATCGTAGTGCCGGTCTACGTTTCCCTCTTTTACAAGTTACACGGCTTACAATCCCGTGTTTGTCTGTTTGCATTCTATGTCTACTGCCTAGTCCAGTTGTCTTTCGAGCCCTGTCGCATTCAACGTTACGACCGTAATGGCCCCCCAAGACACTACGTCTCACAGAGCTTTCCGGTTCTACGAATCACTCATACAGCTCGCAAGCCACTTACTACAAGTCGCGCATACGATACCTGGTTGCCGAACCGGCGTCCCACTCTTCGTTTCCTCATCCCATCTACTGATGCCCCACACCTCCTACGATACTCTCCCTTCACCTAACTGATGCCCCACACCTCTTACTACACACGACAGACACCAACAGCCGGTCCGAATCTAGTCGCATAACATCGGCACTACAGTTCAGACCCTCTGCAATCACAAGCCCCTTCAACTTCGAAACCCCAGTCAGTCGATCCGAGTCCAGTCGTATCTCCGGCGCTACGATTCGGATCCGGCGCATCAAAACCCCTCATGTCGCAGCCTTTACCGATCCGAACCCAGTCACAGCATCCGCTCAAGGTTCGGATCTCCGACATATACGATCGATCCGAGCCCAGTCGCATCACCGGCTCAATCGACTCGGATCTATAGCATCAAACTTCACTGATCCGAATCCAGTCGTGGCATCGGCTCAAAGATTCGGATCTCTGGCATTTACGATCGATCCGAGCTCAGTCGCATCACCGGCTCAATCAACTCGGATCTCTAACTACAAACCTCTCTATCCGATCCGATTCCACTCGTAGCATCGGCCCAAGGTTTCGGATCCACGGCAACACGACCAATCCGAGCACAGTCGCTCCACCGGCTCAAACGGCTCAGATCTATAGCATCAAACTTTCCTAACCGATCCAATCCAGTCGTACCGTCGGCCCTAAGATTCGGATCCTTGGCAAACACTATCAAACCAAGTCCAGTCGCACCACCAGCTCGACGACCTTGCTTCCCTGCACTACAGACCCCTCCAACCGATCCGAACTCAGTCGCAGCCTCAGTTCAGACGTTCAGTTCGTCGGCCATACGAAGGGTTCGGACATTACCGGTCGCATTATCGGTGCCTTTACGTTTGACTCATTCCCCAAACCATAAAAAAAAAAAATATATATATATATATATATATATATATATATATATATATATATATGTGACTTTCTTCATGCATTGCATACACACATTACATCAATTACTCCGGCTTCATCACGGACGGTCATCCCTACATACTCACAATTCACAAACTTTCCTTCTTTCGCCTCCTCAGCAAGGCTGCTTTTCCTCGCAATCGCTGCGAGCATTCGTCAAGTGGTTCAAAATCAGCCACTCATCATCTCCAGTAGCAACATGGCACTCACCTTTTTCTCTGTCGCTTTCCCCATACAGGTCAGTTGAGATTGAGCTCCAGTTGGTCCACCCTGCACCAGGTTGGACAGTATTCCCCTCAGGTAAAAAAAGGGGGAAATATATATATTTCCGTGTCACCCTTGTCACAGGTTTCCGGTCGACCCACGTCTCGACCTCAACCAGTCTCCGACTACCGGCGCACCAGACAGGTGCGTAAAATGCAAGGCCCCCCCCCATGCTTTCCTCTCACACTCTTTCACGACATATGTTTTCTTCACATACACAATTTGACCGCTCACGAGGCGCTAGTGACTGTCACATACCTCTGTGCACTACACTCTGTTTTCGAAGAGCGATCCGAGATCCTTCACCACGCAGACAAGGTTGCCTAACATCCACCTCGCTGGCAGTGCGAGGGTTAGCAGACCGACCACACGTCAACTAACTACAGATCGTAACATTCCTACTTAGCGTACCAGACTTCACCCACCCGCCCCAGCTCTGGTTCATTAGTCTGTGCCGAGCACAGACAGCACCTGAGCTATCGGTTATCTAGCCAGTCACCTCCTGGCTCACCTCAGTTGCTACGCATTCTTTTGAGTTTTCCAAATTTCACTCTACAGCGCTCGTACGCAAACTAAACTGTCATCTACGCCTATTGCTCCTTGTCCTGTCCACCTTCCTTTCCTTCTTTCTCCCCGTTTTCTAAAACTCTTCTATCCCCTCCAACCTGGCATCTTATTCTAAAACATATGCATTCCCCTTCTCCTAGCCGACAACATGTCACAGGCCGACAGCGAAGACTTCGCCTCCGCCCCACCTTCACCCCTCGCGGGTACAGCGGACGGCTCTACGCAGTCTCTCAGGGCTTGGACTATCCCCAGGCTTGCGGCCGAACTACGCCGTAGGGACATCCCCTACCCTGCCACTGCCAGGAAAGCCGAGCTGTTTCGGCTGCTGTTCCCACCACCAGCAGCAGCTCCACCAGATTCCCAAGCGTCTCTGCCGTCAATATCTTCCGCCATCACCCAGCTCCACGACTTAGTGGCTTCGCTAGCTACCTCAGTCTCTGACGTCAAGGTTAGAGTAGGGGTCCTGGAAACACATCCAGCTTCACCACCAGCAGCTCTAGTCTCCACGGCCGTCACCGTACCCCCACCTTCAGGTACGCCCGACGGTAGCACCACCATCTTCTCTTCCCACCTTGTCCCAGCGGGCATCAGGAAGGACATCCTGGACGGCAAGGATGTGAACTTAGCGTCCTTGCTTATCTCCGTACAGGACATGGCGGAGAATACATCATATTCCTGGGGGAACGTCTCTGTTGTCCTAAAGGCCAAAGATTTCAGGCTCAACCGCAAGCTCTCGGTCACCGAGTTTGTGTTAGCCTTCGGGATGTTCAGAGATGTGTTATGCTCGGCCAACCCCAACAGGAAGGAAGAACTCGATCTGTACCTCCACGCAGTAGTCGATCTAGGCCATAAATATGGTGGGTGCTCCTTTTACGACTACCACCGCTCCTTTTCAGCAAGAGCCGCAGCCAGATTGTCTCAGTTCCAGCTCAGCACTAACTGGAGCACCATAGACACTGAACTGTTCTGTCGCCACTTCGCCGGCCTTCGCTCCCCACTCTGCACCATCTGCCAATCTGCCTCCCACATGGATAATTGGTGCTCCGAGTTGAGCGGTAGACGTCCCCCCAGCTTCCCTTCCACCTCCAATGCACCTCATAATACACCATCAGCCACTCAGTCATCCCAGGCTGACAGGCTAGGACATCCGATACGAGCATTGGGGGGCGCACCCATATGCAACAACTTAAATTTTAAGGGCTGCTTTTACCCCCACAGCAGACTTCTGCACATCTGCCTCCTGTGCCAGAAGGCTCATCCAAAGAGTGCCTGCAGCATCAAACAGCTGGGTCCATCCTGACTAGGCCGCGTGCACGTCAGGTGGCTCGGCTTCTACCTTTCCTCTCACCCAACCCCGTCCCTAGCAGCCTTCCTAGTGCAAGGGTTCACTTCTGGGTTCCACACCGGACTCATCGCACTACCCGACTCCACGTACGAGTGCAAAAACCTGCTCTCGGCGGCCACCGACGAGGCTGCAATCTCCACACTACTACAGGTCGAGTTGGACCGGGGGTATATGATTGGCCTCTTTTCTCAGTCACCCTTTACCGTCTGGAGAGTCAGTCCTATTGGACTTGTCAAGGGCAAGTTCTCTAATAAACTGCGATTAATCTATGATTTGTCCGCGCCTCATTCCTCCAACGTACCCAGTTTAAACTCCCTCATACCATCAGAGGAGTTCTCCCTCAAATATTCCTCCGTTGATTTAGCTATCCAGTCTATCATAAAAACAGGGGTTGGGGCCTGGCTATCTAAAGCTGACATCTCAGATGCCTTTAAGTTACTGCCCATAGAGCCAAACCTTTGGAGGTGGCACGGGGTTAAATGGAAAGGCCTGTACTACTTCGCA
This sequence comes from Rana muscosa, assembly GCA_029206835.1. Lineage (NCBI taxonomy): Eukaryota > Metazoa > Chordata > Amphibia > Anura > Ranidae > Rana > Rana muscosa. Next base: position 26,847,142 of record CM055123.1, on the reverse strand, counting down.
ACCAAGCTGACCTTCGGCTCCAAAAGTAGCCCCTGGCTCTTTGACACCTTTGCTCAATCTCTATCCTGGATACTCTCACACCATGCACACTGTCAGAAGGTGATCCATTACTTAGACGACTTTCTACTTATCGAGACACCTAGCAGGCCCCCAGTAGACCTAGGAAATCTGAGAGAGGTCTTTAAAAACCTCAACGTACCTATAGCCAAGAAGAAAGTAGAAGGCCCGGCGCAGCTCATCACTTTTCTGGGAGTCAATCTAGATACTCACGCCATGCAGGCCAGCCTACCTCTTGATAAGTTGACACGCATCAGAGCAGTCGTTCATGCCTTTACCATCTCACGAGTGTGCACCAAAAGGCAGTTGCAATCCCTGCTGGGCATGCTCAATTTCGCAATGAGGATCATCCCCCAAGGGCGATCCTTCATCTCACGCCTCTTAGTGTTTCTATCCCTGGCACAAGACCCCGACCAAGTCGTCAAGCTAGACGCAGTCGCCATAGCAGATCTGGACATGTGGGATCAGTTCCTTGAGAACTGGAATGGTAGATCCATGTTCATTCCTTCAGCATCCCCTTCCTCTCCACAAGTAATCACCGACGCAGCAGCTTCCACAGGCTTCGCTGCAATTTTTGGCCATCATTGGTTCGCGGGGTCATGGCCGTCGGAAATACTCGCCATTCCCGGGTTCAGTCAGTCCTCCTCCCTGTTCGAGATCTACCCCATAGTCGCTGCAGCTCGAGTATGGGGCAGCACCTGGGCGGGACAGACCGTCACCTTCTTCACAGATAATCAGGCCACAGCCGCTATCATCAATAAAGGCAGGTCCAAATCGTTGGCCATCATGTCCTTCCTGCGCAGGCTGGTGCTACTTTCCCTTCAACACCAATTCAATGTCCTCTGTGTCCACATCCCCGGTTATTGCAATACCTCGGCCGACGCACTGTCACGCTTTAATTATGCCACCTTCTTTTCGCAGGAGCCCGGAGCCGACCCGGCCATGTCACACGTCCCACATTGGTCGAAACTAACCCTGGATTGAGTCAGCACCTCCAGGGCGCTACCTCCCTCATCAACGCGTCCTTGTCTCCCAATACGCTAAAAGCCTATCGCTCCGCCTGGAAGATCTACAACAGATTCCTAGCCGCAAACCCCGGTGCGCTCTCAGGAAACCTCAGCCATATCTTGGCCTTCATTTCTCACTGTCACTCCCAACTCAAGCTGTCACACAATACTATCAGATTGTACTTGGCCGGTATCCAGCATTTCACATCCCTGCAAGACCCGACCACACCTTCCTTGTTCGGCACACATGCGGTCAAAGCCATACTATGCGGCATCCACAAGCAGCAACCGCACACCTGTGTCAGGCGCCTACCAGTGACCAGCTTCATATTCCGAGGCATGTCCACAATCCTGTCACGTGCTCCCTTCGGTGTACGGCCGAGCCTGGTTATCCAGGCGGCCATATACCTAGTCTTCTACGGCTTCCTCCGGCCCAGTGAGTTTACCGTCACCAGCCCTAACTGCCAGGTACTACGCAGGCACCACCTGACTCGCCACCAGGGACACTACGTTCTGCACCTAACGGTATCTAAAACTCTACAAACCGGTCCCGGTGTTGACATTAAGCTTTTCCAGACGCACAATGCCTGGTGCCCTGTGGACGTTTTAGATTGTCTAGGAACCCTACTGTCCGACCTACCCGCTTCTGCCTTTCCCTACTGAACCCCTGAGCGGGAACCAGTTCATTAGCCATGTCAGGACACTTCTGAGCTCCTTGGGTCTCGACCCCAAATGATACTCAGGACATTCCTTCCGTATAGGAGCAGCCTCCGCAGCATAACGGAACGGAGTCCTGGACCATGTCATCAAGACGATGGGCCGATGGAAGTCCACGTGTTTCACCCGATACATCCCTGATCCTCAGACGGAAATATCACGAGCCTTCAACAGTCTCGCTTTGTAGTCATTACCTAACATAATAAAACAATTCCTCCTTAACCTCGTGTGACTTTTGGCCCCTTCTTTTGGCATACCGTACAGCAGGCCAGGCCACACTCCAGGTCTTATTTGTGTTGTTAGTCTTGTGACGTGTTTATGTGATCCATATCTCTTCAGACAGAGGGCTACGACCATAAATAGGAAGGTCAGTATGCTGGCCTGAAATTATGGGAGGAGTTCGAGGGGTACTTAAACAAGACCGTCCACGATGGTCAGTGCCGGCTCTAGTGCGCGGTACCCACCCACCCATACCCCCTTTTTAGGGCACTCCTCTACAAACAATTCTCAACAGAATTATCCATTACTTCTATCTTAGGTATGGCCCCTTCTTTTGGCATACCGTACAGCAGGCCAGGCCACACTCCAGGTCTTATTTGTGTTGTTAGTCTTGTGACGTGTTTATGTGATCCATATCTCTTCAGACAGAGGGCTACGACCATAAATATAAAATATAGCTGTGTCCAGCAGCACCCACCCCCCCTCTACTGGTTATCAGCTATATTATATACAGGTATAGTGGCTGAGCTGCCCACCCTGTGACGGTCTGATAACCGGGGGGGGGGAGGCTGAGTGTGCTGAACACAGCTATATTTTAAATAATATATATATATATATATACATATATATATATATATATATATATATATATATATATATACCAGTATATATCTGTGTATATAGCTGTGTCCAGCAGCACTCCCAGCCTTCCCCCGGTTATCAGACCATCTCAGCTCAGGGTGGGCAGCTCAGTCACTATACCTGTATATAATATAGCCGATAACCAGTAGGGGGGGGGGTGCTGCTGGACACAGCTATATATATATATATATATATATATATATATATATAATATAGCTGTGTCTAGCAGCAAAAACACACCCCAATCAGACCAGTGTGAGTTGGGTGTCTGCAGCCAGGGCTGCTGATGGGGGGTACCATTGGGCCTCTTGTAGGGGGCCCGGTCCCATCACTTTAACAGGGGGGCCGGCAGCTTCAAACTTCATAATGTTGTATACATGGGCATACATAGTGTGAACAAATAATGTTCCCCCGTGGCCCACTGGTGCTGAATCATATTGACTGGGTGTGGAGTGGAGGCATTCAGTTCATCCAAAGGGGCTCAAGAGACTGCAGAATAGAGGGACTTTTTTTTTCCTTTTCATTACTGGCGGACTGACACAACAACAGTGCCGCACTTGCATTAAGTCCTGGGTCACAGTTCCTGCTGCTGGCGGAGTGATATACTTGGCTTTCCCGCTGCCTGCCTCCTTCAGAAAGTAAGTGCTGAGGACAGGACAGACTCCGGCTGAGCACAGGACAGACTCTGGCTGAGGGAATTAGTGGCAGGCTCAGAGCAGACTGACAGCTCTTAACAACATCAGCGCAGCAGGCATAGGCAGGTGCTGAGACTGATGTGGAGGTGGCTAACAGGGAACAGCAGGAGGACTAATCCCAGGGGCAGCATACATGCCAAGTGTTCCATGTACCTCACCTCCCGATCTACAATCTTAAACCACAATTTATATATATATATATATATATATATATATATAAAATGTAATTTAATTAGCTAAATTAAATGTCAGTCATCTTGAGGTTTGCTGATTGGTTATTGGCAGTTACGTATTACGTCTATTTAAAGTAATGTATTTGTATAGATATCCTTGCCCCAAGTGTCATAGATCCCCCAGTGATTAGAGAAAATAGAATTTTGAATTTTCTGTCTGGTTTTTATGCTTGCGGAAAATGTCCAGCATGCAGGCAATGCAAATTTAATCAAAAGAAAAAGAAAGATTTTACAGCTTTTGCCACTAAGAAAAACTACCAGATAAAAAATCTCATCACATGTGACACTGTTGGGGTTGTATACATGTTGGAATGCGATTGCGGACTCCAATATGTGGGAAGAACATCTAGACCCATGGGAGTATGCATAGCAGAACATGTAGGCAATATTAGGAGGGGGGTAAAAACCCACAATGTATCCAAACATTTTAGGATTTTTCACGATAGGAACCCGTGATGCCTCAAATTTTGGGGCATTGAGAAGGTTACCCATCATTGGAGAGGGGGTAATTTCATTAGACAGTTGAGTCAGCGTGAATCCCTATGGATACATGAGACCAAGGTTTCTGTACCCAGGGGGTTAAATGTGGAATTTGACCTCAACTGCTTCATTTCCGACAAATGATAATATGCATATTAATTTTTTGTTGCGGCAGTTCTACGGAGGTTTTATTATGAGTTTCATTTTATATTGTCATTTTTTAAAATAGGAGATGGCCGCGGGCAGTTTTAACGTTCTGTGTTTTTTTTTATTAAACTTTTATGTATATTTCCAACCATGGGGATTAGTTGATCACTTTGAAAGTTTTTCAACTTGTTTTTTCATTATTAGCAAGGGCTGGTAAGTGGGTGACACTTTCAGGGAGAGCAGCCGGTGAGTGTCTCTGACTTCCGGTTTTTGCGTCTGGCTTCCCTGTCACCATGACGACCGCCTTACTATTTCTATCAGCCGGGTGACACCTTAGCTCCACCCTCGCTGACGAAGTCCTGTTGGACGTAACGCACGGACGTCACCCGCTGCCATCTCCATGCTGGACGGATGTCCACAGTGTAAATTCACTTTGTTATTCCCGGCTATCATACCGGCTTTTATCTAGGCGCTGAGCGCCAATGTTGTTCTTTATCATTGACTTTTAAATAAATTTACGGAGTGCACTTAGTTTGTCTCCCTTCCCCTTTTTTCTGGTGACGATTGGACACTATACCATTGCATCCAGTACCATACTTAGGAGGATTTATTACACCACCTTCTGGCTACACATTTCGGTTATCTGCAGAAGAACCTTTGTTGCAGTCACTTGATTCCATTATCCCTGGGTGGATACACGCCTGTATGACCTTCTCCTAGCGGAAAGGTCCATCGTATCTGGTAAGCTCAACATTTTTACGGTGGAGGATTACATCAGCACATTTTGGGCAGAGGATTGCATCTTCCTTCTTTTCATCACACGAGGAATCTTACCCCCTTTTTCCTGCTATACCATTCTGGGAATTTATGAGGACTTTTCTCTCTCAGTGATAGAATTGCAATTGATTTGATAGTGTTGATCACTCATTTGGTGCTGTTTTATATTTACAATTTTTATGCACTGCACATACCCTCGTTTTGCTATTTTACCTATAGGTTTGTGATGACCCTAATGTGTACAGCTGCTTAACATTTCATTGTCATATTTTTGTTTGCGCTGATTGCTTTATTTATTTATATCATCTTGCTTTATCACATTACTCTCAGCTGCATTCATGGAAGTGTTCTCATTTTTAGAACACAGAGAGGTCAGACTTAATGAAGTCTTCTCTAATACCCAATCCTCTAGTGCTTCAGATGATTTATCGACTTGCTTTAGAAAATTGGGATATGTATTTGAAAAGAAAATTAAAGCTTGGTGGGACATCGCATCTTTTGAGCAATATAAAAAATCTAATTTGGTGCCCAGAAGATTGCGATGGGATCTCCCACCAAACGATGGACTTACAGATGATGAGTCCCTACAAGAATGGTATAATTTTTTTGACAAAAAGGGACATGAATTAATGGATTTTCTATTGCTTAGAAAGCAGAGAAAAATGAAATCATTAGATAAACAAATTACAGAGTTTAAGAATAAAATAGAACCGTTCCAGGATTCACAGGATTTTTCTAAATTATCCAGTGAAATGAAGAACAAAATGATTAAATGGGATAAGGATTAGTGATGAGCCGAACACCCCCGGGTTCGGTTCGCACCAGAACCCGCGAACGGACCGAAAGTTCGTACGAACATTAGAACCCTATTAAATACAATGGATGCGAATGTTCGAATTCTAAAGTGCTAATTATAACAACTATTATGCATGTTATTGTCCTAAAAAGGGTTTGGGAACCCGGGTTCTGCACCAGGGGACATGTATCAATGCAAAAAGAAGTTTTAAAAACGGTCGTTTTTCGGGAGCAGTCATTTTAATGATGCATAAAGTGAAAAAAAAAAAGTCAAATATTCCTTTAAATATCGTACCTGGGGGGTGTCTAAAGTATGCCTGTGAAGTGCCACGTGTTTCCCGTGTTTAGAACTGTCCCTGCACAAAATGACACTTCTAAAGGAAAAAAAAGCCATTTAAAACTGCTTGCGGCTTTAATGTAATGTCTGGTCCCGGTAATATGGATGAAAATCTTTAAGAAAAATGGCATAGCTACCCCATGACCCCCCCCCCCCTACCCCAGCCCATTACCAGCCCCTTTGGGTCTTGTATGGATATTAAGGGGAACCCCGCACATAAAATAAAAAAGGCCCTATATACTCTGAACAGCCGTATACAGGCGGTGCATACAAGACAGGGACTGTAGGTTTGTTCTTATGTAGAATCTGTTTGTAATTTTGAACAGGTACATTGTTTAAGTGTAGCTCCAGCCCAAAAATCTATTTTTAAACTTTTTGGAAAACATAGGTAAGGGTTATCACCCCTGTAACATTTGTTTTGCTGTCTGTGCCCCTGTTCAGAACATTTCACCTCACTTTCCGTCCCAATGACAACTGTTTTTGAAATGTGGTGTTTTTCTTGAAACAAGGATTGCTGATAAAGCATCAGTACAGAGGAGACACCTTTCTCCCATATTAATTCTTACAGGAGAGAATTTTCCTTCCTAGGGGTAGATTTCCTCTCACTTCCTGTTGTCTTCTTGCGTTTGCAAGTAGGAGTCGTTTGTAAGTTGGATGTTTGAAAGTAGGGACCTGCCGTAGATACTCTGCAGAAATAGGCCCCTTAGTTGTTGGTGTTGGCACAACACTGTAAGCACTCACAGTTACTCTTGGTTGGTGCTGGAACGCCCTGCTGTCAACTATTATATCAGGAATTGTAATTACATATAATTGTTGAACAGTGGTAGTAAAAATTGGGCCTTTGATGGTGGTGCTGGTGCCACAACACTGTAAGCCCTGACAGTTACTCTTGGTGGGTGCAGCAATGGGCCCTGCTGTGAATTATTAGATCAAGAATTGTAATTGCATGCCCCTGTTGAACAGGGGCTGAAAAATTGGGCCTTTGGTGGTGGTGGTGGTGTTGACACAACACTGTAAGCCCTCAGAGTTACTCTTGGTGGGTGCAGGAATGGGCCCTGCTGTGAATTATTAGATCAAGAATTGTAATTACATGCCCCTGTTGAACAGGGGCTGAAAAATTGGGCCTTAGGCACTGGTGGCACAACACTACAACCCCTCACAGATACTGTACTTGGAGCACAGCAATGAGCCCTGTTACAAAGTATTGCTTCAAAAATTGTAATGACACGCCCCTGTTAAACAGGGGCTGAAAAATTGGGCCTTAGGCACTGGTGCCACAACACTCCAACCCCTCACAGATACTGTACTTGGAGCACAGCAATGAGCCCTATGGCAAATTATTGCTAAAAAAATTGTAATTACACGCCCCTGTAAAACAGGGGCTGAAAAATTGGGCCTTAGCCACTGGTGGCGGCACCCATAAACAAAAATGATCTTCCAAGCTATCATCATCAATCGTATCATTGAGGACTCGGAGGAGGAGGATAGCCAGTCAACATAACAGCACAGACACTCAGCATCAGCATCAGTCTTGAAGGGATGTGACATGTTAAAATCAATTAGTCTGTTATATCAGCATCAGGTGTGTGGTAGCTGGTGGTGATCCAAGACTGGTTCATCTTGATGAAAGTCAGTCGATCAACCGAGTCGGTGGACAGGCGCACCCTGTGATCCGTGACAAATCCTCCAGCAGCACTGAATGTGCGTTCCGAAAGAACGCTGGATGCAGGACAGGCCAGTAGCTCAATTGCATACTGTGCAAGCTCTGGCCAGTGATCCATCCTCAAGACCCAGTAAGCCAGAGGATTTTCGGTGGGGAAGGTGTCCAAGTCTGACCTTGCCCCTAGATATTCCTGCACCATGTTTATCAGACGCTGGCGATGGTTGCTGGAACCAATCATACTTTGGGGCTGCGGACTAAAGAATTGTCTGAACGCATCGGTCAGACGGCCACCTTCCCCACCGCTCCTTCTTTGACTGGCCGAAGCCTCAGCAACTCGTTGTCCTGGACCAGGAGTTTGTAACCTCCCAGTCTCTGGGAACGCGTTGCACAGACCTTTCTGCAAGGCCTCCCGGAGTTGTCTCATCCTCTGCTCCCTCTGCGACGATAAGATAAGGTCCGCAACCTTACCCTTGTACCGTGGATCAAGGAGAGTGGCCAGCCAGTAATGGTCCCTCTCCTTGATCCGAAGAATACGAGGATCCTTCCGCAGACTTTGCAGGATCAGGGAGGCCATGCAGCGTAGGTTTGCTGAGGCATTCGCTCCGGAGTCCTCTGGGTCACTAAGGACGACATGATCCGCAGTCACCTCCTCCCAGCCACGTACAAGTCCACTGGTTTCTTGGGACTGTAAATCATCCCTAAAAGACTGCTGCTGATGATGCTGAGTGCCAGCCTCCACCTCCATGCTGACACAATCCTCCTCCTCCTCCTCCTCCTCTTCCTCTTCCTGTGCGATGGGTGGGACAGAAGGAACACTGTCTGGGTAAAGGGGGCCTTGAGAGGCAAGGAAGTCCTCCTCTTCCTGCCTCTGTTCTGCCTCAAGTGCCCTGTCCATTATTCCACGCAGCGTGTGCTCCAACAGGTGGACAAGAGGTACAGTGTCACTGATGCATGCACTGTCACTGCTCACCATCCTCGTGGCCTCCTCAAATGGTGCCAGGACAGTGCATGCATCCCTGATCATGCCCCACTGGCGTGGAGAAAAAAAACCAAGCTCCCCTGACCCTGTCCTGGTGCCGTAGTCGCACAGGTACTCATTGATGGCCCTCTGCTGCGTGTGCAGCCGCTGCAGCATGGCCAACGTTGAGTTCCACCTGGTGGGCATGTCACATAAAAGGCGGTTCTTGGGCAGGTTCAACTCCTTTTGCAGCTCAGCCAGGCGAGCACTGGCATTATAAGATCTGCGGAAATGCACACAGACTTTCCTGGCCTGCCTCAGGACATCCTGTAAGCCCGGGTACCTGCCCAAGAACCGCTGCACCACCAGGTTAAGGACGTGAGCCACACAGGGCACATGGGTCAGTTGTCCCTGTCGGAGGGCGGAGAGGAGGTTGGTGCCATTGTCGCAAACCACCATTCCTGGCTTAAGCTGGCGTGGCGTCAACCACCTCTCGGCCTGCCCCTGCAGAGCAGACAGGACCTCTGCCCCAGTGTGGCTTCTGTCCCCCAAACACACCAGCGCAAGCACGGCATGGCATCTTTTTGCCTGCGTACTTGCGTAGCCCCGTGAACGGCTACGGAGCACCGCTGGTTCATAGGACAAACCACAGGAAGAGGCCATGGAGGAAGAAGAAGAGGAGGGGGTGGAGGAGAGAGGTGTGTCACAACCAGTAGTAGCATTTTGGAGGCGTGGCGGTGGGACAACCTCCAACACTACTGCACCTTGTCCTGCATCCTTCCCAGCTGCCAAAAGAGTGACCCAATGGGCCGTGAAAGAAAGGTAACGTCCCTGTCCATGCCTGCTGGACCATGAGTCAGCGGTAATATGCACCTTACCGCTGACCGCCCTGTCCAGCGAGGCCAAGACATTGCCTTCCACATGCCGGTAGAGAGCCGGAATAGCCTTCCGTGAGAAAAAGTGGCGTTTGGGAACCTGCCACTGAGGAACCGCACATTGCACAAACTCACGGAAGGGGGCCGAGTCTACCAACTGAAAAGGCAGCAGTTGAAGCGCTAGCAATTTAGCCAAGCTAGCATTCAACCGCTGGGCATGTGGATGGCTGGGAGTGAACTTCTTTCGACGGTCCAGCAGCTGGGGCAGGGAAATTTGCCTGCTAGAATCGGACGTCGGTGTACTGCTAGCAGAGTGGCCGCAAGTACTTGGCTGTGACACACCTAATTCTACACCTTCATTCCTCTCAGTGCATGTTTCAGAGAGGACTGAAGTTATAGTGGAGTTGGAAATCCCAGCTGATGCGGTGCAAGGAGAGGTCCGCTTTGTTCTTTGGTGTGGGTCTTTGAGGTAGGCTTGCCAACGAGCTGCATGGCAGGTCAACATATGTCTGGTCAGGCATGTGGTACCCAAGCGGCTGATGTTTTGGCCACGCGATATACGCTTGAGACATATGTTGCAAACAGCAGCTGTGCGATCTGATGCACTAGCCTCAAAAAAGGCCCACACCAAGGAACTTTTTGAATGACGGGCAGAGGCAGCGCCCTGCACAGGCGGAGCTCTGCGGTGTGATTCCGTCGGTGTACTGCCCTTACGCTGGCCACCAAAGGGCATCCTGTCTCGTTGGAGATGTGCCTCCTCCTCATCCTCCTCCTCCTCTCTCCTATTAGGCACCCACGTGGAGTCAGTGACCTCATCATCCCCTCCCTCCTCATCACTGGAGCCAATCTGGCAGTATGCTGCAGCTGCTGGAACATGACTGCCAGATTGGTGTCCTTCTTGAGCATCCCCTCTGTCTGCTCTCACCCTACTGCCTTCCTGTAGCTGGGTTTCATCATCAGACCCTTCGAAACGCTGGGCATCCTCCTGGAGCATGTACCCAACACTGTGCTCAAACAGTTCGGGGGACTCCTCAGGAGGAGGACATGGTGGGTCTAGGGAAGGAGTGACTGATGATGAGTCTGACATTGATACCAGGGAAGAGGACGCTTTGGCAGCTGCTTTGCCAGTACCCTGAGCCTGGGTGAGAGAGGATGAGGAGGAGCAGGAGGGCTTGGTCATCCACTCTACCAAGTCTTCGGCATGATGTGGCTCAACATGTCCAGCTGCGGAAAAGAAGGACAAGCGTGTCCCATGGCCATGTGCTGATGACAATGCACCGCGTCCACGACCAGCACTGTTGCCCCCAGACACAGAGCCTGCTTGCCCTCTTTTATTGCCTCCTGACTGTCTGCGTCTCCTTGTTTGCCTTCCAGACATTCTAATAGATGGCCTGCAGGGAGATGGGAAAAAAGCAATAAGGGCTACCTTCAGGTGTCCTTCTCTGTCCCTTGAAACAAGGACTTGCACAGTGAAAGAAACTGACACTCTCCCTACCTACAGTTTTCTGTCCCTAGAAAAAATGTTTTTTTTAAGCACAATATAGCACAAGGAGAATTCACTCACTGTCCTTCCAGGTCCCTAGAAACAAGGACTTGCACAGTGAAAGAAACTGACACTCTCCCTACCTACAGTTTTCTGTCCCTAGAAAAAATGTTTTTTTTAAGCACAATATAGCACAAGGAGAATTCACTCACTGTCCTTCCAGGTCCCTAGAAACAAGGACTTGCACAGTGAAAGAAACTGACACTCTCCCTACCTACAGTTTTCTGTCCCTAGAAAAAATGTTTTTTTTAAGCACAATATAGCACAAGGAGAATTCACTCACTGTCCTTCCAGGTCCCTAGAAACAAGGACTTGCACAGTGAAAGAAACTGACACTCTCCCTACCTACAGTTTTCTGTCCCTAGAAAAAATGTTTTTTTTAAGCACAATATAGCACAAGGAGAATTCACTCACTGTCCTTCCAGGTCCCTAGAAACAAGGACTTGCATGGTGAAAGAAACTGACACTCTCCCTACCTACAGTTTTCTGTCCCTAGAAAAAATGTTTTTTTTAAGCACAATATAGCACAAGGAGAATTCACTCACTGTCCTTCCAGGTCCCTAGAAACAAGGACTTGCACAGTGAAAGAAACTGACACTCTCCCTACCTACAGTTTTCTGTCCCTAGAAAAAATGTTTGTTTTAAGCACAATATAGCACAAGGAGAATTCACTCACTGTCCTTCCAGGTCCCTAGAAACAAGGACTTGCACAGTGAAAGAAACTGACACTCTCCCTACCTACAGTTTTCTGTCCCTAGAAAAAATGTTTTTTTTAAGCACAATATAGCACAAGGAGAATTCACTCACTGTCCTTCCAGGTCCCTAGAAACAAGGACTTGCACAGTGAAAGAAACTGACACTCTCCCTACCTACAGTTTTCTGTCCCTAGAAAAAATGTTTTTTTTAAGCACAATATAGCACAAGGAGAATTCACTCACTGTCCTTCCAGGTCCCTAGAAACAAGGACTTGCACAGTGAAAGAAACTGACACTCTCCCTACCTACAGTTTTCTGTCCCTAGAAAAAATGTTTGTTTTAAGCACAATATAGCACAAGGAGAATTCACTCACTGTCCTTCCAGGTCCCTAGAAACAAGGACTTGCACAGTGAAAGAAACTGACACTCTCCCTACCTACAGTTTTCTGTCCCTAGAAAAAATGTTTTTTTTAAGCACAATATAGCACAAGGAGAATTCACTCACTGTCCTTCCAGGTCCCTAGAAACAAGGACTTACACAGTGAAAGAAACTGACACTCTCCCTACCTACAGTTTTCTGTCCCTAGAAAAAATGTTTTTTTTAAGCACAATATAGCACAAGGAGAATTCACTCACTGTCCTTCCAGGTCCCTAGAAACAAGGACTTGCACAGTGAAAGAAACTGACACTCTCCCTACCTACAGTTTTCTGTCCCTAGAAAAAATGTTTTTTTTAAGCACAATATAGCACAAGGAGAATTCACTCACTGTCCTTCCAGGTCCCTAGAAACAAGGACTTGCACAGTGAAAGAAACTGACACTCTCCCTACCTACAGTTTTCTGTCCCTAGAAAAAATGTTTTTTTTAAGCACAATATAGCACAAGGAGAATTCACTCACTGTCCTTCCAGGTCCCTAGAAACAAGGACTTGCACAGTGAAAGAAACTGACACTCTCCCTACCTACAGTTTTCTGTCCCTAGAAAAAATGTTTTTTTTAAGCACAATATAGCACAAGGAGAATTCACTCACTGTCCTTCCAGGTCCCTAGAAACAAGGACTTGCACAGTGAAAGAAACTGACACTCTCCCTACCTACAGTTTTCTGTCCCTAGAAAATTTTTTTTTTTTAAGCACACTATAGCACAAGGAGAATTCACTCACTGTCCTTCCCAGTCCCTAGAAACAAGGACTTGCACAGTGAAAGAAACTGACACTCTCCCTACCTACAGTTTTCTGTCCCTAGAAAAAATGTTTTTTTTAAGCACAATATAGCACAAGGAGAATTCACTCACTGTCCTTCCAGGTCCCTGGAAACAAGGACTTGCACAGTGAAAGAAACTGACACTCTCCCTACCTACAGTTTTCTGTCCCTAGAAAAAATGTTTTTTTTAAGCACAATATAGCACAAGGAGAATTCACTCACTGTCCTTCCAGGTCCCTAGAAACAAGGACTTACACAGTGAAAGAAACTGACACTCTCCCTACCTACAGTTTTCTGTCCCTAGAAAAAATGTTTTTTTTAAGCACAATATAGCACAAGGAGAATTCACTCACTGTCCTTCCAGGTCCCTGGAAACAAGGACTTGCACAGTGAAAGAAACTGACACTCTCCCTACCTACAGTTTTCTGTCCCTAGAAAAAATGTTTTTTTTAAGCACAATATAGCACAAGGAGAATTCACTCACTGTCCTTCCAGGTCCCTAGAAACAAGGACTTACACAGTGAAAGAAACTGACACTCTCCCTACCTACAGTTTTCTGTCCCTAGAAAAAATGTTTTTTTTAAGCACAATATAGCACAAGGAGAATTCACTCACTGTCCTTCCAGGTCCCTAGAAACAAGGACTTGCACAGTGAAAGAAACTGACACTCTCCCTACCTACAGTTTTCTGTCCCTAGAAAAAATGTTTTTTTTAAGCACAATATAGCACAAGGAGAATTCACTCACTGTCCTTCCAGGTCCCTAGAAACAAGGACTTACACAGTGAAAGAAACTGACACTCTCCTTACCTACAGTTTTCTGTCCCTAGAAAAAATGTTTTTTTTAAGCACACTATAGCACAAGCACAAAACACACTGACACTCTCCCTACCTATCCTTCTCTTTCCCTAAACTAAAGGAATCCAGGTTAAGCAAGAAAGAAATAAAAGTCACTGTCCCTGCCTATGCTGCTCTATCCCTGCTCCGGAACACACTACACTAGGCCGCCGTGCTGGCGGCCTTTTATAGTGTGGGGCGTGTACTAAACACCCTCAGCAATAATTGGCCACAGGCATCCTGCCTGTGGCCAATCATTGCTCTCCTCGCTGCCGGCGCTGTGATTGGCCAAGCATGCGGGGTCACAGTGCATGCTTGGCCAATCACAGCGCCTGGATGACACTGCGATGGCGTAGTGCATTGTGGGCCGTTCGCGTCACTCGAATTTGGCGCGAACGGCCCAAATCGTTCGATCTTCGTCGAACGATCGAACAGCCGATGTTCGAGTCGAACGTATGTTCGATTCGAACACGAAGCTCATCCCTAATAAGGATACACAAGAGAAGAAAAAATCCAAGTTCATTAGGGATTCAGGGGATTTCTCTAGAGGTGAAGTCTTTAAATGGCAATCTAAGGTATCCATTCCTGAAGCCACACCTTCTAATATCATTCCATCATTGCCCCCTAATAGAGTATACCCTACCACCCCAGTGGCCCATTCCCGTCCTCTGTCTTCCCAGGGAGCACACCCTAAAGTTTCCACACACTCTACCCACAGAGGAAAAGGGGCTTCCACTAAATCAGGGAATGACAGGGGTAATTACCAACAATATCCACCACCCTATAACTCAGGTTATAGGGAAGACTTTTGGGGTCCTCCACGCCCGTATAGAGGGAAAACATATAATCAAGGGCCTAATAGGGGTAATTACCCCCAAAACAGTTACAACCATTATTCGGGAGATCATGATTATCAATATGATCAACAAGGTAGAGCTACCACGTCTACTCATAACAGATTTACTCCTCTACACCATGACGATTCACATCAGGGGGGTGGTTTTTTAGGGAACCCTCAGCCACCTTGGCAAATTCCATGGGGCAATACCCCAGTTGGAAACAAACAGGGGGGCAAAAGAAGGGAAAGAGAGGAAGACGAGGAGGAAGAAGATTTAAAAAGAGTAAAATCCCATTAGGTGCAGGCATTTATAATATTAGTGGCACGCCATTGTCTGATGATGAATTGAAGGTCCTTGATAAAGGACTGAAATTCGCACCAGTACGCAATTTTAACAAATTTCAGACGTATATTAGCCTACAGAAGTTTGTTAGAACCCTTAATATTAAGAGGTATTTCCTTTCCAAACCTGGAGAGAGATCAACCCAGGGAGTTCCTAGTACTATATCTAACATCCATTCCAATTTGGCTAACAAGTCAGTTTTCAACCCTCCTAAAAATGACCATAGACACATTGAGGTCTTTAAAAACATGGTCTCCAGTGATCTGGAAATGATGAAAATTAAAAAAGTGGGGGATCCCTCATATCTTAAAAAAGGTATTAGTACATTGGAGAAAAACAAAGAAGTTGTAGTCCGCCCCGCAGACAAGGGGGGGGGGGACTTGTGATTATGAGTAAAACTTATTACAAAGGGGAAATGGAAAGATTGTTGTCAGATACTAACACATATCAAGTTTTAGGATATGATCCTGTGTTTCAGTTCAAAAGCGAACTTCAGGAATTAATCTCCATGGGTAAGACGGATGATGTTCTCACTAAAAAAGAAACATTATACTTAGACCCTAGTGCTTGCCGGAGACCAATAATATATTTTTTACCGAAAATTCATAAAGACTCTCGGTCTCCTCCGGGTAGACCGATTGTCAACGGTATTGATTCGGTCTCAGCCAGACTAGGTCAGTACATTGATCATTTTTTGAAACCATTAGTCACCACCACTACAGCGTATCTTAAAGACACTAAACATATCATCCAAATCTTGCAGGACATTCCCTGTACAGATAATAGTTTGTTGGTGACAGCTGATGTCAGTTCTCTGTATACCATTATAGGGCATAGAGACGCTATAGCATCAGTTGAATGGGCTTTAAATAGATCTGATCTCCCACCTCATTTAAAAAATTTCCTTATTAAGGCTTTGGAATTTTGCCTAGCCAGGAATTATTTTTGGCATGATGGGAAGTACTATTTGCAGATACTCGGGGTTGCCATGGGAGCTCGGTTTGCACCAAGTGTAGCCAATTTATTCATGGCACTATGGGAAGAGGATTTTGTTTTCAGTGATCGACCTACTCAGCTTGTATGTTACAAACGATACATAGACGATTTAATTATGATCTGGGAAGGTGACCTCATCAGTCTGCAGATGTTCATGTCTAGGCTGAATGGGAACACCAAAAATATACGTCTTACTTGGAATGCGGATGCTTTCAATATGACATTTCTAGACTTGGAGATATTCAGGGATGGAGATTCTTTTAAAACCAAAAATTTTTTTAAACCTACTGATCGGAATGGATTTATACCACTGGACAGCTGCCACCATCAATCATGGTTATGCAACATTCCCAAAGGGCAATTTATACGTCTACGACTAAATTGCACCTTAGACTCAGATTTTTTCACACAAGCCAACATATTGGCAGATCGTTTTGTTCAAAAAGGATATACTAGGGATCATATCCTAGGGGATATCCAATCAGTGGGGAATATGGATCGTACCATTCTCACTGCTGATTCCAAGAAAAAAGAAGAAAAAAACTTGGGATCTAATATTAATTTTGAGTATAAGATCATATTAGATTATAACATTCAATATAAAAAATTTGAACAAATAATTATGCGCCACTGGGATATTCTAAGAAAAGACAATGTTTTGGGTGCAGTGTTGCCTTCACGCCCCAAATTTATTTATAAAAGGCCTCCTACCCTTAGAGATATCCTTGCCCCAAGTGTCATAGATCCCCCAGTGATTAGAGAAAATAGAATTTTTAATTTTCTGTCTGGTTTTTATGCTTGCGGAAAATGTCCAGCATGCAGGCAATGCAAATTTAATCAAAAGAAAAAGAAAGATTTTACAGCTTTTGCCACTAAGAAAAACTACCAGATAAAAAATCTCATCACATGTGACACTGTTGGGGTTGTATACATGTTGGAATGCGATTGCGGACTCCAATATGTGGGAAGAACATCTAGACCCATGGGAGTACGCATAGCAGAACATGTAGGCAATATTAGGAGGGGGGTAAAAACCCACAATGTATCCAAACATTTTAGGATTTTTCACGATAGGAACCCGCGATGCCTCAAATTTTGGGGCATTGAGAAGGTTACCCATCATTGGAGAGGGGGTAATTTCATTAGACAGTTGAGTCAGCGTGAATCCCTATGGATACATGAGACCAAGGTTTCTGTACCCAGGGGGTTAAATGTGGAATTTGACCTCAACTGCTTCATTTCCGACAAATGATAATATGCATATTAATTTTTTGTTGCGGCAGTTCTACGGAGGTTTTATTATGAGTTTCATTTTATATTGTCATTTTTTAAAATAGGAGATGGCCGCGGGCAGTTTTAACGTTCTGTGTTTTTTTTATTAAACTTTTATGTATATTTCCAACCATGGGGATTAGTTGATCACTTTGAAAGTTTTTCAACTTGTTTTTTCATTATTAGCAAGGGCTGGTAAGTGGGTGACACTTTCAGGGAGAGCAGCCGGTGAGTGTCTCTGACTTCCGGTTTTTGCGTCTGGCTTCCCTGTCACCATGACGACCGCCTTACTATTTCTATCAGCCGGGTGACACCTTAGCTCCACCCTCGCTGACGAAGTCCTGTTGGACGTAACGCCGCGTACGGGGGAGGAGCTCACGCACGGACGTCACCCGCTGCCATCTCCATGCTGGACGGATGTCCACAGTGTAAATTCACTTTGTTATTCCCGGCTATCATACCGGCTTTTATCTAGGCGCTGAGCGCCAATGTTGTTCTTTATCATTGACTTTTAAATAAATTTACGGAGTGCACTTAGTTTGTCTCCCTTCCCCTTTTTTCTGGTGACGATTGGACACTATACCATTGCATCCAGTACCATACTTAGGAGGATTTATTACACCACCTTCTGGCTACACATTTCGGTTATCTGCGGAAGAACCTTTGTTGCAGTCACTTGATTCCATTATCCCTGGGTGGATACACGCCTGTATGACCTTCTCCTAGCGGAAAGGTCCATCGTATCTGGTAAGCTCAACATTTTTACGGTGGAGGATTACATCAGCACATTTTGGGCAGAGGATTGCATCTTCCTTCTTTTCATCACACGAGGAATCTTACCCCCTTTTTCCTGCTATACCATTCTGGGAATTTATGAGGACTTTTCTCTCTCAGTGATAGAATTGCAATTGATTTGATAGTGTTGATCACTCATTTGGTGCTGTTTTATATTTACAATTTTTATGCGCTGCACATACCCTCGTTTTGCTATTTGTATAGAAGGTAGGGCCCGAAAGTGACTCAAGCCCAGGAGCCCCCACCACCCTAAGTCCTGCCCTGTCTGGAACGTACCCCTAGTATTAGGCTGCACCTTTGCCTGGAAATATCCTATACAAAGAACAACTTTGTGAAAGTCAAAACATGGGCATGCTGCTCTCCCAAAATGCCATATGATCATGTCTCCAACCCTCTCAGTTAACTAGCTCAGGCACTGCATGGTGGATGCAGTGACAGAGTATACCTGAGTGTCGCTTTTAAAAAATTTGTTTTTCCATAGTAAATTTTAAAGCTATATTCTAGGTATGAATATTTTTACACGCTTACACGCTTAGTTCTGCATGGACCAAGTATTTATGCATATACTAAACCTGGCCAATCCCCCTGGAAGTTTAAAATCACTGTAGTAGACCCTGCTAACTCTGGGCCCCATGCCAAGAAGCTGCACTGCTGCTTGCTGAACATATGAGGTTGCCGATTTGGCATGGCCACCTTTCAGGAGAACACTTTGTATTTTTTTCAATTAATGCAAAGTTTTTCACTAATTGGACAAGGTGGAGATTAAAACATCACTGCCTTGCCTCTTCACCTCATCCAATCAAAGAATGTTTGGATGCACTGAGAAAATGCAAAGCGTTGTCTAAATGGCACCTGTGCCACAGGGGCGGATCCAGAGTCTTTTCTCGGGAGGGGCACTGCCAAAAAATATGTTTTTGTGGGAAATTTATCGGGGAAATGGCTGGTGTCGGCGCTTCAATCATCCCAGCACCATGGTTGTTATGGTGTCAGGATGATTGAAGCGCATTATTTCTATTATTACATTGTAATATAAAATTAAATAGTTCAATGCAGAATCAGTGGGAGCCCCGAGTGTGTCACTTGCCACCATCGCCTACAATTAGTGGGAGCCCTGAGCGTGTCACTTGCCACACGTTGCGGATTGTCACTTGACACGTCACCTGCCACATCTTGTGGATTGTCACTTGCCACACCTTGCGGATTGTCACTTGCCACGTCACCTGCCACACCTTGCTGATTGACACTTGCCTGTCACCAGATGCAGATTGTCATTTGCCACGTCACCTGACACAATTTGCGGATTGTCACTTGCCACGTTGCCTGCCACACCTGCGGATTGTCACTAACTTGACCTGCTAAGGTGTAGTTTTGGTTGTCTCTTGCTGTGTCCCAGACTCCCATAGTCAGGCAGCAGAGAGATAATGTAATCTCTCTGCTGCCTGCACAGTGAGGGCGGAAGTCACTGCAGGAATGCAGGGCAGGCACAGGCGGTGAGAGATGATCTCATCTCTCTGCTCCCCCGCTCCCGGCTAGCTGATTGGCCAGCTGCCACACTAAGCCTGCTCTCTCACTCTCACCTGCGCTGCCAACACACTGAGCAGCACGGTCTGCCCACGAACCGCGCCGCCCGCCCACAAACCACGCCGCAAGCGGAGCCGCCCGCTTTCTTACCCGTCTGTGGAGCCGCACGCTATCACACCTGCCCACAGAGCGGCCCGACGTGACTCACTGACGTCACTCGTTGCTAGACGCCAAGCGGCCCAGGCGTTAGCAACGAGTGCAGGGAAGAGGCTCCACCCACCTCCTCCTCCGCTCCTGGTATCGTGTCAGTGCACCGCGTAACTACATTAGACGAGTCTCTCTCTCTCAGCGCCGCTGATCGGCTGATGTGAGAAACTGAGAGAGAGACTCAGAGAGGCAGCGGCAGCCGCAGAACAAGTACTGTATATATACTAGAGTATAAGCCGACCCGAATATAAGCCAAGGCACCTAATTTTACCCCAGAAAACTGGGAAAACGTATTGACTCGAGTATAAGCCTAGGGTGTCCATCTGCATACCTCACTGTGCCTCACTGTGCCCATGCCTCACTGTGCCCATGCTTCACTGTGCCCATGACTAGACTGATGTTTAACATGGGAGTCTATGGAAGGAGTTCCCGGCTTTGAAAACTCGGTTCTCCCCGGTCGTAGGTCTTCCAGACACCAAACTTTGCACACTTATAGAGAAGACATGGGGCTACGTGTGTGCCAAGTTTGGGGTCCAGGGAACCTACGACCTGCCGGTACTGGGTCCGCAAAATCACTGGAGAAATGACCGTTTAACTTTGGAGTCTAAGGAAGGGGTGTCCGGCTTTAAAAAATCAGTGCTCCACGGCCGTAGGTCTCCCAGACACCAAACTTTGCACACTTGTAGAGGAGACATGGAGCTATATGTGCCTACGGCCGGCCGGTACCGGGTCCCCAAAAATCCGGGAGATCAGGCGCAAAAAAAAAAACAGAGCAAGCAAGTGAGTGTGATAGATGGTCTCGGGGGGGGGAAATTGCCCTGTTGCCCCCCCCCTGGATCTGCCCCTGCTGTGCCAAGCGGACAACTTCCTGTTTGCACAATGAAGCAGGGCAGCCACTTGGTTTGGGACCCAGCTTCCAGGGGCATCAACCAGGTATGTATAGTTACATTGGTCAACGCTTGATCAATGCAATGATGTAAAAATATCTATAAATGGAATTCATTTTAAGGGGTGTTGGAGTTGTATTTTAGAAGCTGATAGCACTGCCAGCATCAGCCAGTCCCTGTTGTCTTGCCACAAGGCTAAGATTGGGGTCAATGCAGGGTCACTTTATTTAAAATCTGGTCAGCTACTCATTGGAATGTAAACCCCATGCATCAAGCTACATTATTTATTGAGTACAAACTTCAAGTTAAAAATATAATGCTTAGTGACAGTTTTTGTGAATCTTCTGTGATAAGGTTTTTTAATTGCTTGCTGTAAGGTCAAGAGTTTATTACAGACAGATTTCCGCTAGCTAATTCTAGGGGGATGAAAGGCAAAATCTCAGCTCTTTGTAAATGACGCTTTACGTAATACAGTGAACTAATTCTCATACAGCAGCTACTTTCTTGCCTAATATATCCACCTATCCACCGCCTGCCAGATGTCCTTGTTGTCACATGTCTTGAATGCTTTAGGAATGACTTGAACTCCCAGATAAACAAGTTTAAAAAATTCTAGTTTGCAGCTCAGCTCAGTTAAAAAAAATATATATATATTTTTTTGGTTTTAAAGCTGAACTCGCCTCCCCACTTCTACCAACTTCCTCCACCCCCTGTAACTAATTGCTGGCATAAATAAAAATGAAATCCAAATATTCCTTTTACAGAGTGCTATAGAACAACAGAAAGTGCACAAGCTTCGCGTGACACCTTTCTTTTTTTTTTTCCTTAAACAAATGCTTTTATTGAGCAAAAATAAAAAATACATACAATATCCGATCTTGACAAACATCATACATACTGAACAGTATCGCTCAATAGGGGTATGTAGCAACACCCCCCTTTATTGTATGCAGTAATACAAGACATAGTTGTTGGTACCATTTACATTTAGTCTTATCCATAAAGTACACATGTTGCGTCATGATAAACACTCCTCCCCCCCATTATATACAGTCCGCTGGGTTGCCAGAAAGGCCTGAGGACCATGTTGTGTCCCGTCCTGGTCAGGTGCAGGTTGCAGGTGCCTTGAGCCATCTGTCCCATATCTTATCGTACTTGGCGGGACACCCTCTGTGGGAGTAAATAAGTTTCATGTATGGTAACACATTATTGACCTCAGCTATCCAATGTGAGAGCTCTGGTGGATTGGGTCTCATCCAGACTCTGGCTATGACCTTCCGTGCCAAAAAGAGTGTTTCATGCAGAAATATTTTAGTAAATTTGTTGAACTCTGGGTCCAGGAAAATACCCAGAAGGGACGGTTTTGGATGAAGCGTTATAGGGGAGCCCATTGTATCATGCAAGAACCTTACCACCTGCACCCAGACAAACTTTCTTTAAAGATTTGCTATATCACATAAAATTACATCTATGAAGACACCTGATCAACCTTCACAGCACAAAATAAATCTCTGTAGTGTATCTATCCTGTTAGAGAGCGTGCAGCTTCTGTCTCTAGTATGCATAACTGCTGACTGGTTTCAAGGGCAGATGAAGTGGGTCAAGGGTGAAAATATTATTA
This sequence comes from Rana muscosa, assembly GCA_029206835.1. Taxonomy (NCBI): domain Eukaryota; kingdom Metazoa; phylum Chordata; class Amphibia; order Anura; family Ranidae; genus Rana; species Rana muscosa. The sequence continues at coordinate 26,824,787 of CM055123.1, read as the reverse complement.
TTATTATTATTATTATTATACAGGATTTATATAGCACCAACGGTGTGTGCAGCACTTTACAACATGAGGGCAGAAAGTACAGTTACAATACAATTCAATATGGGGGGAACCGGAGAGCCCTGCTCATTAGAGCTTACAATCTAAGAGGGAGGGTCAAGAGATACCAAAGGTAATAACTGTGGGGGATGAGCTGATAGAGAAAATATATATACAGTTATTAGGTGGGGGTAAAAGATAAAAGAACTGAGGGGTGAAAGGGAAAAACATTTCCTTGCGATGGGCATTTTACAGTCTTACCTAAAATGTACTTGCAATTACCAGTAGTAAAAAGGCAACTGCCCTGATATAACAAAAGTAGGGTACCCACCTTCTAGTGTCTAAACTATTGCTGCTAGCCCAATATTATTGGAGAAAAAAGAGGAAAGAAACTCCCAAGGGCTTATGCGCAGCTGGAAAAATTGTAAACTCTTAAATAAAGTATTTTTAATTTTTTTTATTAATAAGTATCAAAATTATTGTACATAAAAAGGATAAAAAGGATGGATCCAATTACATACACGGGCAACATTAAGAGCTCTGGTATACAATTTATAATTTATGATGTTCACATATACATATCTATATCTCACAATGACCATATGTAGTTGACCGTTTGGCTGCCACATACGGAATCCCCAACGCGCTTCGATCTTTTAAATCGTACCAATCTTCTTCAAGGAGTTATGTAGATATCTCACGTAGAACACCATAAAATCTAAACCAGAGTGAATCATAAAAACATGATAAAACATGATGGTGTTCTACGTGAGATATCTACATAACTCCCTGAAGAAGATCATAACGATTTAAAAGATCAAAACGCGTTGGGGATCCGTATGTGGCAGCCAAATGGTCAACTACATATGGTCATTGTGAGATGTAGATATGTATATGTGAACATTATATATTATAAATTGTATACCAGAGCTCTTAATGTTGCCCCTGGATGTAATTGGATCCATCCTTTTCATCCTTTTTATGTACAATAATTTTGATACTTATTAATATTTGAGAAGCTCTTAGATGTCTTATGTTCATCTTATTTTATTCCAGAATTAAAAACGTAATATACAATATATCACTATTATACAAAAAATGTATGTATAAAATATGTATTATTATCTACAATAAAATATTTGAAAAAGAAAAAGATACTTATTAATAAACTAATTTAAAAATACTTTATTTAAGAGTTTACAATTTTTCCAGCTGCGCATAAGCCCTTGGGAGTTTCTTTCCTCTTTTTTCACTGCCCTGATATAAATACAAATTACCAGCAAAATACATATTTTGGTCTGGGGCTCCTTCCATATAAGCATAAGAGTTCAAATTCATTAATTGATATTGTGGTTAAAGACAGCCAATGGATTTCGGGTTTCAGAGGAACTCTTCCTTTATAGCCCCATACACACTATCAGATTTTCTGCTGATTTTTGTCATCAGATTTACCACAACCATCTAATATGAGGTCAAACCTTAAGATTTTCAATTTGTATGCAATCAGGCAGGCCCTTGCACTACATGGTTTTGGTAAATCTGATGACAAAAATCAGCAGAAAATCTGATAGTGTGTATGGGGCTTATCAGTGCTTCAGTTAAAAATGAGAACCTTGAGTGGACTCAAAGTTAAGCCTAGTACACACGACCGAGAATCTCTTCACGAAAAAACCCATCGTTTTTCCCTGACGAGATTCTTGACAAGAACCTTGTCCCGGCCGAGTGTACACACGCTCCATTCTAAAGAACCGCCTTTTTTTTTTTAATGGTACGAACGCGGTGATGTCATCGACTACGACGAGCGTGCGCTCGTCACATTCAATGCCGTCGCCGCCATCTTGCTACACCCTACCTATGCCTAGGAAGCTACCGCGCATGCGTCAAAGTCATTTTGAGCATGCGCGGGTTTCCACGGCGACAGGTAAGTGTACACACTCTCGGGTTTCTCGTCGGGAAACAGGCCGACAAGAATCCCGACGAGAAAATAGAGAGCAGGTTCTCTATTTTTCTCGTCAAGATTCTGGGCAGTTTTCTTGACGAGAAACCTGAAAGCCTCATACACACGGCCGGTTTTCTCGGCAAGAAAGCCCTACCAGCAGTTCTCTTGTCATTTCTTGACAAGAAACCGGCCGTGTGTACGAGGCCTGAAGCCTAGTACACACGACAGAGAATCTCGTCGTAAAAAAAAACGTTGTTTTTCTCGACGGGATTCTTGTCAAGATTTCCTTGCATACACACTGTCAATTCCAAATCTCGTTGTTTTAAAGCGCGGTGACGTACAACACGTATGACGGCAGTATAAAGGGGAAGTTCGATTCCAATGGCACCACCCCTTGGGCTGCTTTTGCTGATCTCGTGTTACCAAGTGTTAGTAAAAGTTTGGGGAGAGACGATTCGCGCTTTTCAGTCTTTGTGCTTTTCAGTCCGTTACAGCATGACGAATGTGCCATCTCTATTACAAACGCTAGTTTTACCAGAAGGAGCGCTCCCGTATCATACTTGATTCTGAGCATGCGCGATTTTTTAAGATTCGGAAAAGCATACACACGAACGGTTTTCTCGTCGAGAAACAGGCCGGCGAGAATCCCGACGAGAAAAACGAGAATCCTGACGAGAAAATAGAGAGCAGGTTCTCTATTTTTCTCGTCGAGATTCCCAGCAGTTTTCTCGATGAAAAACCATACACACAAACTGTTTTCTCGGCAAAAAAGCTCTCCCAGCAGTTTTCTTTTCGTTTCTTGACGAGAAAAACGGTCGTGTGTACGAGGCCTAAGGCTTTCCGGTTTAAATCTGTGTAGGGAAGCTGATTCCTGGATTAAGCAGTCAGCAGTCAAAATAAGACCTTATAATACTTGCATTTTTTTCAGCCTAGTTAAGAGACATTGTGATCCATTTTGGAGCATTGGCAGTCCACTCAAATGAACGAGATGTTTTAAAGCAACACACTTTAATGTGTAAAATATACGTAATGCACTGGACCTGAAAAGTTTGTGGTCAAAAAGAAGAAGTTTATTTTAATATAAAACTGTCTTAAAATTAATTCTTCACACCATTAGAAGTTGCACATATTCTGTTTTTTTTTAATCAGACAGCTTCTGTCTGGTAGACCTGCAGTGAAATAAAAGGATCAGCGTGGTAGAACCATGAAGCTGAGCCTACGTATAGAAAGAACAAATATATCTGCCCATAACCATAAGTCATTAAAAACATGTATAGGAACAATTTAAAAACCTTGAATACACATTTATTGTTGATAATTTTTTAGGGCCCCTTCACACTTTTGCATCCTGAAAGGTATGCATGTGTTTTTGTGCACTTAGATGTGTTGCATAACGGCACACTACTTCAGAAAAGGCTGCCAACGCGCCTTAACACACAAAACCTGGACTACATAATTTTTGATAACACCACTATGGCACGTGCTTTATGATGTGCTGTAGCAAAGGCGCATTGGCAGCTAGTGTATCTTTGCCTTCTTCTGGATCAACTGTGGATATAGAATTATATGTACTGTATGGAGGTTTTATATTTATTGTCTCTATTTTTTTAACTAGATGGTCTTTTATCTATACAGGCTCCATAATTGCTTTTGCTTAGTTTCAGAAATGATTTGTGTTACTTTTTTTAAAGATTAAAAAGTTCTGTCATGTGACCATGCATCTCTTTTTTCTGATAGTTGGGGAAAGGGTTACAAGACCCAGTAATAGCCATAAAGGCACTCATTTGTGCACTGCATGAAACCTACTTCATATTGAAATTCTTAAAAATGTAAGTTTTATAAAGTGGCTTCCCATACACACTAACTTTTGCATTGTAGCAAATGTTATATGTTGGCTGAATCACACAGCCAAGACACCTAACGTGCTACAATTCTAAATGGTCAGACCTTTGTGAAGAAGAGTTTCTACAATGTACAAGAACAAATGGGTCCCTATGGAGTAAGGTGCACAAGTAGCATGTAAATACTCACTTATAATCAACTGCAAAAACTATTGCCCATATAAGAGAATAAAATAAGTTCACTGATAATTAGCACACATTAAAAAATGAAAAATACTCCCCAAAAACACACATATTCACCCAACTATGTGGTCACTTATGTAAAGGAATATATTTATCTGGGTTGAGTATATGTTTAGTTTAAAATGTTTTTAAACTATGTTCAGGGTCAGAGATGCTGTGAATTTTTTGTATTTTTATGTGCTCACAGGATATGATGATTCTTAGCCATGAATAAGGTGCTCTCAGGATATGATGATTCTCAGCCCTGTCTAGATGTTCACAAAACATGTCAGTTTCAATCTCTCCTTCTGTGTGGTATAAAGAGAGACTTTAACTCCTTTTTACTGCTTACGGATTCTTCCACCAAAAACAAATGTGGCAGGAAAATGCATAGGCTGCTTCTGAAGCCCCGTACACACGATCGGTTTAAGTGATGAAAACCGTCCGAAGGATGGTTTTCATCAGACAAACCGATCGTGTATGGTACCCATCAGTCTTTTTTCCATCGGATGGAAAAAATAGAACTTGTTTTAAATTTTTACGATGGATAAAAAACCAATGGGAATTTCCGATCGTCTATGGGCAAGTCCATCGGTTAAAATACCCACGCATGCTCAGACTGAATTAGGAGACGGGAGCGCTCGTTCTGGTAAAACTAGCGTTCCTAATGGAGAGAGCACATTCATCATTCTGCAAGTTATTGCTTCGTTTAATGCAGCGCATGTTTTGTTGCTTTAGAACGGTCTTTAAAATGTCATTTTGGCAGCAGATCTTTCTCATGAGTTCTGACAAACGTATGTCTTTCTTCTTTCTTGTGATCTTAGGAATAATTAGTTTAATTCTTCAAGGCCGACATCACAAATTACACCCTTTTTTAGTTTTTGTCTTTAAATTTGTTGTGCATTTTTTGGTGTGTCAATTTCTCAGAACAACATATTATTTTTATTTTTTACTCATGGAGGTTGGTGTCCCTTGTTATTAATTACACATTGTATTTATGAAATCTTATTGCTACTTCCAAAAAAAACACATCAGGCATGTATGTTGGCTGAAATCAAATTTCCCTTTATTTCGGACAAAAAACAAACAAAAACCGAAGGGCAACTATTCAGAAATTAGCAGAGAATATAAAGTCATTAGATCCCAAATGCAGACCTGACTATGATCAATAATAAAATCAACAACAGCATGAAATCAGGAGCAGCAGCCAAAGACATACATCATCCCAAGCTGTGGTACTCCATCAACCTTCAATTTCTGGATGAGCCGCTCGAGGCCAGGGAATCACCTCCTGCTCTTCCCTGTAGCCTTCCTTCCAAGCCTCTCTGCAGCGTTCTCTCCACGGCCCCGTCCACGCACCCTTGCAGGCTGGGCCACTGTGGGTGGTGATGTGGCAGGAGGAGGAGGAGAAGGAGGAGAGGGATTGGCCTGCTGCGAGATATGGGTGGCCTCAGTCAGCAGCCCCCTCGCCCCCATGTGTACGGCCATATATATAAGGTGCTCACAAAGGGCCCGTTGTCCCGCCTCCATTCTGAGCAACTTATCCGCCAGATAGGTGCTAAACCCCTCCGTAGGGTTGAGGGGGGCCCTCATGATAGCAGCAGCCTCCTGAATCATCTTTAGTGACTCCTCCTCCACTTGTGTCATCCGCTGTTGTTTTGGCGGTCTGACGTAGGAGGGGAGCCACTTGGGAGACGGTGATGCCACTAGGCCTGGGGACCTGCTGAGTCCCACTTGGCCCTGCCTCCTCCTGCCTGCCACACTCCTGACCCTCTTCCTCCTGGCTTGCCTCATCCTGTTTTTAAAAGAAAATGAAAAATTGGATTATTTGGGGAATCTATCACACACAATTTTGATCTCTTTCCTGTTTTTTTTTTTTTTTTGGAGGGGGGGAGGGGGGGATGATATCATTTATGGCTAATCCAAACAGTTCAACACAATATTACTTAGTGGACAATAATTATGATCAAAAATACTATACCGGGCTGAAGATGTGAAGATCTGGCTCTTCTAGCTCGGGAGGCTCCTCCTCCGCCTCTGCAGGGGTGGAGGGAAGGGTGGAAGGAACGCTGGAGGGAGGGGTGGAAGGAAGGGTTGAGGGAAGGCTGGAAATAGATTCCCTGGACTCGATCTGGTCATCCAGAAATTGAAGATGTCTGTAGTACCACAGCTTGGGCTTTACTACATCGTTGGCTGCTGCTCCTGATCTCTTTGACTGGCGCACTTCCTTGTATTTTTTTTTTATAGGAATTACGCAGGTTGTTGATTTTATTATTGATCATAGTGTAGTCTGCATCTGGGATCCATGGCTTCATATCCTCTGCTAACTTGGTAATAGTTGCCCGACGTACATCACTCTTGTGGTACGCTGGGTGTTTCAGTTCCCACAGGTTGTGCTGTTCCTTATATTTTTCTATAAAAATCAGCATCACCTCCGGCTCTCGTAGTTTCTGCATCTTTTTTGAAGAACAACTAAAAAACAAAAGAAAAAAAGTAAAGGATCAGAATTGATTCTCCTCAACTTATCACAATATTGCCCTTTACAATCATGAACCATTATAGGCCACTGCAGGCCCGAGTTCCCTTCTTACCTTAGTTCACTTCGTTGGTTCACTTCCGGTCGTCCTTACTCCGCGCATCCCTAATAACTTCTTTCCCCTTTTTATACCCTGCGCATGCGTGTAACTCCGCCCTCGTCGCCCGCCCATTACGGACTTTTCCAGGATTTCCCCGCCCCTTAACGATCGGCGCACAGTGTGAGACGGCGACATGTCGCAGACACAGGTGGCTTCTTTACTTGAAATTACCGACGAGGAAAGCCCGGAGGCGGAAACGTCCCGATCCAGTCAAAAAAGATACAAGGCGACTAATATGTCTTTTTCTGAGATGGCGGAGATGGTGGACATTCTGCGGAGGAAGGATTACGACGGCAAGCATGGCCCATACGACACCCCTAATCTCCGGAAGTCACAAATTATGGACAAAGTTGTGAAGACTCTCTATAAAAAATATGTGGTCAGGAGATCCAAGGAACAACTCCGTAAAAGGTGGTCAGACCTGAAGCTCAGGGAGCCGGAGCAGTATAGGAAGCTTATAAAAAGCATTGAAAAAAGTAAGTTTATTTTACTGTGTTCTTTCACATTGTAATATGTATTCTTCCATGTTTTGCACCATGTGCTTGGCTTGACTGGTTTCACATTTTAAAATCTCAACTTTTCTGTTAAGTGGAGAGTCCACTTATTTGCTAAATGTGTTGAACAAAAAATTGCTGCTCTTCCCCCAAACATGTTTGGCACATATCCACGTAAACTACATGTGGGCATGCCTCATTTTACTTCAACAATGTTTATCTACACATTGTTGGCTAGATGATGTGTTGTAAGGAAATTTAGAATGTGAATGAAAGAATAAACTGTATTCTGGGTAAAGGAGATGACACTCCAGCAGTTGTGTACTCTTTTTTGTTCTTCATCAAGATACTATACTCTGGGCCACATGACCAAATTTCTTAACGGTGTCACACACAGGTGGTCCAGTGGATACCTTGGTGTTTATCCAAGTGAATTTGTGAGTGTCCTCCAAAATAACATGTTGCTTTGTTGAGTTTGCAAGATCTCATATGTTCATCTTGAAACTCAGGGCCAAATATCAATTGGACCCCACTTTAAAACATTGAGAATCCATTTTCAGGCCTAAAAAAGTCTGTGGGCTAAAAGGATACATTTTTTTTTATATTCCCATAGGGGAGAGGAGAGTGGGAGGACACCATGCTCATGAGACGAGGAACCCAACACCACAGAAACTCCCCGAAGATCCCAAAGCAGACAAAGTTCAGCAGGTTCAGGAAGCGGAGGGGGAGAAAGTGGAGGTGGAGGAAGGAGAGGTGGAGGAAGGAGAGGTGGAGCTTATCAGCACAACAGGTCAGTGTCTGTCACCACAACTTCAAAGTAAATACAGATGTAGGCCTGCATAGTTTTAAAATATTTTTCTCTTTTTAGGGACTGAACGTGGGGGTGTGTCAGGAAGTCCAAATCCTCCATTCTCGAGTGCCAGCGCCAAAATAATCATTCAGGAAATCATGGAATGCAGTAGCGAAATGGACATTATGAGAAAGAGAATGATTGTGATTGAGCAAAAATATAAAAACATGATAGATATTTTGGGGAGAATAGTGTGACCCCCCCCCCTTTTTGTGTGTTTTGTTATGTGTTGGAATTTTTATATGGGATTTCCACCAGCCCAAATGTGAAGATGCACACACTGAAGACTCAACATGTGCTATCTGCCGTCACAGGATATCTATGTCCCTGTTTTGGGGGTGCAACCTCTTCCTCCCTCCTCAAGTATGGGAGAGGAAGGGTTTTCACCCCCAAAGCACGTCCATTGATCCCCCATGATGGCAGATAGCACATGTTTACCCTAGCCATGGGATCATGTTGAAGATACCCATTTGAGCCCCAAAAAGAAAGTGTGTTTCTTCACATTTGGGATGGATCAGGGGTAACATCACCCCATCTCCTGTTTGTATTTTTCACTGTGTTATTTTATTACTTTTTAATGAAAAAAAATGTGGCTTTTGACCCATGCTTGTTTCTGCCAAAAAAGCCACACAAAACACCCCAAAAAAATCTTTCGAAAAAAAAAAAACTGTGTTGCAATCAATAAAAGCATTGGGGAAGTCGAAAAAAGGTGTGCCTTGTTGTTTCTATGCTCAATAGCAGTTCTGAAGATGCAAAATGAGTGTTTTTACCTCTGAGATTGGAGGCTATTTACTAATAAGGAGAAATACACTTGGCACTACTAGAACCTGGGAGACACATAAACCACAAATCAAAGAATGACAACACAAGTTTGTAGTAAATCAAATATTTTTGTTTATTTAAAAAAGGTAACATCAAAGTTCAGATGTGGTCTGGCATTGCGATGGCCCCCCTACCCGTGAAGTACTCTACGTATTTCTGACGTACTTCACGGGCACTTTGGGGGGCCAAGCCAGTACGGGCAGTGCTGAGGCCGGTCAGATTTATCAGTTCAGAGGGACCGGCCTCAGACCCAACTGATGACACATAGTTTGTGGAGTATTTTCTTAAAAAATTGTGCAACAAGCAGCAGCAGTACACAATGTTGTTCAGTTTATAATCCGCCAAATTGATAGCTGTCTGGAACAGGCGGAACCGGCTGGCCATTATCCCGAAGGCATTCTCCACAACTCTCCGGTAGGGATGAGCTCGGTGTTCGAGTCGAACATACGTTCGACTCGAACATCGGCTGTTCGATCGTTCGCCGAACAACGAACGATTTGGGCCGTTCGCGCCTAATTCGCGGCCCACAATGCACTACGCCATCGCAGTGTCATCCAGGCGCTGTGATTGGCCAAGCATGCACTGTGACCCCGCATGCTTGGCCAATCACAGCGCCGGCAGCGAGGAGAGCAATGATTGGCCACAGGCAGGATGCCTGTGGCCAATTATTGCTGAGGGTGTTTAGTACACGCCCCACACTATAAAAGGCCGCCAGCACGGCGGCCTAGTGTAGTGTGTTCCGGAGCAGGGAAAGAGAAGCATAGGCAGGGACAGTGACATTTTTTTTCTTGCTTAACCTGGATTCCTTTAGTTTAGGGAAAGAGAAGGATAGGTAGGGAGAGTGTCAGTGTGTTTTACTGTGCTAATCCTTGTTTGTAGGGACAGGGAAGGACAGTGAGGGAAATTCTCATTGTGCTATACTGTGCTAAAGCATTCATCATCAACCATCTTTAAAAAAACATTTTTTATAGGGACAGAAAACTATAGGTAGGGAGAGTGTCAGTGTGTTTTACTGTGCTAATCCTTGTTTGTAGGGACAGGGAAGGACAGTGAGGGAAATTCTCATTGTGCTATACTGTGCTAAAGCATTCATCATCAACCATCTTTAAAAAAACATTTTTTATAGGGACAGAAAACTATAGGTAGGGAGAGTGTCAGTGTGTTTTACTGTGCTAATCCTTGTTTGTAGGGACAGGGAATGACAGTGAGGGAAATTCTCATTGTGCTATACTGTGCTAAAGCATTCATCATCAACCATCTTTAAAAAAACATGTTTTATAGGGACAGAAAACTATAGGTAGGGAGAGTGTCAGTGTGTTTTACTGTGCTAATCCTTGTTTGTAGGGACAGGGAAGGACAGTGAGGGAAATTCTCATTGTGCTATACTGTGCTAAAGCATTCATCATCAACCATCTTTAAAAAAACATTTTTTATAGGGACAGAAAACTATAGGTAGGGAGAGTGTCAGTGTGTTTTACTGTGCTAATCCTTGTTTGTAGGGACAGGGAAGGACAGTGAGGGAAATTCTCATTGTGCTATACTGTGCTAAAGCATTCATCATCAACCATCTTTAAAAAAACATTTTTTATAGGGACAGAAAACTATAGGTAGGGAGAGTGTCAGTGTGTTTTACTGTGCTAATCCTTGTTTGTAGGGACAGGGAAGGACAGTGAGGGAAATTCTCATTCTGCTATACTGTGCTAAAGCATTCATCATCAACCATCTTTAAAAAAACATTTTTTATAGGGACAGAAAACTATAGGTAGGGAGAGTGTCAGTGTGTTTTACTGTGCTAATCCTTGTTTGTAGGGACAGGGAAGGACAGTGAGGGAAATTCTCATTGTGCTATACTGTGCTAAAGCATTCATCATCAACCATCTTTAAAAAAACATTTTTTATAGGGACAGAAAACTATAGGTAGGGAGAGTGTCAGTGTGTTTTACTGTGCTAATCCTTGTTTGTAGGGACAGGGAAGGACAGTGAGGGAAATTCTCATTGTGCTATACTGTGCTAAAGCATTCATCATCAACCATCTTTAAAAAAACATTTTTTATAGGGACAGAAAACTATAGGTAGGGAGAGTGTCAGTGTGTTTTACTGTGCTAATCCTTGTTTGTAGGGACAGGGAAGGACAGTGAGGGAAATTCTCATTGTGCTATACTGTGCTAAAGCATTCATCATCAATAGGGATGGGCCCGGTGCTCGATTCGAACCCATGTTCGAATCGAGCACCGGGCGTTCGCTCGCTCGTCGAGCCCAGAACTATTTGGGCCGTTCGCATCACATTCGTGTGATGCGAGCGGCCCCGCAATGCATTGCGGCCGGCGCGGCCGGCGCAGTGCATTGCTGGCTGATGATTGGCCAAGCATGCACTGTGACCCCGCATGCTTGGCCAATCACAGCGCCCGAAACTCGGAGAGCAATAATTGGCTACAGGCAGGACGCCTGTAGCCAATTACAGCTCAGGGGCTTTAGTACATGCCCCACCATTTAAAAGGCCGCCACGCCATCGGCCCCATTCACATGAGTTCCGGCTTTAGGAGAGATCAGTCTGCTGATTCTGTCTTTGCTTGATACTGAAAGATTTGCTCTTCTTTGCTAAACCATTGGCTATTTCTTTGCTAAACCATTGCTACCTAAGTCATTGATCGTTCATTGCTGCTGATTGCACAGTTAGCGTGTTATTAGCTGCTGCTGGGGATTAGTCTGGTGCGTGCTTACTGTTAGTACAGTATTGCAGTAGTACCAACCGCAGTGCTGTTAGCACAGCATTGCACCCCAACAGCACCCATAGGACTTCTAGTGTGTTAGTGGCAGCAAACAGAGCTCCTATATTTTCTTCTCAGCAGCACCCATAGGACTTCTAGTGTGTTAGTGGCAGCAAACAGAGCTCCTATATTTTCTTCTCAGCAGCACCCATAGGACTTCTAGTGTGTTAGTGGCATCACACAGAGCTCCTATATTTTCTTCTCAGCAGCACCCATAGGACTTCTAGTGTGTTAGTGGCAGCAAACAGAGCTCCTATATTTTCTTCTCAGCAGCACCCATAGGACTTCTAGTGTGTTAGTGGCAGCAAACAGAGCTCCTATATTTTCTTCTCAGCAGCACCCATAGGACTTCTAGTGTGTTAGTGGTATCACACAGAGCTCCTATATTTTCTTCTCAGCAGCACCCATAGGACTTCTAGTGTGTTAGTGGCAGCAAACAGAGCTCCTATATTTTCTTCTCAGCAGCACCCATAGGACTTCTAATGTGTTAGTGGCATCACACAGAGTTCCTATATTTTCATCTCAGAAGCACCCATAGGACTTCTAGTGTGTTAGTGGCATCACACAGAGCTCCTATATTTTCTTCTCAGAAGCACCCATAGGACTTCTAGTGTGTTAGTGGCAGCAAACAGAGCTCCTATATTTTCTTCTTAGCAGCACCCATAGGACTTCTAATGTGTTAGTGGCATCACACAGAGTTCCTATATTTTCATCTCAGAAGCACCCATAGGACTTCTAGTGTGTTAGTGGCATCACACAGAGCTCCTATATTTTCTTCTCAGAAGCACCCATAGGACTTCTAGTGTGTTAGTGGCAGCAAACAGAGCTCCTATATTTTCTTCTCAGCAGCACCCATAGGACTTCTAGTGTGTTAGTGGCATCACACAGAGTTCCTATATTTTCATCTCAGAAGCACCCATAGGACTTCTAGTGTGTTAGTGGCATCACACAGAGCTCCTATATTTTCTTCTCAGCAGCACCCATAGGACTTCTAGTGTGTTAGTGGCATCACACAGAGCTCCTATATTTTCATCTCAGAAGCACCCATAGGACTTCTAGTGTGTTACTGGCATCACACAGAGCTCCTATATTTTCTTCTCAGCAGCACCCATAGGACTTCTAGTGTGTTAGTGGCAGCAAACAGAGCTCCTATATTTTCTTCTCAGCAGCACCCATAGGACTTCTAGTGTGTTAGTGGCATCACACAGAGCTCCTATATTTTCTTCTCAGCAGCACCCATAGGACTTCTAGTGTGTTAGTGGCAGCAAACAGAGCTCCTATATTTTCTTCTCAGCAGCACCCATAGGACTTCTAGTGTGTTAGTGGCATCACACAGAGCTCCTATATTTTCATCTCAGAAGCACCCATAGGACTTCTAGTGTGTTAGTGGCAGCAAACAGAGCTCCTATATTTTCTTCTCAGCAGCACCCATAGGACTTCTAGTGTGTTAGTGGCATCACACAGAGTTCCTATATTTTCATCTCAGAAGCACCCATAGGACTTCTAGTGTGTTAGTGGCATCACACAGAGCTCCTATATTTTCTTCTCAGCAGCACCCATAGGACTTCTAGTGTGTTAGTGGCATCACACAGAGCTCCTATATTTTCATCTCAGAAGCACCCATAGGACTTCTAGTGTGTTAGTGGCATCACACAGAGCTCCTATATTTTCTTCTCAGCAGCACCCATAGGACTTCTAGTGTGTTAGTGGCAGCAAACAGAGCTCCTATATTTTCTTCTCAGCAGCACCCATAGGACTTCTAGTGTGTTAGTGGCATCACACAGAGCTCCTATATTTTCTTCTCAGCAGCACCCATAGGACTTCTAGTGTGTTAGTGGCAGCAAACAGAGCTCCTATATTTTCTTCTCAGCAGCACCCATAGGACTTCTAGTGTGTTAGTGGCATCACACAGAGCTCCTATATTTTCATCTCAGAAGCACCCATAGGACTTCTAGTGTGTTAGTGGCATCACACAGAGCTCCTATATTTTCTTCTCAGCAGCACCCATAGGACTTCTAGTGTGTTAGTGGCAGCAAACAGAGCTCCTATATTTTCTTCTCAGCAGCACCCATAGGACTTCTAGTGTGTTAGTGGCATCACACAGAGCTCCTATATTTTCATCTCAGAAGCACCCATAGGACTTCTAGTGTGTTAGTGGCATCACACAGAGCTCCTATATTTTCTTCTCAGAAGCACCCATAGGACTTCTAGTGTGTTAGTGGCAGCAAACAGAGCTCCTATATTTTCTTCTCAGCAGCACCCATAGGACTTCTAGTGTGTTAGTGGCATCACACAGAGCTCCTATATTTTCTTCTCAGCAGCACCCATAGGACTTCTAGTGTGTTAGTGGCATCACACAGAGCTCCTATATTTTCATCTCAGAAGCACCCATAGGACTTCTAGTGTGTTAGTGGCATCACACAGAGCTCCTATATTTTCTTCTCAGCAGCACCCATAGGACTTCTAGTGTGTTAGTGGCAGCAAACAGAGCTCCTATATTTTCTTCTCAGCAGCACCCATAGGACTTCTAGTGTGTTAGTGGCATCACACAGAGCTCCTATATTTTCTTCTCAGCAGCACCCATAGGACTTCTAGTGTGTTAGTGGCAGCAAACAGAGCTCCTATATTTTCTTCTCAGCAGCACCCATAGGACTTCTAGTGTGTTAGTGGCATCACACAGAGCTCCTATATTTTCATCTCAGAAGCACCCATAGGACTTCTAGTGTGTTAGTGGCAGCAAACAGAGCTCCTATATTTTCTTCTCAGCAGCACCCATAGGACTTCTAGTGTGTTAGTGGCATCACACAGAGTTCCTATATTTTCATCTCAGAAGCACCCATAGGACTTCTAGTGTGTTAGTGGCATCACACAGAGCTCCTATATTTTCTTCTCAGCAGCACCCATAGGACTTCTAGTGTGTTAGTGGCATCACACAGAGCTCCTATATTTTCTTCTCAGCAGCACCCATAGGACTTCTAGTGTGTTAGTGGCATCACACAGAGCTCCTATATTTTCATCTCAGAAGCACCAATAGGACTTCTAGTGTGTTAGTGGCAGCAAACAGAGCTCCTATATTTTCTTGTCAGCAGCACACATAGTACCTATAGTGTGTTAGTGTCAGCACCCATAGGACCTACAGTGTGTTGTGAGCACACATAGGAGTTCTATTTTTTATACTATATACACTACCGACTACAATGGCTGGAAGACCGCCAAGGAGAGGCAGAGCGTGCCGAGGCAAGAACACAGGGCAGGCAGGCTCTGTTTCTAGAGACAACAGTGCTGGCCGTGGACGTGGTCGTGCATCGTCATCAGCACGTGGCCATGGGACACGCTTGTCTTTGTTTTCGGCAGCTGGACATGTGGAGCCGCATCATGCCGAAGGCTTGGTAGAATGGATGACCAAGCCCTCCTCATCCTCCTCATCCTCTCTCACCCAGGCTCAGGGTACTGGCAGAGCAGCTGCCAACGCGTACTCAATGGCATCATCAGCCACCCCTTCCCTAGACCCACCATGTCCTCCTGAGGAGTCCCCCGAACTGTTTGAGCACAGTGTTGGGTACATGCTCCAGGAGGATGCCCAACGATTCGAAGGCTCGGATGATGATACCCAGCTTGAGGAAGTCAGTAGTGTGCGCGCAGAGAGAGGGGATGCTGAAGGACAGCAATCTGGCAGTAGTGTTCCACCAGCTGCAGCTTACTGCCAGGTTTGCTCTAGTGGTGAAGAGGGAGGGGATGATGAGGTCACTGACTCCACGTGGGTGCCTGAAGGGAGAGAGGAGGAGGAGGAGGAGGATGCAGCGTCACATGTCCAACGAGGCAGGATGCCCCCTGGAGGCCAGCTAGAGGCCAGCACAGCAACTGTACCACACCGCAGAGCTCCGCCTGTGCAGGGCGCTGCCTCTGCACGTTATCACAAAAGTTCTTTGGTGTGGGCCTTTTTTGAGACGAGTGCATCAGATCGCACCACTGCTATTTGCAATATTTGTCTCAAGCGTATCTCGCGTGGCCAAAACATCAGCCGCTTGGGCACCACAAGCATGAGCAGACATATGTCGACCTGCCATGCAGCTCGTTGGCAAGCACACATAAAAGACCCACACCAAAGAACAAAGCGGACCTCTCCTTGCTCCTCATCAGCTGGGATCTCCATCCCCACTATATCTTCAGTCCTCTCTGAAAGCTGCTCTGAGAGGACTGAAGGTGTAGAATTAGGTGTGTCACAACCAAGTACTTGCAGTACACCGACGTCCGATTGTAGCAGGCAAATTTCCCTGCCCCAACTGCTGGACCGGCGAAAGAAGTATACTCCCAGCCATCCACATGCCCAGCGGTTGAATGCTAGCTTGGCTAAATTGCTAGCACTTCAACTGCTGCCTTTTCAGTTGATAGACTCGGCCCCCTTCCGTGAGTTTGTTCAATGTGCGGTTCCTCAGTGGCAGGTTCCCAAACGCCACTTTTTCTCACGGAAGGCGATTCCGTCTCTCTACTGGCATGTGGAAGGCAATGTCCATGCCTCGCTGGACAGGGCGGTCAGCGGTAAGGTGCATATTACCGCTGACTCATGGTCCAGCAGGCATGGACAGGGACGTTATCTTTCTTTCACGGCCCATTGGGTCACTCTATTGGCAGCTGGGAGGGATGCAGGACAAGGTGCAGTAGTGTTGGAGGTTGTTCCATCACCATGCCTCCAAAATGCTACTACTGGTTGTGACACACCTCTCTCCTCCACCCCCTCCTCTTCTTCTTCCTCCATGTCCTCTTCGAGTGCTCTGTCCTCGGAACCAGCGGTGCTCCGTAGGCGTACAAGGGGCTACGCGAGTACGCAGGCAAAAAGATGCCATGCCGTGCTTGCACTGGTGTGTTTGGGGGACAGGAGCCACACTGGGCCAGAGGTTCTGGCAGCTCTGCAGGGGCAGGCCGAGAGGTGGTTGACGCCACGCCAGCTTAAGCCAGGAATGGTCGTTTCTGATAATGGCACCAACCTCCTCTCCGCCCTGCGACAGGGGCAGCTCACCCATGTGCCCTGTATGGCTCACGTCCTCAACCTGGTGGTGCAGCGGTTCTTGGGCAGGTTCCCAGGCTTACAGGATGTCCTGAGGCAGGCCAGGAAAGTCTGTGTGCATTTCCGCCGATCTTATAATGCCAGTGCTCGGCTGACTGAGCTGCAAAAGGAGCTGAACCTGCCCAAGAACCGCCTAATATGTGACATGCCCACCAGGTGGAACTCAACGTTGGCCATGCTGCAGCGACTGCACACGCAGCAGAGGGCCATCAATGAGTACCTTTGCGACTACGGCACCAGGACAGGGTCAGGGGAGCTTGGCTTTTTTTCCCCACGCCAGTGGAGCATGATCAGGGATGCATGCACTGTCCTCTCACCATTTGAGGAGGCCACGAGGATGGTGAGCAGTGACAGTGCATGCATCAGTGACACTGTACCTCTTGTCCACCTGTTGGAGCATACGCTGCGTGGGATAATGGACAGGGCACTTGAGGCAGAACAGAGGCAGGAAGAGGAGGACTTCCTTGTCTCTCAAGGCCCCCTTTATCCAGACAATGTTCCTTCTGTCCCACCCATCACACAGGAAGAGGAGGAGGAGGAGGAGGAGGAGGAGGATTGTGTGAGCATGGAGGTGGAGCCTGGCACTCAGCATCAGCAGCAGCAGTCTTTTAGGGATGATGTACAGTCCCAACAAACCAGTGGACTTGTACGTGGCTGGGAGGAGGTGGCTGGCGATCATGTCATCCTCAGTGACCCAGAAGACTCCGGACCGAATGCCTCAGCTAACCTACGCTGCATGGCCTCCCTGATCCTGCAAAGCCTGCGGAAGGATCCTCGTGTTCTTCGGATCAAGGAGAGTGACCATTACTGGCTGGCCACTCTCCTTGATCCACGGTACAAGGGTAAGGTTGCGGACCTTATCTTGCCGTCGCAGAGGGAGCAGAGGATGAGACATCTCAGGGAGGCCTTGCAGAAAGGTCTGTGCAACGCGTTCCCAGAAACTGGGAGGTTACAAACTCCTGGTCCTGGACGACGAGTTGCTGAGGCTTCGGTCAGTAGCAGAAGGAGCGGTGGGGAAGGTGGATGTCTGACCGATGCGTTCAGACAAATTTTTAGTCCGCAGCCCCAAGGTATGATCGGTTCCAGCAACCATCGCCAGCGTCTGATATACATGGTGCAGGAATACCTAGGGGCAAGGTCAGACTTGGACACCTTTCCCACCGAAAATCCTCTGGCTTACTGGGTCCTGAGGATGGATCACTGGCCAGAGCTTGCACAGTATGCAATTGAGCTACTGGCCTGTCCTGCATCCAGCGTTCTTTCCGAACGCACATTCAGTGCTGCTGGAGGATTTGTCACCGATCATAGGGTGCGCCTGTCCACCGACTCGGTTGATCGACTGACCTTCATAAAAATGAATCAGTCTTGGATCACCACCAGCTACCAGACACCTGAAGCGGATATAACGGAATAATTTATAATGTCACATCCCTTCAAGACTGCCTATGCTGATGCTGAGTGACTGTCCTGTTATGTTCACTGTCTATCCTCTTCCTCCTCCTCAATGATCCATGCCACCAGCACCAGTGCCTAAGGCACAATTTTTCAGCCCCTGTATAACAGGGGCGTGTAATTACAATTTTTTAAAAAGATGCTTCGCAACAGGTGTGACTGCTGTGCTCCAAGTACAGTATCTGTGAGGGGTTGCAGTGTTGTGGCACCAGCACCAATGCCTAAGGCACAATTTTTCAGCCCCTGTTTAACAGGGGCGTGTAATTACAAATCTTGATCTAATAGTTCACAGCAGGGCCCATTCCTGCGCCCACCAAGAGTAACTATGAGGGCCTACAGTCTTGTGGCAACACCGTCCACCACCACCACCACCACCAAAGGCCCAATTTTTCTGCCCTGTTCAACAGGTGCATGCAATTACAAATCTTGATCTAATAACTCACAGCAGGGCCCATTCCTGCACCCACCAAGAGTAACTGTGAGGGCTTACAGTCTTGTGGCAACACCGTCCACCACCACCACCACCACCACCAAAGGCCCAATTTTTCTGCCCGGTTCAACAGGTGCATGCAAGTACAAATCTTGATCTATTAACTCACAGCAGGGCCCATTCCTGTGCCCACCAGTCTTGTGGCTACACCAACATCTAATAGGGCAAATTTCTGCAGAGTATATACGGCAGGCCCCTACTTTCAAACATCCAACTTACAAACGACTCCTACTTGCAAACGGCAAGAGAAAACAGGAAGTGAGAGGAAATCTACCCCTAGGAAGGAAAATTCTATCCTGTTAGATTTAATTTGGGAAAAAGGTATCTCCTCTCTACTGATGCTGTATCACCAATCCTTGTTTCAATTAAAACCCCACTTTTCCAAAAACATTTGTCATTGGGACGGAAAGTGAGGTGACATGTTCTGAACAGATGTGCAAAGACAGCAAATGTTACAGGGGTGATAACCCCTCCCTATGTTCTCCAAAAAGCTTAAAAATTGATTTTTTTGGGATGTAGCTACACTTCATAATGTACCTGTTCAGATTCTACTTAAGAACAAACCTACAGTCCATGTCTTGTTTGCACCACCTATATACTGCTGTTCAGAGTATATAGGGTTGTAGGTATAGGGTTTTATTTTGGGTGCGGGGTCCCCCTTAGTATCCATACAAGACCCAAAGGGGCTGGGGTGGGGGGGGGGGTGATGGGGTAGCCATGCCATTTTTCTCAAGGATTTTCAGCCATATGGCGGCCAGGACAAGACATGACATTAAAGCCGCAAGTGGTTTTAAATGGCTTATTTTTTTCCTTTACAAATGTCATTTTGTGCAAGGACAGTTCTAAACACGGGAAACACATGCCACTTCACAGGCATACTTTAGACACCCCCCAGGTACCATATTTAAAGGAAAATTTCACTTTTTTTTTCACTTTATGCATCATTAAAATGACTGCTCCCGAAAAAACTTTAGTTTTTAAAATTTCTTTTTGCATTGATATATGTCCCCTGGGGCAGGACCCGGGTCCCCAAACCTGTTTTATGACATTAACATGCATATTGGCCGTTGTAATTAGCAATTTTGATTTCGAACGTTCGCATCCATTATAACGAATAGGGTTCGAAAATTCGCGCGAACTTTCGGTCCGTTCGAAGGTTCTGGTGCGAACCGAACCCGGGGGTGTTCGGCTCATCCCTAATCATCAACCATCTTTAAAAAAACATTTTTTATAGGGACAGAAAACTATAGGTAGGGAGAGTGTCAGTGTGTTTTACTGTGCTAATCCTTGTTTGTAGGGACAGGGAAGGACAGTGAGGGAAATTCTCATTGTGCTATACTGTGCTAAAGCATTCATCATCAACCATCTTTAAAAAAACATTTTTTATAGGGACAGAAAACTATAGGTAGGGAGAGTGTCAGTGTGTTTTACTGTGCTAATCCTTGTTTGTAGGGACAGGGAAGGACAGTGAGGGAAATTCTCATTGTGCTATACTGTGCTAAAGCATTCATCATCAACCATCTTTAAAAAAACATTTTTTATAGGGACAGAAAACTATAGGTAGGGAGAGTGTCAGTGTGTTTTACTGTGCTAATCCTTGTTTGTAGGGACAGGGAATGACAGTGAGGGAAATTCTCATTGTGCTATACTGTGCTAAAGCATTCATCATCAACCATCTTTAAAAAAAACATTTTTTATAGGGACAGAAAACTATAGGTAGGGAGAGTGTCAGTGTGTTTTACTGTGCTAATCCTTGTTTGTAGGGACAGGGAAGGAGAGTGAGGGAAATTCTCATTGTGCTATACTGTGCTAAAGCATTCATCATCAACCATCTTTAAAAAAACATTTTTTATAGGGACAGAAAACTATAGGTAGGGAGAGTGTCAGTGTGTTTTACTGTGCTAATCCTTGTTTGTAGGGACAGGGAAGGACAGTGAGGGAAATTCTCATTGTGCTATACTGTGCTAAAGCATTCATCATCAACCATCTTTAAAAAAAACATTTTTTATAGGGACAGAAAACTATAGGTAGGGAGAGTGTCAGTGTGTTTTACTGTGCTAATCCTTGTTTGTAGGGACAGGGAAGGACAGTGAGGGAAATTCTCATTGTGCTATACTGTGCTAAAGCATTCATCATCAACCATCTTTAAAAAAACATTTTTTTATAGGGACAGAAAACTATAGGTAGGGAGAGTGTCAGTGTGTTTTACTGTGCTAATCCTTGTTTGTAGGGACAGGGAAGGACAGTGAGGGAAATTCTCATTGTGCTATACTGTGCTAAAGCATTCATCATCAACCATCTTTAAAAAAACATTTTTTATAGGGACAGAAAACTATAGGTAGGGAGAGTGTCAGTGTGTTTTACTGTGCTAATCCTTGTTTGTAGGGACAGGGAAGGACAGTGAGGGAAATTCTCATTGTGCTATACTGTGCTAAAGCATTCATCATCAACCATCTTTAAAAAAAAAAAATTTATAGGGACAGAAAACTATAGGTAGGGAGAGTGTCAGTGTGTTCTACTGTGCTAATCCTTGTTTGTAGGGACAGGGAAGGACAGTGAGGGAAATTCTCATTGTGCTATACTGTGCTAAAGCATTCATCATCAACCATCTTTAAAAAAACATTTTTTATAGGGACTGAAAACTATAGGTAGGGAGAGTGTCAGTGTGTTTTACTGTGCTAATCCTTGTTTGTAGGGACAGGGAAGGACAGTGAGGGAAATTCTCATTGTGCTATACTGTGCTAAAGCATTCCTCATCAACCATCTTTGAAATCCTTGTTTTTTGGACAGTCAGGGAAATTGTCATTGTGCTATTCTGTGTGAAAGCAATCATCCTCAACCATATTTAGAAATCCTTAAGTAAAGGGACAGAGAAGGACACCTAAAGGTAGCCCTGATTGCTTTTTTCCCATCTCCCTGCAGGCCATCCATTAGAATGTCTGGAAGGCAAACAAGGAGAGGCAGACAGTCAGGAGGCAATAAAAGAGGGCAAGCAGGCTCTGTGTCTGGGGGCAACAGTGCTGGTCGTGGACGCGGTGCATTGTCATCAGCACATGGCCATGGGACACGCTTGTCCTTCTTTTCGGCAGCTGGACATGTTGAGCCACATCATGCCGAAGACTTGGTAGAGTGGATGACCAAGCCCTCCTCCTCCTCCTCATCCTCTCTCACCCAGGCTCAGGGTACTGGCAAAGCAGCTGCCAAAGCGTCCTCTTCCCTGGTATCAATGTCAGACTCATCATCAGTCACTCCTTCCCTAGACCCACCATGTCCTCCTCCTGAGGAGTCCCCCGAACTGTTTGAGCACAGTGTTGGGTACATGCTCCAGGAGGATGCCCAGCGTTTCGAAGGGTCTGATGATGAAACCCAGCTAGAGGAAGGCAGTAGCGTGAGAGCAGACAGAGGGGATGCTCAAGAAGGACACCAATCTGGCAGTCATGTTCCAGCAGCTGCAGCATACTGCCAGATTGGCTCCAGTGATGAGGAGGGAGGGGATGATGAGGTCACTGACTCCACGTGGGTGCCTAATAGGAGAGAGGAGGAGGAGGAGGATGAGGAGGAGGCACATCTCCAACGAGGCAGGATGCCCTTTGGTGGCCAGCGTAAGGGCAGTACACCGACGGAATCACACCGCAGAGCTCCGCCTGTGCAGGGCGCTGCCTCTGCCCGTCATTCAAAAAGTTCTTTGGTGTGGGCCTTTTTTGAGGCTAGTGCATCAGATCGCACAGCTGCTGTTTGCAACATATGTCTCAAGCGTATATCGCGTAGCCAAAACATCAGCCGCTTGGGTACCACATGCCTGACCAGACATATGTTGACCTGCCATGCAGCTCGTTGGCAAGCCTACCTCAAAGACCCACACCAAAGAACAAAGCGGACCTCTCCTCGCACCGCATCAGCTGGGATCTCCAACCCCACTATAACTTCAGTCCTCTCTGAAACATGCACTGAGAGGAATGAAGGTGTAGAATTAGGTGTGTCACAGCCAAGTACTTGCGGCCACTCTGCTAGCAGTACACCGACGTCCGATTCTAGCAGGCAAATTTCCCTGCCCCAGCTGCTGGACCGTCGAAAGAAGTTCACTCCCAGCCATCCACATGCCCAGCGGTTGAATGCTAGCTTGGCTAAATTGCTAGCGCTTCAACTGCTGCCTTTTCAGTTGGTAGACTCGGCCCCCTTCCGTGAGTTTGTGCAATGTGCGGTTCCTCAGTGGCAGGTTCCCAAACGCCACTTTTTCTCACGGAAGGCTATTCCGGCTCTCTACCGGCATGTGGAAGGCAATGTCTTGGCCTCGCTGGACAGGGCGGTCAGCGGTAAGGTGCATATTACCGCTGACTCATGGTCCAGCAGGCATGGACAGGGACGTTACCTTTCTTTCACGGCCCATTGGGTCACTCTTTTTGGCAGCTGGGAAGGATGCAGGACAAGGTGCAGTAGTGTTGGAGGTTGTTCCACCGCCATGCCTCCAAAATGCTACTACTGGTTGTGACACACCTCTCTCCTCCACCCCCTCCTCTTCTTCTTCCTCCATGGCCTCTTCCTGTGCTTTGTCCTCTGAACCAGCGGTGCTCCGTAGCCGTTCAAGGGGCTACGCAAGTACGCAGGCAAAAAGATGCCATGCCGTGCTTGCGCTGGTGTGTTTGGGGGACAGAAGCCACACTGGGGCAGAGGTCCTGTCTGCTCTGCAGGGCCAGGCCGAGAGGTGGTTGACGCCACGCCAGCTTAAGCCAGGAATGGTGGTTTGCGACAATGGCACCAACCTCCTCTCCGCCCTCCGACAGGGACAACTGACCCATGTGCCCTGTGTGGCTCACGTCCTTAACCTGGTGGTGCAGCGGTTCTTGGGCAGGTACCCGGCCTTACAGGATGTCCTGAGTCAGGCCAGGAAAGTCTGTGTGCATTTCCGCAGATCTTATAATGCCAGTGCTCGCCTGGCTGAGCTGCAAAAGGAGTTGAACCTGCCCAAGAACCGCCTTATATGTGACATGCCCACCAGGTGGAACTCAACGTTGGCCATGCTGCAGCGGCTGCACACGCAGCAGAGGGCCATCAATGAGTACCTGTGCGACTACGGCACCAGGACAGGGTCAGGGGAGCTTAGTTTTTTTTCTCCACGCCAGTGGGGCATGATCAGGGATGCATGCACTGTCCTGGCACCATTTGAGGAGGCCACGAGGATGGTGAGCAGTGACAGTGCATGCATCAGTGACACTGTACCTCTTGTCCACCTGTTGGAGCACACGCTGCGTGGAATAATGGACAGGGCACTTGAGGCAGAACAGAGGCAGGAAGAGGAGGACTTCCTTGCCTCTCAAGGCCCCCTTTACCCAGACAGTGTTCCTTCTGTCCCACCCATCGCACAGGAAGAGGAGGAGGAGGAGGATTGTGTCAGCATGGAGGTGGAGGCTGGCACTCAGCATCATCAGCAGCAGTCTTTTAGGGATGATTTACAGTCCCAAGAAACCAGTGGACTTGTACGTGGCTGGGAGGAGGTGGCTGCGGATCATGTCGTCCTTAGTGACCCAGAGGACTCCGGACCGAATGCCTCAGCTAACCTACGCTGCATGGCCTCCCTGATCCTGCAAAGTCTGCGGAAGGATCCTCGTATTCTTCGGATCAAGGAGAGGGACCATTACTGGCTGGCCACTCTCCTTGATCCACGGTACAAGGGTAAGGTTGCGGACCTTATGTTATCGTCGCAGAGGGAGCAGAGGATGAGACAACTCCGGGAGGCCTTGCAGAAAGGTCTGTGCAACGCGTTCCCAGAGACTGGGAGGTTACAAACTCCTGGTCCTGGACAACGAGTTGCTGAGGCTTCGGCCAGTCAAAGAAGGAGCGGTGGGGAAGGTGGCCGTCTGACCGATGCGTTCAGACAATTCTTTAGTCCGCAGCCCCAAAGTATGATCGGTTCCAGCAACCATCGCCAGCGTCTGATAAACATGGTGCAGGAATATCTAGGGGCAAGGTCAGACTTGGACACCTTCCCCACCGAAAATCCTCTGGCTTACTGGGTCTTGAGGATGGATCACTGGCCAGAGCTTGCACAGTATGCAATTGAGCTACTGGCCTGTCCTGCATCCAGCGTTCTTTCGGAACGCACATTCAGTGCTGCTGGAGGATTTGTCACGGATCACAGGGTGCGCCTGTCCACCGACTCGGTTGATCGACTGACTTTCATCAAGATGAACCAGTCTTGGATCACCACCAGCTACCACACACCTGATGCTGATATAACAGACTAATTGATTTTAACATGTCACATCCCTTCAAGACTGATGCTGATGCTGAGTGCCTGTGCTGTTATGTTGACTGGCTATCCTCCTGCCCCGAGTCCTCAATGATACGATTGATGATGATAGCTTGGAAGATCATTTTTGTTTATGGGTGCCGCCACCAGTGCCTAACGCCCAATTTTTCAGCCCCTGTTTAACAGGGGCGTGTAATTACAATTTTTGAAGCAATACTTTGCAACAGGGCTCATTGCTGTGCTCCAAGTACAGTATCTGTGAGGGGTTGTAGTGTTGTGCCACCAGTGCCTAAGGCCCAATTTTTCAGCCCCTGTTTAACAGGGGCGTGTAATTACAATTTTTGAAGCAATACTTTGCAACAGGGATCATTGCTGTGCTCCAAGTACAGTATCTGTGAGGGGTTGCAGTGTTGTGCCACCAGTGCCTAAGGCCCAATTTTTCAGCCCCTGTTCAACAGGGGCATGTAATTACAATTCTTGATCTAATAATTCACAGCAGGGCCCATTGCTGCACCCACCAAGAGTAACTCTGAGGGCTTACAGTGTTGTGGCAACGCCACCACCACCACCACCACGAAAGGCCCAATTTTTCAGCCCCTGTTCAAAAGGGGCATGTAATTACAATTCTTGATCTAATAATTCACAGCAGGGCCCATTCCTGCACCCACCAAGAGTAACTCTGAGGGCTTACAGTGTTGTGGCAACACCACCACCAACACCACCACCACGAAAGGCCCAATTTTTCAGCCCCTGTTCAACAGGGGCATGCAATTACAATTCTTGATCTAATAATTCACAGCAGGGCCCATTGCTGCACCCACCAAGAGTAACTGTCAGGGCTTACAGTGTTGTGGCAACACCACCACCACCACCACGAAAGGCCCAATTTTTCAGCCCCTGTTCAACAGGGGCATGCAATTACAATTCTTGATCTAATAATTCACAGCAGGGCCCATTGCTGCACCCACCAAGAGTAACTGTCAGGGCTTACAGTGTTGTGGCACCAGCACCACCATCAAAGGCCCAATTTTTACTACCACTGTTCAACAATTATATGTAATTACAATTCCTGATATAATAGTTGACAGCAGGGCATTCCAGCACCAACCAAGAGTAACTGTGAGTGCTTACAGTGTTGTGCCAACACCAACAACTAAGGGGCCTATTTCTGCAGAGTATATACGGCAGGTCCCTACTTTCAAACATCCAACTTACAAACGACTCCTACTTGCAAACGCAAGAAGACAACAGGAAGTGTGAGGAAATCTACCCCTAGGAAGGAAAATTCTCTCCTGTAAGAATTAATATGGGAGAAAGGTGTCTCCTCTGTACTGATGCTTTATCACCAATCCTTGTTTCAAGAAAAACACCACATTTCAAAAACAGTTGTCATTGGGACGGAAAGTGAGGTGAAATGTTCTGAACAGGGGCACAGACAGCAAAACAAATGTTACAGGGGTGATAACCCTTACCTATGTTTTCCAAAAAGTTTAAAAATAGATTTTTGGGCTGGAGCTACACTTAAACAATGTACCTGTTCAAAATTACAAACACATTCTACATAAGAACAAACCTACAGTCCCTGTCTTGTCTGCACCGCCTGTATACGGCTGTTCAGAGTATATAGGGCCTTTTTTATTTTGTGTGCGGTGTTCCCCTTAATATCCATACAAGACCCAAAGGGGCTGGTAATGGGCTGGGGTAGGGGGGGGGGTCATGGGGTAGCTATGCCATTTTTCTTAAAGATTTTCATCCATATTACCGGGACCAGACATTACATTAAAGCCGCAAGCAGTTTTAAATGTTTTTTTTTTTCCTTTAGAAGTGTCATTTTGTGCAGGGACAGTTCTAAACACGGGAAACACGTGGCACTTCACAGGCATACTTTAGACACCCCCCAGGTACGATATTTAAAGGAATATTTGACTTTTTTTTTTTCACTTTATGCATCATTAAAATGACTGCTCCCGAAAAACGACCGTTTTTAAAACTTCTTTTTGCATTGATACATGTCCCCTGGTGCAGAACCCGGGTTCCCAAACCCTTTTTAGGACAATAACATGCATAATAGTCGTTATAATTAGCACTTTAGAATTCGAACGTTCGCATCCATTGTATTTAATAGGGTTTTAATGTTCGTACGAACTTTCGGTCCGTTCGCGGGTTCTGGTGCGAACCGAACCCGGGGGTGTTCGGCTCATCACTGCTCTCCGGGCTCTGGCCAGCCGGTAATTAAAAACCCTCCTCTCCGGGGTGAGGGTGCGTTGGGGAAACGGCCACATGAGGTGTGGTCCTAGTCCAAAAGCTTAATCCGCGATGAAAACGAACGGTAGCCCTTCCACGTTCTCTGCATCTGGAGGCAGTTCAAGACCCCCAGCCTGCAGACGGTGAGCGAACTCCGCCTCAGCGAATACTCCGCCATCGGACATCCGGCCGTTCTTCCCCACGTCCACATACAGGAACTCGTACCGTGCCGACACCACCGCCATTAACACTATGCTATTAAAACCTTTATAGTTAAAATAGTATGACCCCGAACGGGGTGGCGGCACTATGTGGACGTGCTTCCCATCAATTGCCCCTCCGCAGTTGGGGAAATCCCACCGCTGGGCAAATTGGGAGGCCACAGTCAGCCATTCCTGTGGTGTGCTAGGGAACTGTGGAGTCAAACAAAAAGAAGACATTAGTACGGTTTATGTTTACAGTGCAAGCAGATTACACACAAAAACATTGTTGACCAACATCATTCTAACATTATTATTTAGGGGAGTTTTTCCTACCAATAAACAAAGGCCCACTTAGCAGATGCCTCACCCCCGCTGAGTGGACATTCTAAAATAATCTAAGGGGCAGGGGGCTAAGGTGATTGTGGGGGATCCAAAAAAAAGGCTCGACCACTCTGCTGAGCTTGATTGAGAACTAAAAAATTGGTAACATCTTTAGGGGGGGAGGGAGGGTTGTCAAACTACGCGGGCAATGACCCAAAAAAAATGAAAAAGAAAATAGAAGGCTAGCTGGGTTTGCGCCCACGATAGCATGCTGGAGAGGTTAGTGAAGGGAAATAGGCATGTAGGGCCCAAAAAGGCCTTTACAGGTAAAAACATGCATGGGGAAAATGGGGACATTACCAGGATATTACAAACAGGCAAATTTGGGTTAGGAGGGAAAAAATAAGAAGATTCAAAAACAATCAAAACATATAATGTGAGGTTAAAGGAGAAAAATTACCTTCATATAGTCCTTCTGCAGGACCTGAATGATGGCCGAACACGTCTCAGGGATAATGATCCCGAGAGCCTGGGGGGAGATGCCTGTTGAGAACTTGAGGTCCTGCAAGCTTCTCCCAGTCGCCAGGTATCTCAACGTGGCAATAAGCCTCTGCTCGGCAGTGATGGCCTGGAGCATCACAGTGTCCTGCCTCGTGATATAGGAGGACAGCAAATCCAACAGATGGTGAAATACGGGGTCCGTCATCCTGAGATAATTCCTGAAATCATCAGGATTATTCTCATGGATTTCCCGCAGCAGAGGCATATGAGAGAATTGGTCCCGCTGGAGCAACCAATTCTTAGTCCATGAACTCCTCCTCACCCTGTTCACAGACTGAACTCGGGTTACAGTGTTAACTGCAACACCAAGCCCAAAGCCAGCACGAGCTCGAGAACGAGAACGCACTTCAAACATGGTTTTAAACCGGTCGGCTGGTCAGAACGCACTCAAACAGAACGCACCGTGGAACAGCAAGGCCTGAGAAGAACGACCTGAAAAACAGGAAACGAACGGCCAAGAAGGCACTGCAAGGCAGTTACGACCTGACTGCACGCACTGAATCACAAATACAAACCCACAAGCACAAACTGAACACCAGGAAACGATCTGCAAAGCACGGAGACTGAAAAGCGCGAATCGGCTCTCACCAAATTTTTACTAACACGCGGTAACACGAAATCAGCAAAAGCAGCCCAAGGGGTGGCGCCATTAGATTTGTTCGGCCCTTTTATAGCGCGTCGTACGTTTTGTACGTGCCGTCGTTTTGTTGCCGTCGGTTTTTAAACTGATGGTGTGTGGCCAAGACTGATGAAAAACAGTTTCATCGGATTTCCGATGGTCAAATCCATCGGACGAAAATCCATAGGTTATCCGATCGTGTGTACAGGGCTTGAGATCTGAAATGTGCATATAAAGTAACCACACGTGCCAATTCAACACCTAGTGTTATGTGGAAATGCAGCTGCTAACTCATACCAATATGGCTTGATTACAAATGACTAGTGATGAGCCGAACACCCCCGGGTTCGGTTCGCACCAGAACCCGCGAACGGACCGAAAGTTCGCACGAACTTTAGAACCCTATTAAATACAATGGATGCGAACGTTCGAAATCTAAAGTGCTAATTATAACGACTATTATGCATGTTATTGTCCTAATAAGGGTTTGGGAACCCGGGTTCTGCTCCGGGGGACATGTATCAATGCAAAAAGAAGTTTTAAAAACGGCAGTTTTTCTGGAGCAGTCATTTTAATGATGCATAAAGTGAAAAAAAACAAGTCAAATATTCCTTTAAATATCGTACCTGGGGGTGTCTAAAGTATGCCTGTGAAGTGCCACGTGTTTCCCGTGTTTAGAACTGTCCCTGCACAAAATTACATTTCTAAAGGAAAAAAAGCCATTTAAAACTGCTTGCAGCTTTATTGTAATGTCTGGTCCCGGTAATATGGATGAAAATCTTTAAGAAAAATGGCATAGCTACCCAATCACACACCGCCCCCCTACCCCAGCCCATTACCAGCCCCTTTGGGTCTTGTATGGATATTAAGGGGAACCCTGCACACAAAATAAAAAAGGCCCTATATACTCTGAACAGCCGTATACAGGCAGTGCATACAAGACAGGGACTGTAGGTTTGTTCTTATGTAGAATCTGTTTGTAATTTTGAACAGGTACATTGTTTAAGTGTAGCTCCACCCAAAAAATCTATTTTTAAGCTTTTTGGAAAACATAGGGAAGGGTTATCACTAGTGATGAGCCGAACACCCCCGGGTTCGGTTCGCACCAGAACCCGCGAACGGACCGAAAGTTCGCACGAACATTAGAACCCTATTAAATACAATGGATGCGAACGTTCGGATTCTAAAGTGCTAATTATAACGACTATTATCCATGTTATTGTCCGAAACAGAGTTTGGGAACCCGGGTTCTGCACCAGGGGACATGTATCAATGCAAAAAGAAGTTTTAAAAACGGAAGTTTTCCGGGAGCAGTCATTTTAATGATGCATGAAGTGAAAAAAAAAAGTCAAATATTCCTTTAAATATTGTACCTGGGGGGTGTCTAAAGTATGCCTGTGAAGTGCCACGTGTTTCCCGTGTTTAGAACTGTCCCTGCACAAAATAACATTTCTAAAGGAAAAAAAGCCATTTAAAACTGCTTGCGGCTTTAATGCAATGTCTGGTCCCGGTAATATGGATGAAAATCTTTAGAAAAAATGGCATAGCTACCCCATCACCCCCCCCCTACCCCAGCCCATTACCAGCCCCTTTGGGTCTTGTATGGATATTAAGGGGAACCCCGCACACAAAATAAAAAAGGCCCTATATACTCTGAACAGCCGTATACAGGCGGTGCATACAAGACAGGGACTGTAGGTTTGTTCTTATGTATAATCTGTTTGTAATTTTGAACAGCTGCATTGTTTAAGTGTAGCTCCATGCCAAATTCCTTTTTTTTAGCTTTTTGGAAAACATTGGGAACGGTTATCACCCCTGTCACATTTTTTTTGCTGTCTGTGCCCCTGTTCAGAACATTTCACCTCACTTTGCGTCCCAATGACAACTGTTTTTGAAATGTGGTGTTTTTATTGAAACAAGGATTGGTGATAAAGCATCAGTAGAGAGGAGACACCTTTCTCCCATATTAATTCTTACAGGAGAGAATTTTCCTTCCAAGGGGTAGATTTCCTCTCACTTCCTGTTGTCTTCTTCCGTTTGCAAGTAGTAGTCGTTTGTAAGTTGGATGTTTGAAAGTAGGGACCTGCCGTATATACTCTGCAGAAATTGGCCCCTTAGGTGTTGGTGTTGGCACAACACTGAAAGCACTCACAGTTATTCTTGGTGGGTGCTGGAACGCCCTGCTGTCAACTATTATATCAGGAATTGTAATAACATATAATTGTTGATCAGTGGTAGTAAAAATTGGGCCTTTGATGGTGGTGCTGGTGCCACAACACTGTAAGGCCTGACAGTTACTCTTGGTGGGCGCAGCAATGGGCCCTGCTGTGAATTATTAGATCAATAATTATAATTGCATGCCCCTGTTGAACAGGGGCTGAAAAATTGGGCCTTTGGTGGTGGTGGTGTTGACACAACACTGTAAGGCCTGACAGTTACTCTTGGTGGGCGCAGCAATGGGCCCTGCTGTGAATTATTAGATCAATAATTATAATTGCATGCCCCTGTTGAACAGGGGCTGAAAAATTGGGCCTTTGGTGGTGGTGGTGGTGGTGGTGGTGTTGACACAACACTGTAAGGCCTGACAGTTACTCTTGGTGGGCGCAGCAATGGGCCCTGCTGTGAATTATTAGATCAATAATTATAATTGCATGCCCCTGTTGAACAGGGGCTGAAAAATTGGGCCTTAGGCACTGGTGGCACAACACTGCAACCCCTCACAGATACTGTACTTGGAACACAGCAATGAGGCCTGTTGCAAAGTATTGCATCAAAAATTGTAATTACACGCCCCTGTTAAACAGGGGCTGAAAAATTGGGCCTTAGGCA
Source organism: Rana muscosa (assembly GCA_029206835.1). Taxonomy (NCBI): domain Eukaryota; kingdom Metazoa; phylum Chordata; class Amphibia; order Anura; family Ranidae; genus Rana; species Rana muscosa. The sequence goes on along the minus strand of CM055123.1, from coordinate 26,793,148 downwards.
CTGGTGGCACAACACTGCAACCCCTCACAGATACTGTACTTGGAACACAGCAATGAGGCCTGTTGCAAAGTATTGCATCAAAAATTGTAATTACACGCCCCTGTTAAACAGGGGCTGAAAAATTGGGCCTTAGCCACTGGTGGCGGCACCCATAAACCAAAATGATCTTCCAAGCTATCATCATTAATCGGATCATTGAGGAGGAGGAGGAGGATAGCTAGTCAACATAACAGCACAGGAACTCAGCATCAGCATCAGTCTTGAAGGGATGTGACATTTTAAAATCAATTAGTCTGTTATATCAGCATCAGGTGTGTGGTAGCTGGTGGTGATCCAAGACTGGTTCATCTTGATGAAAGTCAGTCAATCAACTGAGTCGGTGGACAGGCGCACCCTGTGATCCGTGACAAATCCTCCAGCAGCACTGAATGTGCGTTCTGAAAGAACGCTGGATGCAGGACAGGCCAGTAGCTCAATTGCATACTGTGCAAGCTCTGGCCAGTGATCCATCCTCAAGACCCAGTAAGCCAGAGGATTTTCGGTGGGGAAGGTGTCCAAGTCTGACCTTGCCCCTAGGTATTCCTGCACCATGTATATCAGACGCTGGCGATGGTTGCTGGAACCGATCATACTTTGGGGCTGCGGACTAAAGAATTGTCTGAACGCATCGGTCAGACGGCCACCTTCCCCACCGCTCCTTCTTTGACTGCCCGAAGCCTCAGCAACTCGTTGTCCAGGACCAGGAGTTTGTAACCTCCCAGTCTCTGGGAACGCGTTGCACAGACCTTTCTGCAAGGCCTCCCGGAGTTGTCTCATCCTCTGCTCCCTCTGCGATGATAAGATAAGGTCCGCAACCTTACCCTTGTACCGTGGATCAAGGAGAGTGGCCAGCCAGTAATGGTCCCTCTCCTTGATCCGAAGAATACGAGGATCCTTCCGCAGACTTTGCAGGATCAGGGAGGCCATGCAGCGTAGGTTAGCTGAGGCATTCAGTCCGGAGTCCTCTGGGTCACTAAGGACGACATGATCCGCAGCCACCTCCTCCCAGCCACGTACAAGTCCACTGGTTTCTTGGGACTGTAAATCATCCCTAAAAGACTGCTGCTGATGATGCTGAGTGCCAGCCTCCACCTCCATTCTGACACAATCCTCCTCCTCCTCCTCCTCTTCCTGTGCGATGGGTGGGACAGAAGGAACACTGTCTGGGTAAAGGGGGCCTTGAGAGGCAAGGAAGTCCTCCTCTTCCTGCCTCTGTTCTGCCTCAAGTGCCTTGTCTATTATTCCACGCAGCGTGTGCTCCAACAGGTGGACAAGAGGTACAGTGTCACTGATGCATGCACTGTCACTGCTCACCATCCTCGTGGCCTCCTCAAATGGTGCCAGGACAGTGCATGCATCCCTGATCATGCCCCACTGGCGTGGTGAAAAAAACCCGAGCTCCCCTGACGCTGTCCTGGTGCCGTAGTCGCACAGGTACTCATTGATGGCCCTCTGCTGCGTGTGCAGCCGCTGCAGCATGGCCAACATTGAGTTCCACCTGGTGGGCATGTCACATATAAGGCGGTTCTTGGGCAGGTTCAACCCTTTTGCAGCTCAGCCAGGCGAGCACTGGCATTATAAGATCTGCGGAAATGCACACAGACTTTCCTGGCCTGCCTCAGGACATCCTGTAAGCCCGGGTACCTGCCCAAGAACCGCTGCACCACCAGGTTAAGGACGTGAGCCATACAGGGCACATGGGTCAGTTGTCCCTGTCGGAGGGCGGAGAGGAGGTTGGTGCCATTGTCACAAACCACCATTCCTGGCTTAAGCTGGCGTGGCGTCAACCACCTCTCGGCCTGCCCCTGCAGAGCAGACAGGACCTCTGCCCCAGTGTGGCTCCTGTCCCCCAAACACACCAGCGCAAGCACGGCATGGCATCTTTTTGCCTGCGTACTTGCGTAGCCCCTTGAACGCCTACGGAGCACCGCTGGTTCCGAGGACAAACCACAGGAAGAGGCCATGGAGGAAGAAGAAGAGGAGGGGGTGGAGGAGAGAGGTGTGTCAAAACCAGTAGTAGCATTTTGGAGGCGTGGCGGTGAAACAACCTCCAACACTACTGCACCTTGTCCTGCATCCTTCCCAGCTGCCAAAAGAGTGACCCAATGGGCCGTGAAAGAAAGGTAACGTCCCTGTCCATGCCTGCTGGACCATGTGTCAGCGGTAATATGCACCTTACCGCTGACCACCCTGTCCAGCAAGGCCAAGACATTGCCTTCCACATGCCTGTAGAGAGCCGGAATCGCCTTCCGTGCGAAAAAGTGGCGTTTGGGAACCTGCCACTGAGGAACCGCACATTGCACAAACTCACGGAAGGGGGCCGAGTCTACCAACTGAAAAGGCAGCAGTTGAAGCGCTAGCAATTTAGCCAAGCTAGCATTCAACCACTGGGCATGTGGATGGCTGGGAGTGAACTTCTTTCGACGGTCCAGCAGCTGGGGCAGGGAAATTTGCCTGCTAGAATCGGACGTTGGTGTACTGCTAGCAGAGTGCCCGCAAGTACTTGGCTGTGACACACCTAATTCTACACCTTCATTCCTCTCAGAGCAGGTTTCAGAGAGGACTGAAGGTATAGTGGGGTTGGAGATCCCAGCTGATGCGGTGCAAGAAGAGGTCAGCTTTGTTCTTTGGTGTGGGTCTTTAAGGTAGGCTTGCCAACGAGCTGCATGGCAGGTCAACATATGTCTGATCAAGCATGTGGTGCCCAAGCGGCTGATGTTTTGGCCACGCGATATACGCTTGAGACATATGTTGCAAACAGCAGCTGTGTGATCTGATGCACTCGCCTCAAAAAAGGCCCACACCAAAGAACTTTTTGAATGACGGGCAGAGGCAGCGCCCTGCACAGGCGGAGCTCTGCGGTGTGATTCCGTCGGTGTGCTGCCCATACGCTGGCCACTCAAGGGCATCCTGCCTCGTTGGAGATGTGCCTCCTCCTCATCCTCCTCCTCCTCCTCTCTCCTATTAGGCACCCACGTGGAGTCAGTGACCTCATCATCCCCTCCCTCCTCATCACTGGAGCCAATCTGGCAGTATGCTACAGCTGCTGGAGCATGACTGCCAGATTGGTGTCCTTCTTGAGCATCCCCTCTCTCTGCTCTCACGCTACTGCCTTCCTCTAGCTGGGTATCATCATCAGATCCTTCGAAACGCTGGGCATCCTCCTGCAGCATGTACCCAACACTGTGCTCAAACAGTTCGGGGGACTCCTCAGGAGGAGGACATGGTGGGTCTAGGGAAGGATTGACTAATGAAGATAATGATACCAGAGAAGAGGACGCTTTGGCAGCTGCTTTGCCAGTACCCTGAGCCTGGGTGAGAGAGGATGAGGAGGATGAGGTGGGCTTGGTCATCCACTCTACCAAGTCTTCGGCATGATGTGGCTCAACATGTCCAGCTGCCGAAAAGAAGGACAAGCGTGTCCCATGGCCATGTGCTGATGACAATGCACCGCGTCCACGACCAGCACTGTTGCCCCCAGACACAGAGCCTGCTTGCCCTCTTTTTTTGCCTCCTGACTGTCTGCCTCTCCTTGTTTGCCTTCCAGACATTTTAATGGATGGCCTGCAGGGAGATGGGAAAAACAGCAATAAGGGCTACCTTCAGGTGTATACTGTGCAGGAGGCTTAGCAACAATGACACTGACACTGTTCCCTGCCTATCCTTCTCTGTCCCTAAACACAAGGATTTGCAATATGCTTCAGCAAGATTGGTTTAGCACAGAACAGCACACTGACAGTTTTCCTCACTGTCCTTCTCTGTCCCTACAAACAAGATTTAGCACAGAATAGCACACTGATAGTTTCCACGAGTGTCCTTCTCTGTCCCTAAACTCAAGGATTTCAAATATGGTTCAGCAAAATTGGTTTAGAACAGAATAGCACACTGTCAGTTTCACTCACTGTCCTACTCTGTCCCTCCCTACAAACAAGATTTAGCACAGAATAGCACACTGATAGTTTCCACGAGTGTCCTTCTCTGTCCCTAAACTCAAGGATTTCAAATATGGTTCAGCAAAATTGGTTTAGAACAGAATAGCACACTGTCAGTTTCACTCACTGTACCTCTCTGTCCCTACAAACAAGATTTAGCACAGAATAGCACACTGATAGTTTCCACGAGTGTCCTTCTCTGTCCCTAAACTCAAGGATTTCAAATATGGTTCAGCAAAATTGGTTTAGAACAGAATAGCACACTGTCAGTTTCACTCACTTTACCTCTCTGTCCCTACAAACAAGATTTAGCACAGAATAGCACACTGATAGTTTCCACGAGTGTCCTTCTCTGTCCCTAAACTCAAGGATTTCAAATATGGTTCAGCAAAATTGGTTTAGAACAGAATAGCACACTGACGCTTTCCCTCACTGTCCTACTCTGTCCCTCCCTACAAACAAGATTTAGCACAGAATAGCACACTGATAGTTTCCACGAGTGTCCTTCTCTGTCCCTAAACTCAAGGATTTCAAATATGGTTCAGCAAAATTGGTTTAGAACAGAATAGCACACTGTCAGTTTCACTCACTGTACCTCTCTGTCCCTACAAACAAGATTTAGCACAGAATAGCACACTGATAGTTTCCACGAGTGTCCTTCTCTGTCCCTAAACTCAAGGATTTCAAATATGGTTCAGCAAAATTGGTTTAGAACAGAATAGCACACTGTCAGTTTCACTCACTGTAACTCTCTGTCCCTACAAACAAGATTTAGCACAGAATAGCACACTGATAGTTTCCACGAGTGTCCTTCTCTGTCCCTAAACTCAAGGATTTCAAATATGGTTCAGCAAAATTGGTTTAGAACAGAATAGCACACTGTCAGTTTCACTCACTGTACCTCTCTGTCCCTACAAACAAGATTTAGCACAGAATAGCACACTGATAGTTTCCACGAGTGTCCTTCTCTGTCCCTAAACTCAAGGATTTCAAATATGGTTCAGCAAAATTGGTTTAGAACAGAATAGCACACTGACACTTTCCCTCACTGTCCTACTCTGTCCCTCCCTACAAACAAGATTTAGCACAGAATAGCACACTGATAGTTTCCACGAGTGTCCTTCTCTGTCCCTAAACTCAAGGATTTCAAATATGGTTCAGCAAAATTGGTTTGGAACAGAATAGCACACTGACACTTTCCCTCACTGTCCTACTCTGTCCCTCCCTACAAACAAGATTTAGCACAGAATAGCACACTGATAGTTTCCACGAGTGTCCTTCTCTGTCCCTAAACTCAAGGATTTCAAATATGGTTCAGCAAAATTGGTTTAGAACAGAATAGCACACTGTCAGTTTCACTCACTGTACCTCTCTGTCCCTACAAACAAGATTTAGCACAGAATAGCACACTGATAGTTTCCACGAGTGTCCTTCTCTGTCCCTAAACTCAAGGATTTCAAATATGGTTCAGCAAAATTGGTTTAGAACAGAATAGCACACTGACACTTTCCCTCACTGTCCTACTCTGTCCCTCCCTACAAACAAGATTTAGCACAGAATAGCACACTGATAGTTTCCACGAGTGTCCTTCTCTGTCCCTAAACTCAAGGATTTCAAATATGGTTCAGCAAAATTGGTTTGGAACAGAATAGCACACTGACACTTTCCCTCACTGTCCTACTCTGTCCCTCCCTACAAACAAGATTTAGCACAGAATAGCACACTGATAGTTTCCACGAGTGTCCTTCTCTGTCCCTAAACTCAAGTATTTCAAATATGGTTCAGCAAAATTGGTTTAGAACAGAATAGCACACTGACACTTTCCCTCACTGTCCTACTCTGTCCCTCCCTACAAACAAGATTTAGCACAGAATAGCACAGTGATAGTTTCCACGAGTGTCCTTCTCTGTCCCTAAACTCAAGGATTTCAAATATGGTTCAGCAAAATTGGTTTAGAACAGAATAGCACACTGTCAGTTGCACTCACTGTACCTCTCTGTCCCTACAAACAAGATTTAGCACAGAATAGCACACTGATAGTTTCCACGAGTGTCCTTCTCTGTCCCTAAACTCAAGGATTTCAAATATGGTTCAGCAAAATTGGTTTAGAACAGAATAGCACACTGTCAGTTTCACTCACTGTACCTCTCTGTCCCTACAAACAAGATTTAGCACAGAATAGCACACTGATAGTTTCCACGAGTGTCCTTCTCTGTCCCTAAACTCAAGGATTTCAAATATGGTTCAGCAAAATTGGTTTAGAACAGAATAGCACACTGACACTTTCCCTCACTGTCCTACTCTGTCCCTCCCTACAAACAAGATTTAGCATAGAATAGCACACTGATAGTTTCCACGTGTGTCCTTCTCTGTCCCTAAACTCAAGGATTTCAAATATGGTTCAGCAAAATTGGTTTAGAACAGAATAGCACACTGTCAGTTTCATTCACTGTACCTCTCTGTCCCTACAAACAAGATTTAGCACAGAATAGCACACTGATAGTTTCCACGAGTGTCCTTCTCTGTCCCTAAACTCAAGGATTTCAAATATGGTTCAGCAAAATTGGTTTAGAACAGAAAAGCACACTGACACTTTCCCTCACTGTCCTACTCTGTCCCTCCCTACAAACAAGATTTAGCACAGAATAGCACACTGATAGTTTCCACGAGTGTCCTTCTCTGTCCCTAAACTCAAGGATTTCAAATATGGTTCAGCAAAATTGGTTTAGAACAGAATAGCACACTGTCAGTTTCACTCACTGTACCTCTCTGTCCCTACAAACAAGATTTAGCACAGAATAGCACACTGATAGTTTCCACGAGTGTCCTTCTCTGTCCCTAAACTCAAGGATTTCAAATATGGTTCAGCAAAATTGGTTTAAAACAGAATAACACACTGTCAGTTTCACTCACTGTACCTCTCTGTCCCTACAAACAAGATTTAGCACAGAATAGCACACTGATAGTTTCCACGAGTGTCCTTCTCTGTCCCTAAACTCAAGGATTTCAAATATGGTTCAGCAAAATTGGTTTAGAACAGAATAGCACACTGACACTTTCCCTCACTGTCCTACTCTGTCCCTCCCTACAAACAAGATTTAGCACAGAATAGCACACTGATAGTTTCCACGAGTGTCCTTCTCTGTCCCTAAACTCAAGGATTTCAAATATGGTTCAGCAAAATTGGTTTAGAACAGAATAGCACACTGACACTTTCCCTCACTGTCCTACTCTGTCCCTCCCTACAAACAAGATTTAGCACAGAATAGCACACTGATAGTTTCCACGAGTGTCCTCTGTCCCTAAACTCAAGGATTTCAAATATGGTTCAGCAAAATTGGTTTAGAACAGAATAGCACACTGACACTTTCCCTCACTGTCCTACTCTGTCCCTACAAACAAGATTTAGCACAGAATAGCACACTGACACTTTCCCTCACTGTACCTCTCTGTCCCTAAACTCAAGGATTGAAAATATGGTTCAGCAAGATTGGTTTAGAACAGAATAGCACACTGTCAGTTTCACTCACTGTCCTACTCTGTCCCTACAAACAAGATTTAGCACAGAATAGCACACTGACACTTTCCCTCACTGTACCTCTCTGTCCCTAAACTCAAGGATTTCAAATATGGTTCAGCAAAATTGGTTTGGAACAGAATAGCACACTGACACTTTCCCTCACTGTCCTACTCTGTCCCTACAAACAAGATTTAGCACAGAATAGCACACTGACACGTTCCCTCACTGTACCTCTCTGTCCCTAAACTCAAGGATTGAAAATATGGTTCAGCAAAATTGGTTTAGAACAGAATAGCGCACTGACACTTTCCCTCACTGTACCTCTCTGTCCCTAAACTCAAGGATTGAAAATATGGTTCAGCAAGATTGGTTTAGAACAGAATAGCACACTGTCAGTTTCACTCACTGTCCTACTCTGTCCCTACAAACAAGATTTAGCACAGAATAGCACACTGACACTTTCCCTCACTGTACCTCTCTGTCCCTACAAACAAGGTTTAGCACAGAATAACACACTGACACTCTCCCTACCTATCCTTAATTGTCCCTAAACACAAGGAATCCAGGATTAGTAAAGGAAAAAAAATGACACTGTCCCTGCCTATGCTTCTCTTTCCCTGCTCCGGAACACACTACACAAGGCCGCCGCGCTGGCGGCCTTTTATAGTGTGGGGCGTGTACTAAACCCCCTCAGCAATAATTGGCCACAGGCATCCTGCCTTTGGCCAATCATTGCTCTCCTCCCTGCCGGCGCTGTGATTGGCCAAGCATGCGGGGTCACAGTGCATGCTTGGCCAATCACAGCACCTGGATGACACTGCGATGGCGTAGTGCATTGTGGGCCGTTCGCGTCACTCGAATTAGGCGCGAACGGCCCAAATCGTTCGATCTTCGTCGAACGATCGAACAGCTGATGTTCGAGTCGAACGTATGTTCGACTCGAACACGAAGCTCATCCCTAGTTATCACCCCTGTAACATTAGTTTTGCTGTCTGTGCAGTGTGCACCTGTTCAGAACAGTTCACCTCACTTTCCGTCCTAATGACAAATGTTTTTTGAAAATTTGGGGTTTTTATTGAAACAAGAATTGGTGATAAAGCATCAGTGGAGAGGAGACACTTTTTTTCCCATATTAACTCTTACAGGAGAGAATTTGCCTTCCTAGGGGTAGATTTCCTCTCACTTCCTGTTGTATCCTTCCGTTTGCAAGGAGGAGTCATTTGAAAGTTGGATGTTTGAAAGTAGGGGCCTGCCGTATATACTCAGCTGAAATTTGCCCCTTACATGTTGGTGTTGCCACAACACTGTGAGCCCTCACAGTTACTCTTGGTGGGCGCATGAATGGGCCCTGCTGTGAATTATTAGATCAAGAATTGTAATTGCATGCCCCTGTTGAACAGGGGCTGAAAAATTGGGCCTTTGGTGGTGGTGGTGGTGGTGTTGACACAACACTGTAAGTCCTCACAGTTAGTCTTGGTGGGCGCAGGAATGGGCCCTGCTGTGAATTATTAGATCAAGAATTGTAATTACATGCCCCTGTTAAACAGGGGCAGAAAAATTGGGCCTTAGGCACTGGTGCCACAACACTGCAACCGCTCACAGATACTGTACTTGGAGCACAGCAATGAGCCCTGTTGCAAAGTATTGCATCAAAAATTGTAATTACACGCCCCTGTTAAACTGGGGCTGAAAAAAATGGGCCTTAGCCACTGGTGGCGGCACCCAGAAACAAAAATGTTCTTCCAAGCTATCATCATCAATCGGATCATTGAGGAGGAGGAGGATAGTCAGTCAACATAACAGGACAGTCTCTCAGCATCAGCATCAGTCTTGAAGGGATGTGACATTTGAAAATAAATTAGTCTGTTATATCAGCTTCAGGTGTTTGGTAGCTGGTGGTGATCCAAGACTGGTTCATCTTTATGAAGGTCAGTCGATCAACAGAGTCGGTGGACAGGCGCACCCTGTGATCCGTGACAAATCCTCCAGCAGCACTGAATGTGCGTTCTGAAAGAACGCTGGATGCAGGACAGGCCAGTAGCTCAATTGCATACTGTGCAAGCTCTGGCCAGTGATCCATCCTCAAGACTCAGTAAGCCAGAGGATTTTCAGTGGGGAAGGTGTCCAAGTCTGACCTTGCCCCTAGGTATTCCTGCACCATGTATATCAGACGCTGGCGATGGTTGCTGGAACCTATCATACCTTGGGGCTGCGGGCTAAAGAATTGTCTGAACGCATCGGTGAGACGGCCACCTTCCCCACCACTCCTTCTTTGACTAACTGAAGCCTCAGCAACTCGTTGTCCAGGACCAGGAGTTTGTAACCTCCCAGTCTCTGGGAACGCGTTGCACAGACCTTTCTGCAAGGCCTCCCGGAGTTGTCTCATCCTCTGCTCCCTCTGCGACGGTAAGATAAGGTCCGCAACCTTACCCTTGTACCGTGGATCAAGGAGAGTGGCCAGCCAGTAATGGTCCCTCTCCTTGATCCGAAGAATACGAGGATCCTTCCGCAGACTTTGCAGGATCAGGGAGGCCATGCAGCGTAGGTTAGCTGAGGCATTCGGTCCGGAGTCCTCTGGGTCACTAAGGACGACATGATCCGTAGCCACCTCCTCCCAGCCACGTACAAGTCCACTGGTTTCTTGGGACTGTAAATCATCCCTAAAAGACTGCTGCTGATGATGCTGAGTGCCAGCCTCCACCTCCATGCTGACACAATCCTCCTCCTCCTCCTCCTCCTCCTCTTCTTCCTGTGCGATGGGTGGGACAGAAGGAACACTGTCTGGGTAAAGGGGGCCTTGAGAGTCAAGGAAGTCCTCCTCTTCCTGCCTCTGTTCTGCCTCAAGTGCCCTGTCCATTATTCCACGCAGTGTATGTTCCAACAGGTGGACAAGAGTTACAGTGTCACTGATGCATGCACTGTCACTGCTCACCATCCTCGTGGCCTCCTCAAATGGTGCCAGGACAGTGCATGCATCCCTGATCATGCCCCACTGGCGTGGTGAAAAAAACCTGAGCTCCCCTGACCCTGTCCTGGTGCCGTAGTCGCACAGGTACTCATTGATGGCCCTTTGCTGCGTGTGCAGCCGCTGCAGCATGGCCAACGTTGAGTTCCACCTGGTGGGCATCTCACATATAAGGCGGTTCTTGGACAGGTTCAACTCCTTTTGCAGCTCAGCCAGGCGAGCACTGGCATTATAAGATCTGCGGAAATGCACACAGACTTTCCTGGCCTGCCTCAGGACATCCTGTAAGCCCGGGTACCTGCTCAAGAACCGCTGCACCACCAGGTTAAGGACGTGAGCCACACAGGGCACATGGGTCAGTTGTCCCTGTCGGAGAGTGGAGAGGAGGTTGGTGCCATTGTCGCAAACTACCATTCCTGGCTTAAGCTGGCGTGGCGTCAACCACCTCTCGGCCTGCCCCTGCAGAGCAGACAGAACCTCTGCCCCAGTGTGGCTCCTGTCCCCCAAACACACCAGCGCAAGCACGGCATGGCATCTTTTTGCATGCGTACTTGCGTAGCCCCTTGAACGCCTATGGAGCACCGCTGGTTCCGAGGACAAAGCACAGGAAGAGGCCGTGGAGGAAGAAGAAGAGGAGGGGGTGGAGGAGAGAGGTGTGTCACAACCAGTAGTAGCATTTTGGAGGCGTGGCGGTGGAACAACCTCCAACACTACTGCACCTTGTCCTGCATCCTTCCCAGCTGCCAAAAAGAGTGACCCAATGGGCCGTGAAAGAAAGGTAACGTCCCTGTCCATGCCTGCTGGACCATGAGTCAGCGGTAATATGCACCTTACCACTGACCGCCCTGTCCAGCGAGGCCAAGACATTGCCTTCCACATGACGGTAGAGAGCCGGAATCGCCTTCCGTGAGAAAAAGTGGCGTTTGGGAACCTGCCACTGAGGAACCGCACATTGCACAAACTCACGGAAGGGGGCCGAGTCTACCAACTGAAAAGGCAGCAGTTGAAGCGCTAGCAATTTAACCAAGCTAGCATTCAACCGCTGGGCATGTGGATGGCTGGGAGTGAACTTCTTTTGACGGTCCAGCAGCTGGGGCAGGGAAATTTGCCTGCTAGAATCGGATGTTGGTGTACTGCTAGCAGAGTGCCCGCAAGTACTTGGCTGTGACACACCTAATTCTACACCTTCATTCCTCTCAGAGCAGGTTTCAGAGAGGACTGAAGGTATAGTGGGGTTGGAGATCCCAGCTGATGCGGTGCAAGAAGAGGTCAGCTTTGTTCTTTGGTGTGGGTCTTTAAGGTAGGCTTGCCAACGAGCTGCATGGCAGGTCAACATATGTCTGGTCAAGCATGTGGTGCCCAAGCGGGTGATGTTTTGGCCACGCGATATACGCTTGAGACATATGTTGCAAACAGCAGCTGTGCGATCTGATGCACTCGACTCAAAAAAGGCCCACACCAAAGAACTTTTTGAATAACGGGCAGAGGCAGCGCCCTGCACAGGCGGAGCTCTGCGGTGTGATTCCGTCGGTGTGCTGCCCTTACGCTGGCCCCCCGAGGGCATCCTGCCTCGTTGGAGATGTGCCTCCTCCTCATCCTCCTCCTCCTCCTCTCTCCTATTAGGCACCCAAGTGGAGTCAGTTACCTCATCATCCCCTCCCTCCTCATCACTGGTGCCAATCTGGCAGTATGCTGCAGCTGCTGGAACATGACTGCCAGATTGGTGTCCTTCTTGAGCATCCCCTCTCTCTGCTCTCACGCTACTGCCTTCCTCTAGCTGGGTATCATCATCAGACCCTTCGAAACGCTGGTAATCCTCCTGGAGCATGTACCCAACACTGTGCTCAAACAGTTCGGGGGACTCCTCAGGAGGACATGGTTGGTCTAGGGAAGGAGTGACTGATGATGACATTGATACCAGGGAAGAGGACGCTTTGGCAGCTGCTTTGCCAGTACCCTGAGCCTGGATGAGAGAGGATGAGGAGGATGAGGAGGGCTTGGTCATCCACTCTACCAAGTCTTCGGCATGATGCGGCTCAACACGTCCAGCTGCCGAAAAGAAGGACAAGCGTGTCCCATGGCCACGTGCTGATGGCGATGCACCGCGTCCACGACCAGCACTGTTGTCTCTAGACACAGAGCCTGCTTGCCCTCTTTTATTGGCTCCTGACTGTCTGCCTCTCCTTGTTTGCCCTCCAGACATTCTAATGGCCTGCAGGGAAATGGGAAAAGCAGCAATACAGGCTAAGTTCAGGTGTAATATGGTCAGGAGGCACACTCCGCTAGCTGTAAGTGCCGCAAAATCCTGTTGGTGTAACACACCAGGAAAAAGCAGCAATACAGGCTAAGTTCAGGTCTAATATGGTCAGGAGGCACACTCCGCCCGTTGTAAGTACCGCAAAATCCTGTTGGTGTAACACACCAGGAAAAAGCAGCAATACAGGCTAAGTTCAGGTGTAATATGGTCAGGAGGCACACTCCGCCCGCTGTAAGTGCCGCAAAATCCTGTTGGTGTAACACACCAGGAAAAAGCAGCAATACAGGCTAAGTTCAGGTGTAATATGGTCAGGAGGCACACTCCGCCCGCTGTAAGTGCCGCAAAATCCTGTTGGTGTAACACACCAGGAAAAAGCAGCAATACAGGCTAAGTTCAGGTGTAATATGGTCAGGAGGCACACTCCGCCCGCTGTAAGTGCCGCAAAATCCTGTTGGTGTAACACACCAGGAAAAAGCAGCAATACAGGCTAAGTTCAGGTGTAATATGGTCAGGAGGCACACTCCGCCCGCTGTAAGTGCCGCAAAATCCTGTTGGTGTAACACACCAGGAAAAAGCAGCAATACAGGCTAAGTTCAGGTGTAATATGGTCAGGAGGCACACTCCGCCCGCTGTAAGTGCTGCAAAATCCTGTTGGTGTAACACACCAGGAAAAAGCAGCAATACAGGCTAAGTTCAGGTGTAATATGGTCAGGAGGCACACTCCGCCCGCTGTAAGTGCCGCAAAATCCTGTTGGTGTAACACACCAGGAAAAAGCAGCAATACAGGATAAGTTCAGGTGTAATATGGTCAGGAGGCACACTCCGCCCGCTGTAAGTGCCGCAAAATCCTGTTGGTGTAACACACCAGGAAAAAGCAGCAATACAGACTAAGTTCAGGTGTAATATGGTCAGGAGGCACACGCCGCCCGCTGTAAGTGCCGCAAAATCCTGTTGGTGTAACACACCAGGAAAAAGCAGCAATACGGGCTAACTTCAGGTGTATAATGTGCAGGAGGCTTAGCAACAATGACACTGACACTGTCCCCTGCCTATCCTTCTCTCTCCCTGCACACAAGGTTTATCAAAGTATATGACACTGACACTCTCCCTGCCTATCCTTCTCTCTCCCTGCACACAAGGTTTAGCAAAGAATATGACACTGACACTGTCCCATGCCTATCCTTCTCTCTCCCTGCACACAAGGTTTATCAAAGTATATGACACTGACACTCTCCCTGCCTATCCTTCTCTCTCCCTACACACAAGGTTTAGCAAAGAATATGACACTGACACTGTCCCCTGCCTATCCTTCTCTCTCCCTGCACACAAGGTTTATCAAAGTATATGACACTGACACTCTCCCTGCCTATCCTTCTCTCTCCCTACACACAAGGTTTAGCAAAGAATATGACACTGACACTCTCCCTGCCTATCCTTCTCTGTCCCTACACACAAGGTTTAGCAAAGAATGGATTTGACACTGTCCCTGCCTATCCTCCACTTTCCCTGCTCCGGAACACACTACACGAGGCCGCCGCGCTGGCGGCCTTTTATAGTGTGGGGCGTGTACTAAACCCCCTCAGCTATAATTGGCCACAGGCATCCTGCCTGTGGCCAATCATTGCTCTCCTCGCTGCCGGCGCTGTGATTGGCCAAGCATGCAGGGTCACAGTGCATGCTTGGCCAATCACAGTGCCGGGAATACACTGCGATGGCGCAGTGTATTGTGGGCCGTTCGCGTCACTCGAATTTGGCGCGAACGGCCCAAATCGTTTGTTGTTCGCCGAACGCGCGAACAGCCGATGTTCGAGTCGAACCTATGTTCGACTCGAACACCGAGCTCATCCCTACAAATGACACAAAATATGTGCTAGACTGTGCTTGCTAATGAAAACAGTGTGCAAAATCAATAGAAAAAAATATTACCGGTACTTATATTAAACTTCAATAATATGTGATCAATCCAAAATAGTGTTAGTCCTATTACAGGATCCAAAAACAGCAATACCAATCCGTGAATAGAGATGGGCTGAACACGCCTCAGTTCGGCTTGCGCCAAAACTCTCAAACAACGCAAAAGTTTGGGCACGAACGACGAACCCCATTGAAGTCTATGGGATGCGAACAGGAAAAATAAAAAGTCCCCATTTTAATATATGCAAGTTATTGGCCATAAAAAGGGTATGGGGGCCCGGGTACAGCCCTGGGGAACATGTACCAATGCAAAAAAAAATAAAAAAAAATATTTTTAACCACTTCCCTACTGTGCACGAAAACCCCCTTCCTGCCCAAGCCATTTTTCAGCTTTCAGCGCTGTCACACTTTGAATGACAATTGCGCGGTCGTGCGACGTGGCTCCCAAACGAAATTTGCGTCCTTTTTTTACCACAAATAGAGCTTTCTTTTGGTGGTATTTGATCACCTCTGTGGTTTTTATTTTTTGCGCTATAAACAAAAGATAGCGTCCAGTTTTGGAAAAAAAAACACTATTTTTTACTTTTTGCTATAATAAATACCCATTTTTTTTTTTCAAATAAAATTTTTCTCAGTTTAGGCCAATACGTATTCTTCTACATATTTTTGGTAAAAAAAAAATCGCAATAAGCGCGTATTGATTGGTTTGCGCAAAAGTTATAGCGTCTACAAAATAGGGGATAGATTTATAGCATTTTTTTTTTATTAGTAATGGCGGCGATCTGCGATTTTTATTGTGACTGCGATATTGCGGCGGACACATCGGACACTTTTGACACATTTTTGGGACCATTCACATTTATACAGCGATCCCTGCTATAAAAATGCATTGATTACTGTATAAATGTGATTGGCAGGGAAGGGGTTAACCACTAAGGGGCGGGAAGGGGTTAAATATGTTCCCTCAATGTGTTCTTACTGTGGGGGGAGGGGACTGACTGGGGGAGGTGACCGATGGTTGTCCCTATGTACAAGGGACACACCATCAGTCTCCTCTCCCTCACAGGACGTGGATCTCTGTGTTTACACACAGAGATCCACTTCCCTGCTCATTTCCTGGGCAATCGCGGGTGCCCGGCGGCAATCGTGGCCGCCGGGCATGCGCATCGGGGCCTTGGGAACGCGGTGGGCGCGCGCCTCCTAGCTCGTTTTAAAGGGAGGACTTCATATGACGTCCTCCCAGAACGAGAGTGTCCTCCGCCCGCCGTCAATTGACAGTGGGCGGGGGACAAGTGGTTAAAGGAGCAGTAATTTTAATGTTGCTTAACCACTTGCCTACAGGGCACTTTCACCCCCTTCCTGCCCAAGCCATTTTTCAGCTTTCAGCGCTGTTACACTTTGAATGACAATTGCGCAGTCATGCAACACTGTACCCAAATGAAATTTTTATAATTTTTTTCCCACAAATAGAGATTTCTTTTGGTGGTATTTGATCACCTCTGTGATTTTTATTTCTTGCGCTATAAACAAAAGAAGAGGGACAAGTTTGAAAAAAACACAATATTTTTTACCTTTTGCTATAATAAATATCAATTTTTTTAAACAATTTTTTTCCTCAGTTTAGGCCGATATGTATTCTTCTACATATTTTTGGTAAATAAAATTGCAATAAGCGTATATTGATTGGTTTGCGCAAAAGTTATAGCAACTACAAAATAAGGGATAGATTTATAGCATTTTTTTATTTATTTTTATTTTTTTACTAGTAATGGCGGCGATCAGCGATTTTTATCGTGACTGTGATATTATGGCGGACGCATCGGACACTTTTGACACATTTTGGGACCATTTTCATTTTTACAGCGATCAGTGCTATAAATATGCACTGATTACTGTAAAAATGTGACTGGCAGGGAAGGGGTTAACACTAGGGGGCGATCAAGAGGTTAAATGTGTTCCCTGGGAGTGATTCTTACTGTGGGGTGAGGGGACTGACTGGGGGAGGTGACCGATGGTTGTCCCTATGTACAAGGGACACACCATCAGTCTCCTCTCCCTGACAGGATGTGGATCTGTGTGTTTATACACACAGATCCACGGTCCTGCTCAGTTACTGGGAAATCGCGGGTGCTTGTCGGCCATCGTGGCCGCCGGGCACGTGCATCGGGTCCCCAGTGAGGCGGTTGGCGCGTGTGTGCTCCCTAGTGGCTTGGGAAAGCGCGACGTCATATGACGTCCGCCCAGAACAACAGGGTCTTCCTCCTGCCGTCATTTGATTTTGATTTTCCCTGCAAGCTTTATTTATTTAGTAAACAATGTCTTGGGGGGCCAGTCTGTATGATGAGGTGACATTTTAGTGCACACAAAACAAGATTAGAGATTTTTTGAATAAATTCTGGTTTCTCTTTGGCAGACTTTGGATGGAAATAACAGACGCCCGTCAAATAGTTGCGGAAAAATTGGTCTTTGGCTGTTGCTTGTGTCTTCACCCTGTAACCTTCTAGAGGTAGTCTTGATGAAAGCAGGAACTGGACTTGCTGTAAAAAAACTTAAATTTGATGCCCCTATCACACAGTTGCGGAAAAAGAAATCGGATGTTGTTGGTCCCTTCACCCATAAACTTCTAGCGGTAGTCTTGATGAAAGCAAAAATTGGCTTTGCTGTAGAAAAAAATTATTTGACGCCCCTGTCACACAGTTGCGGAAAAATTAGTCTTTGGGTGTTGTTGGTGCCTTGAGCCATCTGTCCCATATCTTATCGTACTTGGCGGGACACCCTCTGTGGGAGTAAATAAGTTTCATGTATGGTAACACATTATTGACCTCAGCTATCCAATGTGAGAGCTCTGGTGGATTGGGTCTCATCCAGACTCTGGCTATGACCTTCCGTGCCAAAAAGAGTGTTTCATGCAGAAAAATTTTAGTAAATTTGTTGAACTCTGGGTCCAGGAAAATACCCAGAAGGACGGTTTTGGCTGGAGCGTTATAAGGGAGCCCATTGTATCATGCAAGAACCTTACCACCTGCACCCAGACAAACTTTCTTTAAAGATTTGCTATATCACATAAAATTACATCTAAGAAGACACCTGCTCAACCTTCACAGCACAAAAGAAATCTCTGTAGTGTATCTATCCTGTTAGAGAGCATGCAGCTTCTGTCTCTAGTATGCATAACTGCTGACTGGTTTCAAGGGCAGATGAAGTGGGTCATGGGTTAAAATATTATTATTATTATTATCCCTTTCCCGCCGAGCGGACGCATATATGCGTCCTCGGCTTTCAGGGGTTATACCGGGATGATGCCTGCAGCCGCAGGCATCATCCCGGTACCGTTGTTTAGAGCCAGCGATTGGCTTTCCAGGTATAACCACCGATGCAGCTAAAAGCCGCTCGGTTGTTATACCGGAGGAGCGGGAGGGGACATCCCCCCCCCCCCGCTGCCTCCGCCGCTCTTACCGGGCCTCCGGTCCCACCGGGAGACCCGATCCACGATCCGCCACCTCGGGCGGCTAGACAGAGAGTGAATCAAAGCCGCGAACGGCTTTGATTTTTTCTCTGCACTGTAACCACGGAAGCGACGTCATGACGTCACGTCCGGGTTACTCGGCTGCCAATGGCGCCGAATTTAAAAAAGTACACAGTATTCAGAATCGCCGTTTTCGGCGATCTGAATACTTTGAAGTGCAAAGAAGTGATTGGGGGTCTTTTAGACCCCCGATCTCTCCATAAAGAGTACCTGTCACCACTTATTACTGTCACAAGGGATGTTTACATTCTTTGTGACAGCAATAAAAGTGATCAAATTTTTTTTTTTTTAAAAACACTATTTTTAATTATAAAAATAAATAAAATAAATAAGAATTTTTTTTTTTAAAGCGCCCCTGTCCCCGCGAGCTCGCGCGGCAAAGAAAGCGTATACGGAAGTCGCGCCCGCATATGAAAACGGCGTTCAAATCACACATGTGAGGTATCGCCGCGATCGTCAGAGCAAAAGCAATAATTATAGCCATAGACCTCCTCTGTAACTGTAACCTAGTAGCCGTAAAAAAAAATTAAAGCGTCACCTATGGAGGTTTTAAGGTACCGTAGTTTGTCGCCATTCCATGAGTGCGGGCAATTTTAAAGCATGACATGTTTGGTATCTATTTACTTGGCGTAACATCATCTTTTACATTATACAAAAAAATTAACTTTGCTTTTTAATTTTTTTAAAATTCATGAAAGTTAATTTTTCCAAAAAAAGTTGCGTTTAAAACACTGCTGCACAAATACCGTGTGATATAAAATATTGCAACAATTGCCATTTTATTCTCTAGATTCTCTGCTAAAAAATATATATAATGTTTGGGGTTTCTAAGTAATTTTCTAGCAAAAAATCCGCATTTTAACTTGTAAACACCAAATGTCAGAAATGGGCTTAGTCATGAAAGGGTTATACAGGATTTATATAGCACCAACGGTGTGTGCAGCACTTTACAACATGAGGGCAGAAAGTACAGTTACAATACAATTCAATATGGGGGGAACCGAAGAGCCCTGCTCATTAGAGCTTATAATCTAAGAGGGAGGGTCAAGAGATACCAAAGGTAATAACTGTGGGGGATGAGCTGATAGAGAAAATAAAAGTACAGTTATTAGGTGGGGGTAAAAGATAAAAGAATTGAGGGATGAAAGGGAAAAACATTTCCTTGCGATGGGCATTTTACAGTCTTACCTAAAATGTACTTGCAATTACCAGTAGTAAAAAGGCAACTGCCCTGATATAACAAAAGTAGGGTACCCACCTTCTAGTGTCTAAACTATTGCTGCTAGCTCAATATTATTGGAGAAAAAAGAGGAAAGAAACTCCCAAGGGCTTATGCGCAGCTGGAAAAATTGTAAACTCTTAAATAAAGTATTTTTTATTTTTTTTATTAATAAGTATCAAAATTATTGTACATAAAAAGGATAAAAAGGATGTATCCAATTACATACAGGGGCAACATTAAGAGCTCTGGTATACAATTTATAATTTATGATGTTCACATATACATATCTATATCTCACAATGACCATATGTAGTTGACCGTTTGGCTGCCACATACGGAATCCCCAACGCGCTTCGATCTTTTAAATCGTACCAATCTTCTTCAAGGAGTTATGTAGATATCTCACGTAGAACACCATAAAATCTAAACCAGAGTGAATCATAAAAACATGATAAAACATGATGGTGTTCTACGTGAGATATCTACATAACTCCCTGAAGAAGATCATAACGATTTAAAAGATCAAAACGCGTTGGGGATCCGTATGTGGCAGCCAAATGGTCAACTACATATGGTCATTGTGAGATGTAGATATGTATATGTGAACATCATATATTATAAATTGTATACCAGAGCTCTTAATGTTGCCCCTGGATGTAATTGGATCCATCCTTTTCATCCTTTTTATGTACAATAATTTTGATACTTATTAATATTTGAGAAGCTCTTAGATGTCTTATGTTCATCTTATTTTATTCCAGAATTAAAAACGTAATATACGATATATCACTATTATACAAAAAATGTATGTATAAAATATGTATTATTATCTACAATAAAATATTTGAAAAAGAAATAGATACTTATTAATAAACTAATTTAAAAATACTTTATTTAAGAGTTTAAAAATTTTCCAGCTGCGCATAAGCCCTTGGGAGTTTCTTTCCTCTTTTTTCACTGCCCTGATATAAATACAAATTACCAGCAAAATACATATTTTGGTCTGGGGCTCCTTCCATATAAGCATAAGAGTTCAAATTCATTAATTGATATTGTGGTAAAGACAGCCAATGGATTTCGGGTTTCAGAGGAACTCTTCCTTTATCAGGGCTTCAGTTAAAAATGAGAACCTTGAGTGGACTCAAAGTTAAGCCTAGTACACACGACCGAGAATCTCGTCACGAAAAAACCCATTGTTTTTCCCTGACGAGATTCTTGACAATAATCTTGTCCCGGCCGAGTGTACACACGCTCCATTCTAAAGAACTGCTGTTTTTTTTTTGAATGGTACGAACTGTCATCGACTACGACGAGCGTGCGCTCGTCACATTCAATGCCGTCGCCGCCATCTTGCTACACCCTACCTATGCCTAGGAGGCTACCGCGCATGCGTCAAAGTCATTTTGAGCATGCGCGGGTTTCCACGGCGACAGGTAAGTGTACACACTCTCGGGTTTCTCGTCGGGAAACAGGCCAACAAGAATCCCGATGAGAAAATAGAGAGCAGGTTCTCTATTTTTCTCGTCAAGATTCTGGGCAGTTTTCTTGACGAGAAACCTGAAAGCCTCATACACACGACCGGTTTTCTCGGCAAGAAAGCCCTACCAGCAGTTCTTTTGTCATTTCTTGACAAGAAAACCGGCCGTGTGTACGAGGCCTGAAGCCTCGTACACACGACAGAGAATCTCGTCATAAAAAAAAAACGTTGTTTTTCTCAACGGGATTCTTGTCAAGATTTCCTTGCATACACACTGTCAATTCCAAATCTCGTTGTTGTAAAGCGCGGTGACGTACAACACGTATGATGGCAGTATAAAGGGGAAGTTCGATTCCAATGGCGCCACCCCTTGGGCTGCTTTTGCTGATCTCGTGTTACCGAGTGTTAGTAAAAGTTTGGGGAGAGATGATTCGCGCTTTTCAGTCTTGGTGCTTTTAAGTCCGTTACAGCATGACGAATGTGCCATCTCCATTACAAATGCTAGTTTTACCAGAAGGAGCGCTCCCGTATCATACTTGATTCTGAGCATGCGTGATTTTTTAAGACTCCGAAAAGCATACACAAGACCGTTTTTCTCGTCGGGAAACAGGCCGACGAGAATCCCGACGAGAAAAACGAGAATCCTGACGAGAAAATAGAGAGCAGGTTCTCTATTTTTCTCGTCGAGATTCCCAGCAGTTTTCTCGATGAAAAACCATACACACGAACTGTTTTCTCGGCAAGAAAGCTCTCCACAGCAGTTTTCTTGTTGTTTCTTGACGAGAAAACCGGTCGTGTGTATGAGGCCTAAGGCTTTCCGGTTTAAATCTGTGTAGGGAAGCTGATTGCTGGATTAAGCAGTCAGCAGTCAAAATAAGACCTTATAATACTTGCATTTATTTCAGCCTAGTAAAAAGACATTGTGATCCATTTTGAAGCATTGGCAGTCCACTCAAATGAATGAGATGTTTTAAAGCAACACACTTTAATGTGTAAAATATACGTAATGCACTGGACCTGAAAAGTTTGTGGTCAAAAAGAAGAAGTTTATTTTAATATGAAACTGTCTTAAAACACTGTCTTCTTCACACCATTAGAAGTTGCACATATTCTGTTTTTTTAATCAGACAGCTTCTGTCTGGTAGACCTGCAGTGAAATAAAAGGATCAGCGTGGTAGAACCATGAAGCTGAGCCTACGTATAGAAAGAACAAATATATCTGCCCATAACCATAAGTCATTAAAAACATGTATAGGAACAATTTAAAAACCTTGAATACACATTTATTGTTGATAATTTTTTAGGGCCCCTTCACACTTTTGCATCCTGAAAGGTATGCATGTGTTTTTGTGCACTTAGATGTGTTGCATAACGGCACACTACTTCAGAAAAGGCTGTCAACGCGCCTTAACACACAAAACCTGGACTACATAATTTTTGATAACACCACTATGGCACGTGCTTTATGATGTGCTGTAGCAAAGGCGCATTGGCAGCTAGTGTATCTTTGCCTTCTTCTGGATCAACTGTGGATATAGAATTATATGTACTGTATGGAGGTTTTATATTTATTGTATCTATTTTTTTAACTAGATGGTCTTTTATCTATACAGGCTCCATAATTGCTTTTGCTTAGTTTCAGAAATGATTTGTGTTACTTTTTTTAAAGATTAAAAAGTTCTGTCATGTGACCATGCATCTCTTTTTCCTGATAGTTGGGGGAAGGGTTACAAGACCCAGTAATAGCCATAAAGGCACTCATTTGTGCACTGCATGAAACCTACTTCATATTGAAATTCTTAAAAATGTAAGTTTTATAAAGTGGCTTCCCATACACACTAACTTTTGCATTGTAGCAAACGTTATATGTTGGCTGAATCACACAGCCAAGACACCTAACGTGCTACAATTCTAAATGGTCAGACCTTTGTGAAGAAGAGTTTCTACAATGTACAAGAACAAATGGGTCCCTATGGAGTAAGGTGCACAAGTAGCATGTAAATAATCACTTATAATCAACTGCAAAAACTATTGCCCATATAAGAGAATAAAATAAGTTCACTGATAATTAGCACACATTAAAAAATGAAAAATACTCCCCAAAAACACACATATTCACCCAACTATGTGGTCACTTATGTAAAGGAATATATTTATCTGGGTTGAGTATATGTTTAGTTTAAAATGTTTTTAAACTATGTTCAGGGTCAGAGATGCTGTGAATTTTTTGTATTTTTATGTGCTCACAGGATATGATGATTCTTAGCCATGAATAAGGTGCTCTCAGGATATGATGATTCTCAGCCCTGTCTAGATGTTCACAAAACATGTCAGTTTCAATCTCTCCTTCTGTGTGGTATAAAGAGAGACTTTAACTCCTCTTTACTGCTTACGAATTCTGCCACCAAAAACAAATGTGGCAGGAAAATGCATAGGCTGCTTCTTAGATCTGAAATGTACATATAAAGTAACCACACGTGCCAATTCAACAACTAGTGTTATGTGGAAATGCAGCTGCTAACTCATACCAATATGGCTTGATTACAAATGACACAAAATATGTGCTAGACCAGGGATATGCAATTAGCGGACCTCCAGCTGTTGCCAAACTACAAGTCCCATCATGCCTCTGCCTCTGGGTGTCATGCTTGATGCTGTCAGAGTCTCGCTCTGCCTCATGGGACTTGTAGTTTGGCAACAGCTGGAGGTCCGCTAATTGCATATCCTTGTGCTAGACTGTGCTTGCTAACGAAAACAGTGTGCAAAATCAATAGAAAAAAATATTACTTATATTCCTTGTCAAAATATTTTATTGATTGGATCAACAAGTAAATACAAGCAGTTGTAATAAATAATACAACAGTAAACAAATCATGTTTAACATAAATGGTAGAATTTTAAGGTCCACTAAGTAGCTACTGTTAGGTAGGTTATTTGACCATTACAGAAAAGAAAAGTAAATTAGTTAATATAGCTAAGAATAATTAACTACGATTGAAATAATGCTACCATATAGAGTATAAGCTTGGACCAGAGCTGTTAAAATTTGTTAAATAGAATAATACTTCATTACTGTTCAGTAAAAGAATAAAAAATAGAGCCGAAGAGAAAAAAAAAAAAATATATATATATATATATATATAAAAGAAAAGAACACACAGAAAAAGGGATACACAAGAAAAGGAAGAATAGAATAGTGAGGAGAATAGAGAAAAAAGTGCAGGAGTCCACTGGATTAGCTCAGATCATATGGATTCCTGTCTGAGGGTGTAAAAAGCATTATAATATTCACAACAGAAGGTAGGGTAGCACCAAGGCTCTGAAAGTTTGGGTTTGGGATTGCAAATCACGTTTATCTGAGTAGGGTTGTCAGCTACCATGGCATGAGAATTATGTTATCACAGAGTGGTGATAAGTGGTATTTGATCCAAGGATTCCAGGTTTTTTCGAAAGCTGGAATTTGATCCCTTTCTATTGCTAGCATTTTGGCATGAGACATGAAAGTCTGGATTCAGTCTCGGGTACCTCTAGGTCGGGGGTCCTCCACACCTTTGCGATTGTTTGCTTAGCCGCCGTGAGGAGTTGGTTAAGGAGTTTAAATAGTCTATAAGTAATACAGTCCGGTTTTAGATTGAGCAAGGCTGTGGCTGGGTCAGGTTGCACATTGAGATTAAACATTCTGGAGGCAACTCCAAATATTTTCTTCCAATATATCTGTGCTAGGGATGAGCTTCGAGTTCGAGTCGAACTCATGTTCGACTCGAACATTGCCTGTTCGCCCGTTCGCCGAACAACGAACAAATTGGGGTGTTCGCGGCAAATTCGAAAAATCTATGGGAGAAATCTAAAGTGCTAATTATAAAGGCTTATATGCAAGTTATTGTCCTAAAAAGTGTTTGGGGACCTGGGTCCTGCCCCAGGGGACATGTATCAATGCAAAAAGAAGTTTTAAAAACGGCCGTTTTTTCGGGAGCAGTGATTTTAATAATGCTTAAAATGAAAAAATAAAAGTGAAATATTCCTTTAAATTTCGTACCTGGGGGGTGTGTATGATATGCATGTGAAGTGGCGCATGTTTCCCGTGCTTAGAACTGTCCCTGCAAAAAGTGTCATTTTTGAAAGAAAAAAATGCATTTAAAACTGACTCGCGGCTATTAATGAATTGTCGGCTCCCGGCAATACATACAAAAGTCATTGAGAAAAAAAAAAAAAAGCGTGGGGGTTCCCCAGAATTCAATTACCAGGCCCTTCAGGTCTGGAATGGATATTAAGGGGAACCCCGCCGCAAATAAAAAAAAAATTGACGTGAGGTTCCCCCAAATATCCATTCCAGGCCCTTCAGATCTGGCATGGATTTTAAGGGGAACTCCACCCCAAATTTTTAAAAAAAATGGCGTGGAGTCCCCCTAAAAATCCATACCAGACCCCTTATCCGAGCACGCAACCTGGCCGGCCGCAGGGGAAAAGGGGGGGACGAGAGAGCGGCCCCCCCTCCCTCCTGAACCGTACCAGGCCACATGCCCTCAACATGGGGAGGATGTCCCCATGTTGATGGGGACAAGGGCCTCATCCCCACAACCCTTGCCCGGTGGTTGTGGGGGTCTGCGGGCGGGGGGCTTATCGGAATCTGGAAGACCCCTTTAACAAAGAGGACCCCCAGATCCCGGCCCCCCCCCTATGTGAATTGGTAAGGGGTACATTGTACCCCTACCATTTCACGAAGAAAGCGTAAAAAAATGTTTAAAAAAACACACAAACACCTTGAAAAAGTCCTTTATTAAGAAAAAAAAAAAAAAAACATTCCAGCGGTGAAATCCAGTGTCCCGCGGCGATCCCGATGTCCAGCGCTGTCCGTCATTGGTTGTGCCTGAGCGGACCTGATGGGGAACTCCCTCTCAGTATTTTAAATGTATAGACCCGCCCCTTCTAAAGTTCCCCATCAGGTCCGCTTAGCGGACCAGATGCGGAACATGAGAAGGGGCGGGTCTATACATGTATAACCAAAGTGAGAGCAGTTCCCCATCAGGTCCGCCTCCTCGGTATGTCGGACCCGCCGCCTAATTTAAATTTACATAGTGAAGGAAGTTCCCCGCTCAAGCCAATGACGTAGGCGGGTCCGACATACCGAGGAGGCGGACCTGATGGGGAACTGCTCTCACTTTGGTAATACATGTATAAACCCGCCCCTTCTCATGTTCTGCATCTCGCCCGCTGAGCGGACCTGATGGGGAACATTAGAAGGGGCGGGTCTATACATTTAAAATACTGAGAGGGAGTTCCCCATCAGGTCCGCTCAGGCACAACCAATGAAGGACAGCGCTGGACATCGGGATCGCCGCGGGACACTGGATTTCACCGCTGGAATGTTTATTTATTTATTTTTTTAAATAAAGGACTTTTTCAAGGTGTTTGTGTGTTTTTTTAAACATTTTTTTACGCTTTCTTCGTGAAATGGTAGGGGTACAATGTACCCCTTACCAATTCACATAGGGGGGGGGCCGGGATCTGGGGGTCCCCTTTGTTAAAGGGGTCTTCCAGATTCCGATAAGCCCCCCGCCCGCAGACCCCCACAACCACCGGGCAAGGGTTGTGGGGATGAGGCCCTTGTCCCCATCAACATGGGGACATCCTCCCCATGTTGAGGGCATGTAGCTTGGTACGGTTCAGGCGGGAGGGGGGGCCGCTCTCTCGTCCCCCCCTTTTCCCCTGCGGCCGGCCAGGTTGCGTGCTCGGATAAGGGGTCTGGTATGGATTTTTAGGGGGACTCCACGCCATTTTTTTTTTAAACTTGGGGTGGAGTTCCCCTTAAAATCCATGCCAGATCTGAAGGGCCTGGTAATTGAATTCTGGGGAACCCCCACGCTTTTTTTTTTTTTTTTTATCAATGACTTTTGTATGTATTGCCGGGAGCCGACAATTCATTAATAGCCGCGAGTCAGTTTTAAATGCATTTTTTTTCTTTCAAAAATTACATTTTTTGCAGGGACAGTTCTAAGCACGGGAAACATGCGCCACTTCACATGCACATCATACACACCCCCCAGGTACGAAATTTAAAGGAATATTTCACTTTTATTTTTTCATTTTAAGCATTATTAAAATCACTGCTCCCGAAAAAACGGCCGTTTTTAAAACTTCTTTTTGCATTGATACATGTCCCCTGGGGCAGGACCCGGGTCCCCAAACACTTTTTAGGACAATAACTTGCATATTAGCCTTTATAATTAACACTTTAGATTTCGAACGTTCGAGTCCATTGTATTTAATAGGGTTCTAAAGTTTACACGAACATTTTGTCTGTTCGCAGGTTCTGGTGCGAACCGAACAGGGGGGTGTTCGGCTCATCCCTGATCTGTGCCAAAGGGCAGGACCACCATATGTGCAAGTGGGTGCCCGGGTCAAGGCAGCCTCGAAAGCGTTGCGCCGTTTGGTTTGGCGTAAATTTGGCCAACCTGGAAGGGACGAGGTACCAACGAGTTAAAACCTTATAGTTGGTTTCTACCGCCAGGATATTTGGAGAGGAAGATTTCGTTGCGGACCAAATTTTAGACCAGTCAGCCATATCAAATGTTCTATCTAGGTCCTCCTCCCATTTACGGGCATATGGGGGTTTATCAAGACCAGGGTAGGTTGAAATTTGGGAGTATAAAGAAGATATCATACCTCTTGAGTGGGGATCCTTCAGACAGGCTGATTCAAAGTGTGTGTTATGAGGTAGTAGTACTTAGTAATGGTGCGTAGAAATTTTTGA
This sequence comes from Rana muscosa, assembly GCA_029206835.1. Classification (NCBI taxonomy): domain Eukaryota; kingdom Metazoa; phylum Chordata; class Amphibia; order Anura; family Ranidae; genus Rana; species Rana muscosa. The sequence continues at coordinate 26,765,545 of CM055123.1, read as the reverse complement.
TCTGGAGATATCTAATGCCGCGTACACACGATCATTATTCACGGTGGTTAAAAAAACGCTGTGAATAATGACAGGAAAAACGAGGGATCCGCTTGGTTCCCTACACACGGCCGTTTTTCCCGTAATTTTTTCTCTTGACGAGAAAAACGACCGTCTGTGGGCTCCGCGGCAGTGTTTCCCTATGGGAAAACTGCCGCGGAAAAAAATGCTGGAAAAAACGATGAGAAAATTTAAAACATGTTCTAAATTTTCTCGTCGTTTTTTATGCCGTTTTTCTAGACGAGAAAAACAACATAAAGCCCAGAGACGATCGTTTTTCTCGGCGAAAAAAAAAAATGCAGTTTTTCTCGTCGAGAAAAGCGGTCGTGTGTACACGGCATAAGAGTTTGGAATTTGGTAAACTATAGGTGTCGCAAAGGGTAGGAAATGTGAGGAAGGATGTAGAAGATATTAGGTTACTAAGCCGTGTAATGTTCAGAGAGGTCCAAGCCTTGAATGATTTGGGAAAGACCCATGCTGGGTAGAACAAGGGGTTTTTGGAGAATGATAATAAAGGGTTGTGGGGAGATTGTAGTTGGTGTTTGAATTTGAGTTTGTCCCATAAAGATAGAAAATATTTGGTGATGGGGTTACGCAAGGTTTTGCGTTCCTTGGGGAGGAGCCATAACAAATTGGAGATGGAGAGTGGGTCACATTCTGCGGCTTCTATTATAACCGATAAGGGTATTTCATGAGTAGCATGATATTTAGAAAGGCTGGCAATGTGTGCAGCTCTATAATAATTTGCAAAGTTCGGAAAACCAAGACCTCCTCTGAGTTTTGGTAAATGTAACGTGTGAAGTGAAATACGGGGTTTAGTGGAGCCCCACACAAAGGTTGTTGTCCTTTTTTGAAGTAGTCTAAGGTAATAAGATGGGATTGAGATTGGCAAAACTCTAAAAAGGTAAAGTAGTTTTGGGAGAATTGTCATTCTGATTGCATTCATTTTGCCAATCCATGAGATCGGGAGATGTGTCCATTGCTGTATAAGTTTTGTAATTTGTTTTAGAATTGGGGGGTAATTTACTGTGAAAAGGTCGGAATAGGAGGCTGTTAGGTGAATTCCTAAGTAGGGAATTGACCTCTCAGCCCAAATGAATGGGAGTGAATGTTTAACCGAATCTAATTCTACTTTGGAGAGGGATATATCAAGGGCTCTGGATTTTTTAGGATTTGTTAAAAGGCCTGAAATCGGCGGGGGGGCAGGGCGGCGCCAGCGGAGACAGACATGCCCTGCTGAAGCTCCGTGACTCTCAGGACTCCACAGCCGAATAAAGCGCCCGTTCAGCTCGGTTCCCGGTGGAACCAGGTGTGGGAACAGCTGGTGAGACAAAATAGTCTATTTATGTTTAGAAGGGGTGCCCGCTTGAACAGGAAAACATCTAATTTCAAAGTCAGTCAGCCCAGAGCAGCATTGAAAATGGCACCTCCCCCTTCTCCTCACACAAGCACCTCACAAACTGCTAAACAAAGACAGCAGAAACAGCGGTCCCAGGCTGCTCTTGTGGAGAATGACACAGATAATGATAATGACTATGAATATACTGACCCAGTACAGGTCACCAACACAGATACCATTAACCCAAACATATTAAAGCAATTTGAAAAGATGCTTCAGAAGGCACTTAAGAAAACTTCAGACCACATCACAAGCAGTTTGTCAAAGGAAATTAGGGAATTAGGTCAGCACACTTCTGACCTAGAAGATAGAGTAGATCACATGGAAATTGATGTACAGTCCCACCTGCATGAACTAGAGGATTTAAAAGCAGAAAATCTCATCCTAAACTCGCGTTTAGAAGACTTTGAGAATAGGGCCCGTCGTTCAAACTTGCGCATTCGTGGAATTCCTGAGGCAATTATTGATCTCCAGTCCACAGTAACTGCCCTATTTCAGGAGCTGCAGCCATCAATCACTATTGACCGCCTGGAGATAGACAGAATTCATAGGGCTCTGATTCCTCTCAAAGCTACAGGACCACCGCGCGACATTATAGTGAAACTTCACTATTTCCGTACAAAAGAACAGCTTCTTGCCGCAGCCCGTATAAAAGACTCTCTTATATTCCAAGGCAATCCATATCAAATTTTTACTGACTTGTCTCCAACTACGGTTGCTAAAAGATGGGCACTGAAACCCCTCCTTCAGATCCTACAGCAAAACCAAATATTATATCAATGGGGTTTTCCATTTTCCATACGGTTTACACATCTAAGTTCAAAATATAGATGTAAATCTGCTGACGAATTGCAAAAGGTACTACAGGACCTTCACCTATTGGACAGATCATTCTCCTTGTCAGATACTTTACACAAGCAAACTGCATCCTACAAAGCAAATGAAACTTCTAACTCCAAAAGCAATGGAAATCATCACAGTCCTACTAAACGCTTTCGCTTCAACTCGCCTGACAGGAATCCTGCAGACACTATGGACTGAGAAACAACTTTTTTCATGTTTTATTTTGGAACTTCTCTCCACGGGAGCTCTGAGATTGCTCAATTTTCCTTCCCCCCCCCCTTTTTTTTGTGAAGGCCTATCGGCCATTATCAGCACTATTACTTATAGTTCATCCCTATTTAAGCAAGTTCGCTGTTACATAATTTTTTTTTCCCTTGAATCTACCCTACACCACATATATTTTTTTTTTATATATATAGACGGGTGCTAAAAGTTTTTTCTTCATTTTTCTTTTTTTCAATAAATGATTAAGTGGCTGTTGCGGTCCTGAGAGCTAGTTACTGCTCTCCCCACTACTCTGCCCTGGGTTTCTCCTCCTATCTGTTTTTGGAGGGGCTTCCTTGGATAGATTTTTGGCCTCTGGGTTTGTATTTTCTACTCGCCCAGTACGCCGTATTTTTAATTATTCTCTGCATACTTGATTTATCATTAAATGCTTATATGATTCTTCTTCCTATCTTTTCTTTTTCCATCTTTTCTATCTTTTCTTTTAGAACTCAGCTCCTCCCCGGGGTAAGTATATTTAAATATTTTGCATATATATTGTATGTTTATATTGATTTCTTGATATGTGAATGGCCCCCTTAAATGTCTTATCTTTGAATGTGCAAGGCCTCAACATACCTCAAAAGCGCACGAAAGCATTTCGCTCACTAGCTTCAACAAAGGCACATGTAATTTGTCTCCAAGAGACCCACTTTACTAAAAATTCCGCTCCTAAATATTTTGGCTCTCTATACCCTCAGGTTTTTACAGCCTCGGCTGACACAAAGCAGCGTGGTGTACTGATAGCGTTTCATCGCACAACTCCCTTCTCACTTCAGACAGAGGTCAAAGATCCTGAAGGGCGGTATCTCATACTTACTGGGCATATAACTGACTCTCCAGTTACTGTGGTGTCATACTACGCCCCAAATAAAACCCCTTCATCCTTCCTCTCTCACTTGTTACAGGTAGTTGAAACTCATAAAACTGGCACGCTACTAATTTGTGGAGATTCGAATCAAGTCCTTTATCCATTTTTAGACAAATCCCCTATTCCTAGCACACCTATCTCCCGTAAAAGCACATTTCAACAATTACTCCAGCAACATCACTTATTAGATACCTGGCGAGAAGCAAACCCAGCTAAGCGACAATTTACTTTCTACTCACATCCTCACAATTCACTCTCCCGAATAGACCACATACTTATAAATGTACCTATGGCCCCTGAACTTCTCTCTTCCTCCATTATACACTTCACATGGACTGATCATAGTGCAGTGTTAACCTCATTCACCTCTGCAATTCCAAAAGCACAAGACCCCACTTGGCAGATAAATAACTTCATGCTATCCCACCCATCCCACTATGCAGATTTAGAGACAGCCTTAAAAGATTATATTTCTTTTAATAAAACCTCTGATATCTCTCCTCTGACATTGTGGGAGGCTCATAAATCAGTGCTCCGTGGAGCATGTATTCAAAAAGCCTCATACCTCAAAAAGGAAAAACGGCTGCTCCAACATAAACTGGAGGCAGAATTTAACTCAACCCATGCACTCTTTCAGGCAAACCCTAATCCTACTACGAAATCACACCTGGATAGAGCACGTCTAGACCTTGACCTTTTTCTCTCAAACTCTGCTGTTAAAACGCTAAGTAAATATAGGCATTCATTCTATCTTAAAGCCAATAAACCTACGACACTCCTTGCCCGGGCCCTTAAAAAATCAATACACTCCTCCAAACCGATACGTCTAAAATTGTCCCACGACACCTACACCAGTAACCCAGTAAAAAATTTTCACACTTTCCAAAAACATCTTGCCACATTATACAATAAAGAAGAACCCCTAAATCAGGCCTCTGCAGATTCCTTTTTTTCCCAAATCACACTTCCATCTATTCCCTTGGTCAACCGGGATAGCCTTGAAAGCCCTATAACCACTGATGAAATTAACATGGCAATAAAATCTCTTAAGCTAAATAAACGTCCAGGCCCAGACGGCTTTTCAGCCATGTATTATAAGAAATTTGCACATATATTAACCCCACTATTGACCGAAGCCTTCAATTCTATACTCTCTGGGCATTCCTTCCGACCTGAAACACTGACAGCTATTATTTCCATGATCCCTAAACCAAATTCAGATGAATCAGCTCCCTCCAATTACAGACCCATCTCTCTACTTAATTTGGACATAAAGCTTTTAGCGAAAGTTTTGGCAACACGTTTAAATAATATAATAGGATCTTTAATCCACAAGGACCAAGTAGGCTTTATCCCAAAACGCCAATCTGGTGATGCGGTACGTAGAGTGGCCTTACTTACCCATATTGCCCAAAAAAGACGGATACCTCTTTGCCTGTTATCCCTAGACATCAAAAAGGCTTTTGATACTGTATCATGGCCCTACCTCCAATTTGTCCTACAACGCTGGGGATTTGGCCCCCACTTCCTTAGTTGGATCTCGTCACTGTATAACCACCCCAAAGCCTATGTGAAATATGCAGGTTATAAATCCAACCTATTTAACATCCTTCGAGGAACCCGTCAAGGTTGTCCTCTTTCCCCAATTCTATTTGCCCTTCTCATTGAACCCTTAGCTCAATCTATCCGTTCTGATCCATCTATTAAAGGCCTTGAGATAGCTGGACATCAGCATAAAATTTGCTTATTTGCTGACGACATTTTACTTTTTATGTCCTCTCCCCATATCTCTGCTCCTAACTTAATACAGAAGTTAGACCAATTTGCCCGTATTTCTGGTTTGCACGTCAATCTGCAAAAATCCTCAGCACTCAATATCTCCTTATCTTCCTCAGAATTACAACAAGCACAGGTATCCCTTCCCTTTTCCTGGTCCACTACGCGTCTACCCTACCTGGGAATCAACCTCACGTCTCATATTACAGGACTCTTCTCAGCCAATTACCCACCTATATTACGCCATATCACCTCTTTGTTAACACATTGGTCTTCTCTTCCTATATCGTGGATAGGTAAAATGAATATTATTAAAATGTCTATACTTCCCAAAATTCTGTACTTTTTTCGAGTTTTACCCATCTCTCTACCGGCATACTTCTTAAGAATACTACAAAGTAGAATAACAAAATATGTTTGGGGTACATCTAAACCCCGTTTACCTAAACATACTCTTTACCTCCCTAAATGTAAAGGTGGTCTGGGATTTCCTAATTTATCTACCTACTACTACGCGGCCCAACTAGCACAATTAACCAAATACCATGCAACCTCGGAAATTCCTCTTTGGGTAACTCTAGAATCAATAGATTGCGATCCTTATTCTATCTCCAATCTTTTATGGCTGAGACCTTCTGATCATAAAAGAATCACTAACCCAGTTACCAAAAACTCATTAACTATTTGGAACAGATTTAAAATAACAAATGAGCTACAATCTCCTCACACTCCACTTTTATCATTTATTAAAAATCCCCTTTTTTATCCTGCCTGGAAATTCCCCAAATCTTTTAAAGCCTGGACTAACTCTAAATTAATCCATCTTCATGATCTGACGTCCCAGATTACCTTTATACCGTTCCCAGATTTATGTGAAAAACATGGTCTTCCAAACTCTGAGCTTTTTAGATATCTGCAGTTTAAAAACTTTTTTACACCCTGTATCCAAAGCAGAACCAAACTTAATAAATTATCACACTTCGAAACCAAATGTAAAAATGATCCCCATGCAATTGGACTGATCTCTAACCTCTATGCTCAACTCATCACTAAACCTGTTTCTGACCCTCCTTCTTATGTAGCTAAATGGGAGGCAGATCTCAATCTTAATCTTGAAATATCTGATTGGGCTGCAATCTGGAATAATACAAAATCCTCCTCACAAAACATAACAGCTTTGGAAACTAATTACAAAGTACTCACCCGCTGGTATTTGGTCCCTTCCAGAGTTGCAAAATTTGCCCCCAATTACTCCTCATTATGTTTTCGTGGCTGTGGTGATCTTGGCTCCTATCTACACACTTGGTGGGATTGTCCGGTAGTTCAAAAGTTCTGGAGTGATATATTTCTCATACTCTCAGCCTTGTTTGCAATATCTATCCCTCCAGTACCTTCAATAGCACTCTTAAATCTCAAACCGGCAACACTCACCTATAAACAATTTAAACTTTTATTGCAGATCACAACAGCCGCGAAACAGACCATAGCTAAAGCCTGGAGAACTGACAATTTGGTATTAAATGAAACTAAGCATAGAATTAACCAAGCTATGGTCCATGCCAAAATGGAAGCCATAATTCAAGATAAAATAAATTCCTTTAAAGATATTTGGCAACCATGGATAACTCAGTTTTTGCCACCAAACTTTGATGACACCTTGTTGATGCCTTGATGTTTTATACTCTCTCGCAGTAACTATCTATAAGCAAATGGCTATTGATGCATTTATCCCCGGGGATTCTTCCTGTCACTTCCTCTTCTCCTTCTCTTCTTCTCTTCTTCCTGCTCTTCCCCTTCTTTTTTTCTCAACTTGTTTATATGGTCGTTTTTTTTTTTTTGTGTTTTTATTATTTATTTATTTTTTCATGTATATATAGGTTCAACAAGTATACCTACATGTGCTCCTCTCAATTTTTTTAGGCACAGATTCTTGATTTTTAAGAGTTATATAGTAGTGATCATTCTGTCTCATACCTTTTGAGGCTTTAATACATTTCTTTATCCTCCTTAGGTGTTTACCTTTAAGGCTTCAATTGTATTTCTCATTCTGAGTCTACACTTTATTTAGACTAAGTGAAGTAACTCACTCTGATTATTGAGTGAAGCAATTGTCTCTTGATCCATGATATATATATATATGATTTCTTATGCTAATTTTGAACCTATTGTAGTGATTACTGTGATTGTTGCTTTATTTATTTATTTATTTTTTTATTATTATTTCTCTGTAATTTGATAAAATTCAATAAACAAATTTGAACAAGAAAAGGCCTGAAATCATCCCAAATTTGTTGAGGATGGGAAGGAGGTTGGGTCCTGAAACTTGTGGGGAGGACAAAAATAGTAATATGTCATCTGCAAATAAACATAGTTTGTGTTGATATCCAACAGTTTCTATACCTGTGATTGTCGGGTCAGAACGTATTTGTTGGGCTAATGGTTCCACTAAAAGGGCGAATAAAAGGGGGGAAAGCGGGCATCCCTTGCGAGTTCCTCTTTCTATATTAAATGGACTAGATTTGTAACCTGCATATTTGACGTATGCAATTGGTTTGTTATAGAGTGCCTCAATCCAAGTCAAAAAGTGGGGACCAAAGCCCCATTTTTGTAATGTATAGCGTAGGTAGGGCCATGATACGGAATCAAAAGCCTTTTTTAAATCGAGAGATAGAAAACAGGAGGGTATATGCCGAGCTTTAGCTTTTTGTGCTAGTAATACTGCCCGGCGGACATTATCGCCCGCTTGGCGTGTTGGCATGAAACCCACTTGATCTTTGTGGATGAGTTTCCCTATTATAGTGTTTAATCTGTTGGCTAAAATTTTAGCTAGAATTTTGATATCTAGATGTAAAAGCGAGATTGGGCGGTAATTTGTACATAAAGTGTCATCAGAGGGAAGTTTGGGGATCATGCAAACAATGGCTGTTAATGTTTCTTGCCTAGCAGTACGTTAAAGGCTTCAGCTAAGATCGGTGATAAAGTTTCTGCAAAGGTTCTATAATATAAAGCGGAGTATCCATCCGGACCCGGTCTTTTATTTAGCTTTAGGTCTTTGATGACATTGGTGACATCCTCTGGTGTAATTTTTTCTTCTAAAACATTCTTTTGGTTAAGGGAGAGTTCTGGTAGATTAATGTCAGAGAAGAAAGCGTCTGCTAATTTTGGATCGAAGTTAGTGGGTGAAGTATATAGCGAGGTTAAGTGGGAATGAACTCTCTGGACTATTTTGATAGGGTTACTCGTGAAAACATCTTTTGCCAATTTTAAACGAATTGGTTTAAATGGTTTGCTTAAAGAGTTAAGTGTGCGTGCTAGGTAGGTTCCCGATTTATTGGAATTCATAAAATAATTATGTTTTGAACGTTTATAGGATTTTTCAACTGCTTCGGTCAAAAATAAGTCATATGCGACACGAGATTTGTCTAAGCGAGATTTTGTTAGTGGTGATGGATTGTCTTGGTGGGATAAAAAGGCGGCAATAAACTCAGATTCCAGTTTGTGAGCGAGGGTTTTCCATTCACGTTTAAATATGGCTGATTGTTTTTGTATTACATTACGTATTACTGGCTTGTGTGCTTCCCAAAGTGTTAGGGTATTAATATCGGGGCTGGTATTGAGTAATAGATAATCTTTTATGGCTTGTTCAATGGTTTGACGGTAAGATGGGTGCTTGAGCAAAATGTCTGGGAGATTCCAAGTTGGGTCATGGCCTTTGGGTAGTGCTGATTTAATAGAAGTGATTACTGCATTATGGTCGGACCATGGGATGGGAATTATCTCTGCTGTGATTATTTCAGGGATCATACCGATAGTTAGAAATATGTGGTCAATCCGTGAGAATGTTTTATGAGGGTGGGAGTAGTATGAATATCTACGTTTTGTGGGATTACATTCTCTCCATGTGTCTACTAAATCATATTTGGAAAGAAGTTGGGAAAAAGACAATTTGGATGTATTGTGGGGTGGGTTGTACGGGGATTTATCTAGAAATGGGAGAAGGACCTGATTGGAATCTCCACAAAGTATGACTGTTCCTGTTTTGTGGTCATTCACAACCTGTAGTAGGTGTGACATAAACGGGTTTGGTTGCTTATTAGGCGCGTAGTATGAAACAACAGTAATTTCAGTGTCCATAATATGGCCTATGGGAATTAAGTAGCGTCCTTCTGGGTCTTTAATTTGAGATTGGAGGGTAAATGGAGTAGAGCGGTGAAAGGCTATGAGGGTACCACGTTGCCTAGAGGTAGCTGAAGCTGTAAAGGTTTGCGGATAAAAGTGGGACATAAATTTAGGTGAAGAAGAGTTTGTGAAATGCGTCTCTTGTAGGCAAACTATATGCGCCTTTCTGGCATGAAATGTGCGGAAGGCCTTGGTACATTTTTGGGGGATGTTGAGTCCCTGGACATTCAGGGACAAGATGTTTAGTGGTGCCATGGTAGCTGAGTAGATAAAAGAGATTTACCTATAATCGGGCTGCTCGAGTCAGTTGATACAATCCAGGTGGACTTGAAGGAAGAGGAGAGAAAAGGAATAGAGGTGAGTACTGAAGTGAGGAAAATAAATAAAACAGAAATGGTTAGAGAAAAATAATAAGAAATTCAACAGAAAAACACATTCAAACATATCCCATGAGTGGGGACAAAAATCACCCTCAGGGGAAAGGGTGCTTCCGTCAGACTTCCACATATTATGTGGCTGAATGAGGGAGGCAAAATAGGGAGCACGGATCTCCCGCTCGTGGGAGGAGAGCCTTCTAATGAAAGCTTCTTATTAATGTACATAACTGTAAACCACACGACTTATAATGAAAACTATTAAAGTTAACTATAATTAGTTAAAAAGGGGGCAACAGGGGAAATGGGAAATAAGAGAATGGCATCTGACTATCCAAGGGTTTCCTGGTATGGAAGTAAGATGTGCTAAGGGAGTGATTAAGGGATTTGGGGGGTGAAAACTGGATCAGTTAACAATAAGGGTATAACAGGAGGATCTACCAGGAAAGGTAGAGTGAGGAATTCCTAAAATTACAGTGCCAAAACTACCTTAAAACTTCCTAATGATAGGCTAGCGGTCAGCAAAGTCATAAAAATTTAAAACGAATGGGACCTTTGGTCATAATACTTCTTATGAATGCCAAAAGACCTTACAGTTATGTCCATTACTTGGGACAAAAATTATCCAGGATATAAATATATATATATATATTATATATATATATATATATATATATATATATATATATATACATATAAAAAATAAATAATAAAAAAATAAACACTTTATGCATGCAATGGGTTAAGCAAAGAACTTAAAACTATGATTATAATTTGTAGATGCAGTCTTGGTGAGTCAACTGAAACAGAGAAAATTGAACGTAAAGGTTGAGCATGCAAATCTGGAGGACAAAAAGGGAAACAGGATGTAGCGTCTTGAATTGGAGAACTAAAAGGGATAAGGTGAAGCCCTGAGATTCTTTAGAAAGACTAGAAAGGGTGAAAAAAGAGTAAATTTCACAGTTATAGGAGCATCCTTCAGTCCATAGAATTATTTTGTTCCTGAGGAGGTGATGTGTAGCGACCTCTCTTGTGAGTTGGATGGGTACCATTTTTCAGGTTGGGATGGGAAGGGTTTCCTGCGGATGAAAGAGATGTTGATCTCCTGCGGGTTGGGGTATTTCGTGGGACTGGTTCCATGAGATTCAGGTCTAAGAGGGTTTGCTGGAGTTCATCAAAGGATCTACAGGTGTATTTCTTCCCTTTGTAAGCAAAGCCTAGGGAAAATGGGAACCCCCACTGATAGATGATGTTGTGGCGCTGTAGTTCCAGGAGAAGGGGCTTCATTGCTCGCCTTTTTGCAATCGTTATCTGTCAGCAAATAATTGAAAGTCATTGCTATGGAAATTCAGCTGCTTTTTGTCCCTGGCAGATGCTAGGAGCTGTTCCTTTGTGCGATAAAAATGTAATTTCACTATTATATCGCGTGGGGGGCCATCAGGCTTTTTTGCAGCCAGGGCACGGTGGATCCTGTCAAATTCTAACCTCTCAATAGGAATGGCTGGTTGCAATTCCTGGAACAAAGCAGTTATGGTGGATTGTAGGTCAGTGATAGTTTCAGGAATTCCCCTGATACGTAGGTTAGACCTTCTGGCCCTATTCTCATGGTCTTCAAGTTTGGTTTGAAGCAATAAGTTTTCCTCTTTGAGGTTCTCTATTTCCATAGAGTGTTCAAGAGCGATGTTTTCCAAATCATCTACTTTAAGTTCTAGTGTTGCTGTGCGCTTGCCAAGTTCTCTTATTTCTCTGGTGAGATTAGCTGTAATTTGATCTGATGTTTGTTTTAAGGCTTTGTTCAACATGTGTTCAAATTGCTTTAATACAGCTGGAGTTACATGAGAAATCTGTATGGGGTCTTGTGAGGTAAATAGTTCACTGTCAGAATCAGCTGGGGAGTCAGGTTGTGTCAGGCTTTGTCTGTGAGAGCGCATAGAGGCTGTGTATGAAGAGGGGTGGAGGTGCCATTTTAGCTGCAGTTTTTCCCTTAGAATCCTTCATGAGGGGATTCTTTAACTTCGCACGGCCGCCTCCCAAAGCCATAGTTTCCCCCACAAATTGACCAGAATAGTCCCAGGTACTAGCTTAACCCTGTGGGTATGTCCAAATACTTGCGGGTTATGTGGAAATATTGGCTCTCCTCCCGAACAGTGTGGAGCTCTAACTCTGCATGACCGCACTGCTAGACTCCACGCATGCACCGAACCAATATTACTTATATTAAAATTCAATAATATGTGATCAATCCAAAATAGTGTTAGTCCTATTACAGGATCCAAAAACAGCAATACCAATCCGTGAATAGAGATGGGCTGAACACGCCTCAGTTCGGCTTGCGCCAAAATTTCAAACAACGCAAAAGTTTGGACACGAACGCAGACCCCATTGAAGTCTATGGGATGCGAACAGGAAAAATAAAAAGTCCCCATTTTGATATATGCAAGTTATTGGCCATGAAAAGGGTATGGGGGCCCGGGTACAGCCCTGGGGGACATGTACCAATGCAAAAAAAAACGTAAAAAAAAATATTTTTAAAGGAGCAGTAATTTTATTGTTGCTTAACCACTTGCCTACAGGGCACTTTCACCCCCTTTCTGCCCAAGACATTTTTCAGCTTTCAGCGCTGTCACACTTTGAATGACAATTGCGCAGTCATGCAACACTGTACCCAAATTAAATTTTTATCATTTTTTTCCCACAAATAGAGATTTCTTTTGGTGGTATTTGATCACCTCTGTGGTTTTTATTTCTTGCGCTATAAACAAAAGAAGAGGGACAAGTTTGAAAAAAACACAATATTTTTTACCTTTTGCTATAATAAATATCAATTTTTTCCTCAGTTTAGGCCGATATGTATTCTTCTACATATTTTTGGTAAATAAAATTGCAATAAGCGTATATTGATTGGTTTGCGCAAAAGTTATAGCAGCTACAAAATAGGGGATAGATTTATAGCATTTTTATTTATCTTTTTATTTTTTTACTAGTAATGGTGGCGATCAGCGATTTTTATTGTGACTGCGATATTATGGCGGACGCATCGGACACTTTTGGCACATTTTGGGACCATTGTCATTTTTACAGCGATCAGTGCTATAAATATGCACTGATTACTGTAAAAATGTGACTGGCAGGGAAGGGGTTAACATCAGGGGGCGATCAAGGGGTTAAATGTGTTCCCTGGGAGTGATTCTTACTGTGGGGTGAGGGGACTGACTGGGGGAGGTGACCGATGGTTGTCCCTATGTACAAGGGACACACCATCAGTCTCCTCTCCCTGACAGGACGTGGATCTGTGTGGTTTATACACACAGATCCACGGTCCTGCTCAGTTACTGGGCAATCGCGGGTGCCTGTCGGCCATCGCGGCCGCCGGGCACGTGCATCGGGTCCCCAGTGACGTGGTTGGCGTGTGTGTGCCCCCTAGTGGCTTGGGAAGGCGCGACATCATATGACGTCTGCCCAGAACAAGAGGGTCTTCCTCCCGCCGTCATTTGATTTTGATTTTCTCTGCAAGCTTTATTTATTTAGTAAACAATGGCTTGGAGGGCCAGTCTGTATGATGAGGTGACATTTTAGTGCACTCAAAACAAGAATATAGATTTTTTGAATAAATTCTGGTTTCTCTTTGGCAGATTTTGGATGGAAATAACAGACGCCCGTCACATAGTTGCGGAAAAATTGGTCTTTGGCTGTTGCTTGTGTCTTCACCCTGTAACCTTCTAGAGGTAGTCTTGATGAAAGCAGGAACTGGACTTGCTGTAAAAAAAATTAAATTTGATGCCCCTATCACACAGTTGCGGAAAAAAAAAATCTGGTGTTGTTGGTCCCTTCACCCATAAACTTCTAGAGGTAGTCTTGATGAAAGCAAAAATTGGCTTTGCTGTAAAAAAAAAAAAAATTTGACGCCCCTGTCACACAGTTGCGGAAAAATTAGTCTTTGGGTGTTGTTGGTGCCTTCACCCAGTAACCCTCTGGAGGTAGTCTTGATGAAAGCAAGAATTGGCTTTGCTGTAAAAAAAATTAATTTGATATCCTTTACACAATTGCGGAACAATTGGTCTTTGGGTGTTGTTGGCGCCTTCACCCCGTAACCTTTTAGAGGTAGTCTTGATGAAACAAGAACTGTCCTTGCTGTAAAAAAATGAAATATGACTCCCCTGTCACACAGTTGCGGAAAAATTTGTCTTTGGGTGTTGTTGGTGCCTTCACATACATAGTTACATAGTTAGTCAGGTTGAAAAAAGACAAAGTCCATCCAGTTCAACCATAAAAATAAATAAATAAATAAATAAAATAAAATAAAAAAACAATCCCATATACCCAATTCTATACCCACAGTTGATCCAGAGGAAGGCAAAAAACCCCAGCAGAGCATGATCCAATTTGCTACAGCAGGGGAAAAAATTCCTTCCTGATTCCCCGAGAGGCGATCGGATATTCCCCGGATCAACTTTATCTATAAATGTCAGTACCCAGTTATATTATGTACATTTAGGAAAGTATCCAGACCTTTCTTAAAGCAATCTACTAAGCTGGCCAGAACCACCTCTGGAGGGAGTCTGTTCCACATTTTCACAGCTCTCAGGCCTCGTACACACGACCGATTTTCTCGTCCAAAACAGTCAAGAAAAGTGCCGCGAGAGTTTTTTTGTCTAGAAAAACGTTCGTGTGTATGGTTTTACGACGAGAAACTTGACGAGAATCTCGACGAGAAAATAGAGAACCTGCTCTCTATTTTCTCGTCAGGATTCCAGATTTCCTCGTCGTGTTTCTCGTCGGCCTGTTTTGTGACGAGAAAATGGTTCATGTGTATGCTTTTACGACTCTTCAAAAAGCGCGCATGCTCAGAATCAAGTATGAGACGGGAGGGCATCTTCTGGTAAAACAAGCCTTCGTAATGGAAATAGCACATTCGTCACGCTAGAACAAACTGAAAGCACGAAGACTGAAAAGCGCGAATCGTCTCTTCCCAAACTTTTACTTCACACGCGGTAACACGAGATCAGCAAAAGCAGCCCAAGGGGTGGCGCCAAGAAAAAAGATCTTCCCCTTTATAGTGCCGTTGTACGTGCTGGACGTGAGCGCAGAGAACCACGAGGAAATTGGAAAATGACAGTGTGTACGCATAGAAAGCTTGACGAGAAAATCAACAAGCTTAACAAGAATCTCGTCGAAAAAAACGACGTGTTTTTTACGACGAGAAAATCGGTCGTGTGTACGAGGCCTTACTGTGAAGAAACCTTTCCGTATTTGGAGATGAAATCTTTTTTCCTCTAGACGTAAAGAGTACCCCCTTGTCTTTTGTGTTGACCGTAAAGTGAATAACTCTACACCAATTTCACTATATGGACCCCTTATATATTTGTACATGTTAATCATATCCCCCCTTATTCTCCTCTTCTCAAGAGTGAATAAATTCAGTTCCTCTAATCTTTCCTCATAGCTGAGCTCCTCCATGCCTCTTATCAGTTTGGTTGCCCTTCTCTGCACTTTCTCCAGTTCCCCGATATCCTTTTTGAGAACTGGTGCCCAAAACTGAACTGCATATTCCAAATGAGGTCTTACTAATGATTTGAACAGGGGCAAAATGATATCTCTCTCTCTGGAGTCCATACCTCTCTTAATACAAGAAAGGACTTTGCTTGCTTTGGAAACTGCAGCTTGGCATTGCATGCCATTATTGAGCTTATGATCTACCAAAACCCCCAGATCCTTCTCCACTACGGATCCCCCCAGTTGTACTCCCCCTAGTATGTATGATGCATTCATATTCTTAGCCCCCAAGTGCATAACTTTACATTTATCAACATTAAACCTCATCTGCCACATAGTCGCCCAATTAGACAGAGCATTGAGGTCGGTTTGTAAATTGGCGACATCCTGTAAGGACGTTATTCCACTGCATAGCTTGGTGTCATCTGCAAAGACAGAAATGTTACTTTTGATCCCAGACCCAATAACATTTATAAAGATATTAAAAAGTAAGGGTCCCAGCACTGAACCTTGGGGTACACCACTGAGAACCTTAGACCATTCAGAGTAAGAATCATTAACCACTACTCTCCGAATTCTGTCTTTTAGCCAGTTTTCTATCCATTTACACACTGATATTTCCAAGCCTGTAGACTTTACCTTACACATGAGCCGTGTGTGCGGAACTGTATCGAACGCTTTTGCAAAATCCAAGTATACCACGTCCACCGCCACCCCTCTGTCCAAGGTTTTACTTAAAGTGTTAAAAAGAAGGGGGTGGAGGCGCCAACTAAATTAATCCTACTGTAATCATTAATGTAAGTATAGTATATATAGTTACAGGTTCACTTGAAAATTATGTCCATCGAGGATGGGGGTGTTCTGAGGTCTGTTGGTGCCGCTCTGCTGGCTCTGGCAAAGTTCCCCTCGGCCGTGAGGTGTAAGAGATGTAGATTTTCGTTTGCACAGGCTTCTCTGCGGTGTCACATGACAGGAAGCTCCATGCTCACCAGTCTGGAATGCGGAAGTGGTGTCATACAGCAGGGCGGTCCTCCAAACATAGAGTGGAATGTTTCACAGGCTTAATGATTACAGTAGGATTAATTTAGTTGGCGCCTCCACCCCCTTCTTTTTTACACTTCTTGCTGACAGAGGACATGGACACCCTCTGAGGATGGCTGCCTCCTCTTGTTTTTTAATATACAGATTGACTTAGAAGTACCATTAGAGCCACTATTACATTCATTTTAAAGGCATCACATCGCTAGAAGCGCCGGAATCCCCCCCCCCCCCCCCATTTCTATGAACAAGGTTTTACTTACCTCTTCATAAAAAGAAATCAGGTTTGTCTGACAACTTCTGTCTTTCATGAATCCATGCTGTCGGTTGCTTAAATAGTTTTTTTCCAGCAAGAACTCATCTATGTGGTCTTTTATTAATCTCTCCAGTATCTTCCCAACTATAGAAGTTAAACTAACAGGTCTATAGTTACTTGGTAAAGACTTTGTTCCCTTTTTAAATATAGGCACCACATTGGCCCTGCGCCAATCCAGTGGTACTATTCCTGTCATTAATGGGTCCCTAAAAATTAGATACAATGGCTTTGAAATTACAGAGCTCAATTCTTTTAGGATCCGTGGGTGGATGCCATCTGGTCCGGGTGCTTTATCCACCTTTATTCTGTCTAAATATTTCTGGACCATATCACTTTTGAGCCATTGTGGATTTGGGTCTGTGTCACTACCACCCCCATTATGGACATGATCTCCCCCATGTTCCATTGTATACACAGAGCTGAAGAAAGTATTTAATAAATTAGCCTTCTCTTTGTCCCCAGTCACCCACTCTAGATTATTTTGTAAAGGGCCTACATGCTCAGACTTGACCTTTTTACTATTAATATATTTGAATTATTTTTTGGGGTTTGTCCTACTATCTTTTGCAATCTGTCGTTCGTTTTGAATTTTTGCATTCTTGATTTCCTTTTTACATATCCTGTTATATTCTTTGTAACATTTAAACGACACTAGTGTTCCCTCATTTTTATATTTTTTAAAAGCTCTTTTCTTATTGTTTATAGCTTTTTTAACTTTAACCGTGAGCCACATAGGTTTTATTTTTAGCCTTTTAAACTTATTGCCCATGGGAATATACTTTGCAGTGAGGTCCCAAACAGTCTTTTTGAAGAATTCCCATTTCTGTTCTGTGCCCATTGATGCCAATATTCCCTCCCAGTCTAAGTCCTGGAGAGCAGCCCTCATTCTTGGAAAATTAGTTTTATTGAAATTAAGTGTTTTTATCTTTCCTGCATGTATTTCTTGCTTACAGCTAACATCAAATGAAATCATGTTATGGTCACTGCTACCCAGGTGTTCCTTTATATGAACATTAGTAATACGCTCTGCATGGTTTGAGATTACCAGGTCCAACAGAGCATCATTCCTAGTTGGGGCCTCAATAAACTGGACCATAAAATTGTCCTGCAATAGGCTTATACATTTTTGCCCTTTAACTGTCCCAGCAGTGCCATTACTCCAGTCAATTTCTGGGTAGTTAAAATCCCCCATTATTATCACCGTCCCAGCCCTTGCAGCCCTTTCCATCTCCAGCTGAGTCTCCACCTCCTCATTAACATTGGGTGGTCTATAACAAACTCCAATGATTAACTTTGAACTACGCACATCTGTATGCAGTTCCACCCATAATGCTTCAGCCTCATCACACTCTCCATCAACCAGGTCCTCTTTCACACACACTTTGAGATCACTTCTCACATAGAGACAGACCCTGTGACCTTTCCTTTTTACCCTGTCTCTCCGAAAGAGTGCATAGCCAGGAATATTAATAACCCAGTCATGTGAGGATTGAAGCCAAGTTTCAGCAATACCGATTACGTCATAGCTCTCCTCATGCACCAGAGCTTCCAACTCACCTATTTTGCTTGGCAGACTTCTGGCATTGGTGAACAAACACTTTAATGTATTACATTTTTCTCTGGTGTTTTTCATATAATTTTTAGTAGTACAAATGGCACTATAGTTTCCAATGGCTGTTTGCAACATGGGAACTTTCTTGTCACCTGCCATAACCCTCCCCCCATCTATCCCTATTCCACTCTCCATTAATGTCTGACCCCTAACTGGCCTGTGTGCCGATGTAATTCTAGTTCATCCTCCCCCCCTCAATCCTAGTTTAAATACTCCTCCAGCCTTCCCATAAACCTCTCCCCCAGCACAGCAGACCAATTCCATTCAAGTGCAAACCGTCTTTAGCATATAGGTTGCACCCCAATGAAAAGTCAGCCCAGTGCTCTAGAAACCCAAATCCCTCCTCCTTACACCAGGTCTTTAGCCATGAATTCAGCTCTCTAATCTCCACCTGCCTTTCCTGTGTTGCGCATGGCACAGGCAATATTTCAGAGAATATCACCTTGGAGGTCCTTGCCTTCATCTTGCAGCCTAGTTCTTTAAATTGATTCTTAAGGAGCCTCCACCTTCCATGTATACTGTCATTGGTTCCAACGTGGACCAAGATAGCTGGGTCATGCCCAGCCCCTCCCAGTAATTTATCCACCCGGTCCACCACATGCCGAACCCTGGCACCAGGGAGACAGCAAACCATTCGGTTGAGGCGATCCTGGCGACAAATTATTCTATCAGTCCTTCTGATTATAGAATCCCCTATAACCACCAACTGTCTAGGCCTACCTGCACTCCCCTCACCACCTCTACTAGATGGGTTGCTCTCCCAGCTGTTAGGGGTAGCAGTGACATCTAGGGCTGCCACCTCTGTGTTTGCCACCTCCACACCTTCACCCAACTTGGAAAATTTGTTTTGATGCACAAATACAGGACTGGCCTTCCTTTTCTGCAAGCCCATTCCACTCCCTCTAACTACATTAACCCATCTTCCTATCTGATAATCCTGACTTGCCCCTCCACCCTCCACATCAGCCCTACTGACCACCTGCTCAGCGAGCAGAGGACCCCTTTCAAGGTTGTCCTTTCTGCCCAGTGTTGCAACTTGCTCCTCCAGATCTCTAATGCGAGCTTCCAGAAGGGCAACCTGCTCACATCTGTCACAGCGGTATTCATCCTGGAGCTGTTGCACCAACTTTGCATACATGTGGCACACTGTGCACTGAGCAAAATCTTCAACCCTGCTAGCACTCATTTCCCAGTTACAATATAATTACTTGTAGGAAATTTAAGATGTTACTCACAGTTTAGAAGACTCCTGTCTTAACTCCTGTTTTAAACTCCTGGTTTTTAACTGTCCACTTTAGTTAAAAATTCCACTTATGTTCACAAAATCCACATGCAAGCCACCATCAGCAGGGAAACAGCTCCTAGGGGAGTTTGTACAGACACTTATATACTCACCTGTGAACAATTAACCACTTCCCTTTATTAGCAGAAAGAAAAAAAAGCTGTTTAAAAAATGTGTCAGAGAAAGGAGGGGGGGAGAAAAAAAAAGTATTTTTAAAACTGATAAACGTATCAAATAAAGGACAAAAAAATAAAAAATAAAAAAAATCAACACTTGCAAGCAGAAGCAGTTAAAAGCAAAACTCCTGTTTTTTAACTGTCCACTTTAGTTCAAAATTCCACTTATATTCACAAAATCTACATGCAAGTCACTATCACCCAGTAACCCTCTAGAGGTAGCCTTAATGAAAGCAAGAATTGGACTTGCTGTAAAAAAATTATAATTTGACTCCCCTGTCACACAGTTGCGGAAAAATTAGTCTTTGGGTGTTGTTGTGCCTTCACCCAGTAACTCTCTAGAGGTAGTCTTGATAAAAGCAAGAATTGGCTTTGCTGTAAAAAAATAATAATTTGATACCCTTTACACAATTGCGAAAAAATTGGTCTTTGGATGTTGTTGGCGCCTTCACCCCGTAACCTTCTAGAGGTAGTCTTGATGAAACAAGAACTGTCCTTGCTGTAAAAAAATGAAATATGAGGCCCCTGTCACACAGTTGCGGAAAAATTCGTCTTTGGGTGTTGTTGGTGCCTTCACCCAGTAACCCCCTAGAGGTAGTCTTGATGAAAGCAAGAATTGGCTTTGCTGTAAAAAAAATTAATTTGATACCCTTTACACAATTGTGGAAAAATTGGTCTTTGGGTGATGTGGTGCCTTGACCCCGTAACCTTCTAGAGGTAGTCTTGATGAAACAAGAACTGTCCTTGCTGTAAAAAAATTACATTTGATGCCCCTGTCACACAGTTGCGGAAAAATTGGTCTTTGGGTGTTGTTGGTGCCTACACCCCATAAGCTTCTAGAGGTAGCCTTGATGAACGCAAGAATTGGCTTTGCTGTAAAAAATTATAATTTGACTCCCCTGTCACACAGTTGTGGAAAAATTGGTCTGTGGGTGTTGTTGGTACCTTCACCCCGTCACCTTCTAGAGGTAGTCTTGATGACATTTTTTACAGCAAGGCCAATTCTTGCTTTCATCAAGACTACCTCTAGAAGGTTATAGGGGAAGGCACCATCAACATCCAAAGACCAATTTCTCTGCAAATGTGTGAGGGACATCAAATTTACATTTTTTACAGCAAGGTCAATTCTTGCGCCTTGCTGTAAAAAATTGAAATTTGACGCCCCTCACACATTTGCAGAAAAATTGGTCTTTGGGTGTTGTTGGTGCCTTCACCTGTAACCTTCTAGAGGTACTCTTGATGAAAGCAAGAATTGGCTTTGCTGTAAAAAAATAAATAAAAATTGATGCACCTGTCAAACAGGTGCAGAAAAATTTGCCCTTGTGTGTTAATTGTGCCCATGAAACCTTTACCAAAAAATTACTTCAAGATGAAATCAACACCCACAAATCTCGGCAGCCTAGACAGTCTTGCAGAGATTTCAAATAACACTTAATCAATATCGGCATCAGGGGTTTGATAGCTGCAGCTAAGCCAGGACTGATTCATTTTGACAAATGTCAGCTGGTCCGCGGAGTCTGTGGACAAACACGCTCTTTTATCTGTCACAAAACCTCCGGCAGCACTGAATGCCTGTTCAGAAAGCATGCTGGTTGCAGGGCAGCCCTGCAGATCAATTGCATACTGGGTAAGTTCTGGACAGTGGTCTATTCTCATGACCCAGAAACCCAGTGGATCGTCTACTGGAAAGCTTTCCATGTCTGTTTTCACCCCTAGATTAGGGATGAGCTTCGTGTTCGAGTCGAACATACGTTCGACTTGAACATCGGCTGTTCGATCGTTCGACGAAGATCGAACGATTTGGGCCGTTCGCGGCAAATTCGAGTGACGCGAACGGCCCACAATGCACTACGCCATCGCAGTGTCATCCAGGCGCTGTGATTGGCCAAGCATGCACTGTGACCCCGCATGCTTGGCCAATCACAGCGCCGGCAGCGAGGAGAGCAATGATTGGCCACAGGCAGGATGCCTGTGGCCAATTATTGCTGATGGGGTTTAGTACACGCCCCACACTATAAAAGGCCGCCAGCGCGGCGGCCTTGTGTAGTGTGTTCCGGAGCAGGGAAAGAGAAGCATAGGCAGGGACAGTGTCATTATTTTTCCTTTACTAATCCTGGATTCCTTGTGCTTAGGGACAAATAAGGATAGGTAGGGAGAGTGTCAGTGACAGTGTGCTATTCTGTGCTAATCCTTGTTTGTAGGGACAGAGAGGTACAGTGAGGGAAAGTGTCAGTGTGCTATTCTGTTCTAAACCAATCTTGCTGAACCATATTTTCAATCCTTGAGTTTAGGGACAGAGAGGTACAGTGAGGGAAAGTGTCAGTGTGCTATTCTGTTCTAAAACTATTTTGCTGAACCATATTTTCAATCCTTCAGTTAAGGGACAGAGAGGTACAGTGAGTGAAACTGACAGTGTGCTATTCTGTTCTAAACCAATTTTGCTGTTCCATATTTTCAATCCTTGAGTTTAGGGACAGAGAAGGACACTCGTAGAAATTATCAGTGTGCTATTCTGTGCTAAATCTTGTTTGTAGGGAGGGACAGAGTAGGACAGTGAGGGAAAGTGTCAGTGTGCTATTCTGTTCTAAAACTATTTTGCTGAACCATATTTTCAATCCTTGAGTTGAGGGACAGAGAGGTACAGTGAGTGAAACTGACAGTGTGCTATTCTGTTCTAAACCAATTTTGCTGTTCCATATTTTCAATCCTTGAGTTTAGGGACAGAGAAGGACACTCGTAGAAATTATCAGTGTGCTATTCTGTGCTAAATCTTGTTTGTAGGGAGGGACAGAGTAGGACAGTGAGGGAAAGTGTCAGTGTGCTATTCTGTTCTAAAACTATTTTGCTGAACCATATTTTCAATCCTTGAGTTGAGGGACAGAGAGGTACAGTGAGTGAAACTGACAGTGTGCTATTCTGTTCTAAACCAATTTTGCTGTTCCATATTTTCAATCCTTGAGTTTAGAGACAGAGAAGGACACTCGTAGAAATTATCAGTGTGCTATTCTGTGCTAAATCTTGTTTGTAGGGAGGGACAGAGTAGGACAGTGAGGGAAAGTGTCAGTGTGCTATTCTGTTCTAAAACTATTTTGCTGAACCATATTTTCAATCCTTGAGTTGAGGGACAGAGAGGTACAGTGAGTGAAACTGACAGTGTGCTATTCTGTTCTAAACCAATTTTGCTGTTCCATATTTTCAATCCTTGAGTTTAGGGACAGAGAAGGACACTCGTAGAAATTATCAGTGTGCT
The DNA here is from genome assembly GCA_029206835.1 of Rana muscosa. Lineage (NCBI taxonomy): Eukaryota > Metazoa > Chordata > Amphibia > Anura > Ranidae > Rana > Rana muscosa. The sequence goes on along the minus strand of CM055123.1, from coordinate 26,742,633 downwards.
ATTCTGTGCTAAATCTTGTTTGTAGGGAGGGACAGAGTAGGACAGTGAGGGAAAGTGTCAGTGTGCTATTCTGTTCTAAAACTATTTTGCTGAACCATATTTTCAATCCTTGAGTTGAGGGACAGAGAGGTACAGTGAGTGAAACTGACAGTGTACTATTCTGTTCTAAACCAATTTTGCTGTTCCATATTTTCAATCCTTGAGTTTAGGGATAGAGAAGGACACTCGTAGAAATTATCAGTGTGCTATTCTGTGCTAAATCTTGTTTGTAGGGAGGGACAGAGTAGGACAGTGAGGGAAAGTGTCAGTGTGCTATTCTGTTCTAAAACTATTTTGCTGAACCATATTTTCAATCCTTGAGTTGAGGGACAGAGAGGTACAATGAGTGAAACTGACAGTGTGCTATTCTGTTCTAAACCAATTTTGCTGTTCCATATTTTCAATCCTTGAGTTTAGGGACAGAGAAGGACACTCGTAGAAATTATCAGTGTGCTATTCTGTACTAAATCTTGTTTGTAGGGAGGGACAGACTAGGACAGTGAGGGAAAGTGTCAGTGTGCTATTCTGTTCTAAAACTATTTTGCTGAACCATATTTTCAATCCTTGTGTTTAGGGACAGAGAAGGATAGGCAGGGGACAGTGTCAGTGTCATTGTTGCTAAGCCTCCTGCACAGTATACACCTGAAGGTAGCCCTTATTGCTCTTTTTCCCATCTCCCTGCAGGCCATCCATTAAAATGTCTGGAAGGCAACCAAGGAGAGGCAGACAGTCAGGAGGCAAAAAAAGAGGGCAAGCAGGCTCTGTGTCTGGGGGCAACAGTGCTGGTCGTGTACGCGGTGCATTGTCATCAGCACATGGCCATGGGACACGCTTGTCCTTGTTTTCGGCAGCTGGACATGTTGAGCCACATCGTGCCGAAGACTTGGTAGAGTGGATGACCAAGCCCACCTCATCCTCCTCATCCTCTCTCACCCAGGCTCAGGGTACTGGCAAAGCAGCTGCCAAAGCGTCCTCTTCTCTAGTATCATTATCTTCATTAGTCAATCCTTCCCTAGACCCACCATGTCCTCCTCCTGAGGAGTCCCCCGAACTGTTTGAGCACAGTGTTGGGTACATGCTCCAGGAGGATCCCCAGCGTTTGGAAGGATCTGATGATGATACCCAGCTAGAGGAAGGCAGCAGCGTGAGAGCAGAGAGAGGGGATGCTCAAGAAGGACACCAATCTGGCAGTCATGCTCCAGCAGCTGCAGCATACTGCCAGATTGGCTCCAGTGATGAGGAGGGAGGGGATGATGAGGTCACTGACTCCACGTGGGTGCCTAATAGGAGAGAGGAGGAGGAGGAGGATGAGGAGGAGGCACATCTCCAACGAGGCAGGATGCCCTTGAGTGGCCAGCGTATGGGCAGCACACCGACGGAATCACACCGCAAAGCTCCGCCTGTGCAGGGCGCTGCCTCTGCCCGTCATTCAAAAAGTTCTTTGGTGTGGGCCTTTTTTGAGGCGAGTGCATCAGATCGCACAGCTGCTGTTTGCAACATATGTCTCAAGCGTATATCGCGTGGCCAAAACATCAGCCGCTTGGGCACCACATGCTTGATCAGACATATGTTGACCTGCCATGCAGCTCGTTGGCAAGCCTACCTTAAAGACCCACACCAAAGAACAAAGCTGACCTCTTCTTGCACCGCATCAGCTGGGATCTCCAACCCCACTATACCTTCACTCCTCTCTGAAACCTGCTCTGAGAGGAATGAAGGTGTAGAATTAGGTGTGTCACAGGCAAGTACTTGCGGGCACTCTGCTAGCAGTACACCAACGTCCGATTCTAGCAGGCAAATTTCCCTGCCCCAGCTGCTGGACCGTCGAAAGAAGTTCACTCCCAGCCATCCACATGCCCAGCGGTTGAATGCTAGCTTGGCTAAATTGCTAGCGCTTCAACTGCTGCCTTTTCAGTTGGTAGACTCGGCCCCCTTCCGTGAGTTTGTGCAATGTGCGGTTCCTCAGTGGCAGGTTCCCAAACGCCACTTTTTCGCACGGAAGGGGATTCCGGCTCTCTACAGGCATGTGGAAGGCAATGTCTTGGCCTCGCTGGACAGGGCGGTCAGCGGTAAGGTGCATATTACCGCTGACTCATGGTCCAGCAGGCATGGACAGGGACGTTACCTTTCTTTCACGGCCCATTGGGTCACTCTTTTGGCAGCTGGGAAGGATGCAGGACAAGGTGCAGTAGTGTTGGAGGTTGTTCCACCGCCACGCCTCCAAAATGCTACTACTGGTTGTGACACACCTCTCTCCTCCACCCCCTCCTCTTCTTCTTCCTCCATGGCCTCTTCCTGTGGTTTGTCCTCGGAACCAGCGGTGCTCCGTAGGCGTTCAAGGGGCTACGCAAGTACGCAGGCAAAAAGATGCCATGCCGTGCTTGCGCTGGTGTGTTTGGGGGACAGGAGCCACACTGGGGCAGAGGTCCTGTCTGCTCTGCAGGGGCAGGCCGAGAGGTGGTTGACGCCACGCCAGCTTAAGCCAGGAATGGTGGTTTGCGACAATGGCACCAACCTCCTCTCCGCCCTCCGACAGGGACAACTGACCCATGTGCCCTGTATGGCTCACGTCCTTAACCTGGTGGTGCAGCGGTTCTTGGGCAGGTACCCGGGCTTACAGGATGTCCTGAGGCAGGCCAGGAAAGTCTGTGTGCATTTCCGCAGATCTTATAATGCCAGTGCTCGCCTGGCTGAGCTTCAAAAGGAGTTGAACCTGCCCAAGAACCGCCTTATATGTGACATGCCCACCAGGTGGAACTCAACGTTGGCCATGCTGCAGCGGCTGCACACGCAGCAGAGGGCCATCAATGAGTACCTGTGCGACTACGGCACCAGGACAGGGTCAGGGGAGCTCGGGTTTTTTTCACCACGCCAGTGGGGCATGATCAGGGATGCATGCACTGTCCTGGCACCATTTGAGGAGGCCACGAGGATGGTGAGCAGTGACAGTGCATGCATCAGTGACACTGTACCTCTTGTCCACCTGTTGGAGCACACGCTGCGTGGAATAATGGACAGGGCACTTGAGGCAGAACAGAGGCAGGAAGAGGAGGACTTCCTTGCCTCTCAAGGCCCCCTTTACCCAGACAGTGTTCCTTCTGTCCCACCCATCGCACAGGAAGAGGAGGAGGAGGAGGAGGAGGATTGTGTCAGCATGGAGGTGGAGGCTGGCACTCAGCATCATCAGCAGCAGTCTTTTAGGGATGATTTACAGTCCCAAGAAACCAGTGGACTTGTACGTGGCTGGGAGGAGGTGGCTGCGGATCATGTCGTCCTTAGTGACCCAGAGGACTCCGGACTGAATGCCTCAGCTAACCTACGCTGCATGGCCTCCCTGATCCTGCAAAGTCTGCGGAAGGATCCTCGTATTCTTCGGATCAAGGAGAGGGACCATTACTGGCTGGCCACTCTCCTTGATCCACGGTACAAGGGTAAGGTTGCGGACCTTATCGTACCGTCGCAGAGGGAGCAGAGGATGAGACAACTCCGGGAGGCCTTACAGAAAGGTCTGTGCAACGCGTTCCCAGAGACTGGGAGGTTACAAACTCCTGGTCCTGGACAACGAGTTGCTGAGGCTTCGGGCAGTCAAAGAAGGAGCGGTGGGGAAGGTGGCCGTCTGACCGATGCGTTCAGACAATTCTTTAGTCCGCAGCCCCAAAGTATGATCGGTTCCAGCAACCATCGCCAGCGTCTGATATACATGGTGCAGGAATACCTAGGGGCAAGGTCAGACTTGGACACCTTCCCCACCGAAAATCCTCTGGCTTACTGGGTCTTGAGGATGGATCACTGGCCAGAGCTTGCACAGTATGCAATTGAGCTACTGGTCTGTCCTGCATCCAGCGTTCTTTCAGAACGCACATTCAGTGCTGCTGGAGGATTTGTCACGGATCACAGGGTGCGCCTGTCCACCGACTCGGTTGATCGACTGACTTTCATCAAGATGAACCAGTCTTGGATCACCACCAGCTACCACACACCAGATGCTGATATAACAGACTAATTGATTTTAAAATGTCACATCCCTTCAAGACTGATGCTGATGCTGAGTGCCTGTGCTGTTATGTTGACTGGCTATCCTCCTCCTCCTCCTCAATGATACGATTAATGATGATAGCTTGGAAGATCATTTTGGTTTATGGGTGACGCCACCAGTGGCTAAGGCCCAATTTTTCAGCCCCTGTTTAACAGGGGCGTGTAATTAAAATTTTTGATGCAATACTTTGCAACAGGCCTCATTGCTGTGCTCCAAGTACAGTATCTGTGAGGGGTTGCAGTGTTGTGCCACCAGTGCCTAAGGCCCAATTTTTCAGCCCCTGTTCAACAGGGGCATGCAATTATAATTATTGATCTAATAATTCACAGCAGGGCCCATTGCTGCGCCCACCAAGAGTAACTGTCAGGCCTTACAGTGTTGTGGCACCAGCACCACCATCACCACCACCACCACCACCAAAGGCCCAATTTTTAAGCCCCTGTTCAACAGGGGCATGCAATTATAATTATTGATCTAATAATTCACAGCAGGGCCCATTGCTGCGCCCACCAAGAGTAACTGTCAGGCCTTACAGTGTTGTGGCACCAGCACCACCATCACCACCACCACCACCACCAAAGGCCCAATTTTTCAGCCCCTGTTCAACAGGGGCATGCAACTATAATTATTGATCTAATAATTCACAGCAGGGACCATTGCTGCGCCCACCAAGAGTAACTGTCAGGCCTTACAGTGTTGTGGCACCAGCACCACCATCAAAGACCCAATTTTTACTACCACTGATCAACAATTATATGTTATTACAATTCCTGATATTATACTTGACAGCAGGGCGTTCCAGCACCCACCAAGAATAACTGTGAGTGCTTTCAGTGTTGTGCCAACACCAACACCTAAGGGGCCAATTTCTGCAGAGTATATACGGAAGGTCCCTACTTTCAAACATCCAACTTACAAACTACTACTACTTGCAAACGGAAGAAGACAACAGGAAGTGAGAGGAAATCTACCCCTTGGAAGGAAAATTCTCTCCTGTAAGAATTAATATGGGAGAAAGGTGTCTCCTCTCTACTGATGCTTTATCACCAATCCTTGTTTCAATAAAAACACCACATTTCAAAAACAGTTGTCATTGGGACGCAAAGTGAGGTGAAATGTTCTGAACAGGGGCACAGACAGCAAAAAAAATGTGACAGGGGTGATAACCGTTCCCTATGTTTTACAAAAAGCTAAAAAAAAGGAATTTGCCATGGAGCTCCACTTAAACAATGCAGCTGTTCAAAATTACAAACAGATTCTACATAAGAACAAACCTACAGTCCCTGTCTTGTATGCACCGCCTGTATACGGCTGTTCAGAGTATATAGGTCCTTTTTTATTTTGTGTGCGGGGTTCCCCTTAATATCCATACAAGACCCAAAGGGGCTGGTAATGGGCTGGGGTAGGGGGGGGGGGGGTTGATGGGGTAGCTATGCCATTTTTCCTAAAGATTTTCATCCATATTACCGGGACCAGACATTGCATTAAAGCCGCAAGCAGTTTTAAATGGCTTTTTTCGCTTTAGAAATGTTATTTTGTGCAGGGACAGTTCTAAACACGGGAAACACGTGGCACTTCACAGGCATACTTTAGACACCCCCCAGGTACAATATTTAAATGAATATTTGACTTTTTTTTTTTCACTTTATGCATCATTAAAATGACTGCTCCCGGAAAACGTCCGTTTTTAAAACTTCTTTTTGCATTGATACATGTCCCCTGGTGCAGAACCCGGGTTCCCAAACTCTGTTTCGGACAATAACATGGATAATAGTCGTTATAATTAGCACTTTAGAATCCGAACGTTCGCATCCATTGTATTTAATAGGGTTCTAATGTTCGTGCGAACTTTCGGTCCGTTCGCGGGTTCTGGTGCGAACCGAACCCGGGGGTGTTCGGCTCATCACTACCCTAGATAATCTTCCTCTATTTGAGACAGACGCTGCTGATGGGATGTTGATGAAGCTGACAGCCCTGGGTGCCGAGGACTAAACATTTTTTGAAATGCATCACTGAGGCAGCTCCCTTCTCCGCTCCTCCTTTAACCAACAGAAGCCTCAAAAGTAGCTTTTCCATGAGACTGTAACCTACCACAGTCTGGCGTTAAGCGTAAAATAAACTCCTCTTAAAGGTGCTTGCAAGATATTTCATCCTCTGCTCTCTCTGCGAGGACAGAATGAGTTCAGAGACTTTCCCCTTGTAATGGTGGTCAAGGAGGGTTGCCAACCAATATTGATCCTTATCCTTAATGCCACAAATTCTCGGGTCCTTTAGCAGGCTTTGAAGAATGAAGAATAAGGGAGCCCATGTACCGCAAGTTTGCAGAGGCATGAGAGTCAGAGTCTTCTGGGTCACTGAGGATTACAGTATCTGGAACTGCCTCCTCCCAGCCACGTACTACTCATAAGGTTTCTGGGGACAGAAAACTATCTCTTAAGGTTTGACATATGTTTCCTCTGCCTCAATGCCTCCAAAACTGAAAGAATCCTCCTCCTCTCCTTTTCCTCTTGTGTGTTCTGTGGCGTCACAAGAATGGTGTCTGCATAAAGGGGGTCTTGAGAGGAAATTAAGTCCTCCTCTTACTCCGGCTGCTCTGCCTTGAGTGCTCTGTCCAAAATACCACACAGAGTATTCTCCAGCAGGAACACAAGAGGGATTGTGCCACTGATGCATGCATTGTCACTGTTCATCATCCTTGTGGCCTTCTCAAATGGTGACAGTACAGTGCAATGTTCTGTCCATTGTAATGCGAGCTGCCCTTCTATTCAACAACTGAGCACAGTTTATCCCCTTACACTACAGTACAGTGCGTGCATCGTTTATCAGTAGCCATTGGCATGGGGGAAAAAATCTGAGGTGCCCTGAGCCTGTCCTTCTGCCATACTCCCACAGGTACTTATTGATGGCCCTCTGCAGCGTGTGCAGCTGCTGCATCATTGCAAAAGTTGAGTTCCACCTTGTGGGAATGTCACAAATAAAGCAGGGAGGAGGAGGAGGAGGGGGTGGAGCTGACAGATCATGCATCATCACCACCAGCTGTATGGAGATGTGTAAGTAAAACAAGCTCCAGCACTGAGCCCTGTCCTGCATCCTTCTTAGTTGCAAGCAGAGTTACCAAGTGTGCTGTAAATGAAATATATTGTCCCTGACCATGCTTACTGGACCACGAGTCAACAGTAAGGTGGACCTTTGGGCTGACTGCCTTGCCTAACGATGCCAAAACATTGCCTTCCACGTGATGATATAGAGCTGGAATGGCCTTACGTGCAAAGAAATAGCGTTTGGGAACCTGCCATTGTGTTACAGCACATTCTGCAAATTCACAAAAGGGGGCAGAATCCACCAGATGTAAAGACAGGAGTTGTAAAGCCAGCAATTTGGACAAGCTGGAATTTAGACACTGGGCATGTGGGTGGCAGAGAGTTCATTTTTTTTGTACTGCAGCAGCTGGGGTAGAGAAATTTGCCCGCTATACTCTACAGCTGGTGGTTTGCTGCTGTCAGACGTGTTGCAAGGACATGTGACACCCTTTGCTATACCATCATCCCTGTCACTGAAGGCTGCTGAGAGGTCATGAGATATAGCTGGGTTAGACATGAGAGGTGAGGAGGAGAAGAATTGTGTCCCTTTTTGTGTGGCTTTCAGGCGCTCTTGCCAATGGGCAAGTGGTGGGAGGTTAAATGCCTTGTCAAGCATGTGGTACCCAAATGGCCGGGGTTTTTGCCATGCTTGATCTGCTTGCAGCAGAGATTGCAAATTGGAACAGTGCAATTGGCTGCACATGTGCTAAAAAAATCCCACACAGCTGAGCTGTGGGAAGTGGGCAGGGAGATAACAGCTCCACAATCTGAATTCATAGGGTGGCTGCTCTCTACTCTTTCATGATGCTTGCCTCTGGAGGACATCCTGCCTCATTGGGGTTGTTTCTCCCCCTCACTTTCCTCCTCTGCTCTATCTGGCAACCAAGTTACATTGTTGCCTCAGTGACCTCATTACTTGGCAATACGCTGCGGCTGGGGGAACATGACTGCCAATTTGTTGTTTATCAAGGTTCTCCCCTCTCTATAGGCTCATGTTAGTCCCTTGCTCTACCTCAGATCCAACATTAGAATCAAGTAATGTCTGTGAATCCTCAAGAGGCAAGTGGCTGATGCTGTGTTCAAATAATTCAGCTGACTCCCCCATGCATGATGCTGGGGTTATGGCAGGAGTAGCTGTGGACAAGGGGGCAGAAGAATCTGCTCTTGCAGCTGCGGTGGACTGTGCACTAGTGACAGCTTAGGTCAAAGATAGGGATGAGCTCCGCGTTCGAGTCGAACATACGTTCGACTCGAACATCGTGTGTTCGATCGTTCGACGAAGATCGAACGTTTTGGGTCGTTCGCACCAAATTCGAGTGACGCGAACAGCCCAAAATCCTGGCGCTGTGATTGGCCAAGCATGCACTGTGACCCCGCATGCTTGGCCAATCACAGCGCCGGCAGCGAAGAGAGCCATAATTGGCCACAGGCAGGATGCCTGTGGCCAATTATAGCTCAGGCGGGTTTAGTACACGCCCCACACTATAAAAGGCCGCCAGCGCCAGCGCGTGTGAAAGAGCCCTAACAGGCATCTGCAGCACTTAAAGCAGGTGTAGTGTGATTCCTGAAAAATATACACCTGAAGCTAGCCCTTATTGCTCGTAGTTTTTCTTCTTTTGTGTTACACTAACAGGCATCTGCAGGGGCATATAAAAAATATATAATGTGGCGCTGTGAGAGAAGTAGTAAAAAACCCTACTTCATGTATAGCACAATGGTGCACATAAAAATATGGTGTCAAACAAAACGTTTGTACACAATAGGTGTACACAAATGAATGTGATAAAAATGTAAGTGAATACTAACAGTGAAATAATTGGTATGGGGTATAGGTGCACAACAAAAACCAGCAATTAAACTGGAATATTGATCATACCCATAATAAACAAAAATAAAAATGAAAATATAATGTAGGTGGAGACAAACTCATATAAGGCGTCACAGATGAGTATGTAGAATAATGTCCAATCTTATCACATATGAAAAGAAGTTCATAGGTCAAAATCCAACAAGAGCTGCATTGTTTGAAAATAGGTTTGAAGGGTGCATCTATCACATTTTCTTTATAGGCATATAGGATATATGACATCACCCGGGAGTGCCTTCACCTTGGGCCAATTGCACCGCCTGTATACGGCTGTTCAGAGTATATAGGGCCTTTTTTATTTTGTGTGCAGGGTTCCCCTTAATATCCATACAAGACCCAAAGGGGCTGGTAATGGGCTGGGGTAGGGGGGGGTGATGGGGTAGCTATGCCATTTTTCTCAAAGATTTTCATCCATATTACCGGGACCAGACATTACATTAAAGCCGCAAGCAGTTTGGGAAAAAGGTGTCTCCTCTCTACCGATGCTTTATCACCAATCCTTGTTTCAATAAAAACCCCACTTTTCAAAAACAGTTGTCATTGGGACAGAAAGTGAGGTGAAATGTTCTGAACAGGTGCACAGACAGCAAAACAAATGTTACAGGGGTGATAACCCTTCCCTATGTTTTCCAAAAAGCTTAAAAATATATTTTTTGGCTGGAGCTACACTTAAACAGTGTACCTGTTCAAAATTACAAACAGATTCTACATAAGAACAAACCTACAGTCCCTGTCTTGTTTGCACCGCCTGTATACGGCTGTTCAGAGTATATAGGGCCTTTTTAATTTTGTGTGCGGGGTTCCCCTTAATATCCATACAAGACCCAAAGGGGGTGGTAATGGGCTGGGGTAGGGGGGGGGGGGGTGATGGGGTAGCTATGCCATTTTTCTCAAAGATTTTCATCCATATTACCGGGACCAGACATTACATTAAAGCCGCAAGCAGTTTTAAATGGCTTTTTTTTCCTTTAGAAATGTCATTTTGTGCAGGGACAGTTCTAAACACGGGAAACACGTGGCACTTCACAGGCATACTTTAGACACCCCCCAGGTACGATATTTAAAGGAATATTTGACTTTTTTTTTTTCACTTTATGCATCATTAAAATGACTGCTCCTGAAAAACGTAGTTTTTAGAACTTGGTTTTGCATTGATACATGTCACCTGGGGCAGAACCCGGGTCCCCAAACCCTTTTTAGGACAATAACATGCATATTAGTCGTTATAATTAGCACTTTCAATTTCGAACGTTCGCATCCATTGTATTTAATAGGGTTCTAACGTTCGTGCAAACTTTCGGTCCGTTCGCGGGTTCTGGTGCGAACCGAACCCGGGGGTGTTCGGCTCATCCCTAGTCACAGAGGATGAGGAGGATGAGGATGGTTTAATAAGCCAGTCCACCACCTCCTTTGCATGCTGTGGATGGATAGCACAGGCAACATCACTAAACAGAGACAAAGGTGCCCTGTCTCAGGGCAGACCATGTCCACCTTTTATATGGATTGATCTTTTTTACTTCTATATTTCTATTGTAGATGTCAAACTACATATATATGTAGCGGGGTCTCTAAATTTATGTGGGACACCCAGGTGTGGAAGTATAGGGATAGTGGACCACTTGTGTTTGTGGAGGATTGGATGGTGTAATAACCTCCTTGGCCTCTGGGTGGCGGGGTACCCGGAGGCTCAAGGTAGATTTGCCATTTCAGTGCTAGCCTTTTTGTCCCTTTCCGGAGATGGTACGGCGAGGGCGGGGAACCTGCCGTGGTGTCGATGGGAGGAGATAAAAGTGGGAGACGCCCTAACCACGAGGTCTTCTGGAGGAAGTTCTTCACGCGCCCAGGCACCTTAGGCCTGGGTGCGGGCGGGTTCTGGATTCCGGCTCAGGTGCCCTAGGCCTGACTGGAATGGAGTCGGAGTCCATCCCAGGCACCTTCAGCCTGAGGTGAGGTACTGAACTAGGAGGCCTGGGGTCCAGTGACTTCGACTGAATCCCGCGAGGGTGGAGATGTCCGAGGTGGATGGGGCCCATGTCTGAGGTGAGGAGGCCGGGGAGGTTACCCGTCCGGAGAGTCTGGAGCAGCATCAACCCAGTGACGGATGGGCCTCTGGTAACTCCCTTGGAGGGACATCTTCCCCTGATAGGGGCCGCAGCACAGCGAAGGTACTCCTATCTACGTTCTCTTGAGTCGCTGGTAGAGACTCTCAGATTCTAAGTCCTTTCTAGCTGAATGCTATAGTAACCGCTGGCGAGATCGCAGTGGTTTAGTTGATAACCAGGATAGTGCCTCAACCTGCTCACCCCCGTATCAAAATGTTATCAAGTCGCAACCAGATGGCTACTGAAACACTGTTTATTGTGAGATGTACAATAAAGCAAGAGTTGGACTGTGATCGGTGTGTGGAACTCTGGTTAATGGGAGCAGAGGGAAGTGTTGACACAGCAGGACTGTATTCTAGAACAAAGCACATAGGCCCGAGGAAATATCTGGTGCTGGCCTTCACCTCACCCACAGCTATGCAGAAAACAGGAAAAAATGCTTGGACAGCCGCACTCCAAAAATGGTTGTTTATTAAAACAAAAATGTGAAAAACATATCACAGCATGGAAAGCAGCAAACAGGAGCTGACGCGTTTCGCACTGTGACTCAGTGCTTAATCATAGCTATATGGGGAGGACATGGGCCGTAGTGCATCTCACCCTGTCGTGTGACATACCCCTAGACAAAGGAGATGGGGTGAGGCCGCTACATGTGGGGGCTCGTGAGTCCGGGATGATATGTGTTTTAACGTTGGAAGAAGGAATGGCTGTGTCTGGACTTTGCTGCCCGGAGGAGTTCCGAGCAGGTCGGCCATGTGATTGGCCAAAGTGCATCCCTGCTTAAAGTCGTGGAAATGACCCTAGGACGGGAAAGGCCCATGCAGAGGAGCGAGAAGAGGGAGGAGTCCAGCCGTGTGAAGTACTACATGTGGGGGCTTTTATTGCACTGCGCCACGAGGCACCCCGTGACTGTACAGTTCGTGGGTGGAGCTTGAAGGAAGCCCGCGAAAATGTGCAAGTCATGGGAGGAGTCTGGCCATGTGGAGGAACTCACGTGGAGACTTCGGCGCGTGGTCAGTGCGTGATGGAGCAGCAGATAGTCGGGATGGCCTCAAGCTCCCCGTGGATTCCGGTTCCCTACCCCACGAAGATGACTACGTTCGCTGCTCTCCTTACAGACACGGGGATAAGACTCAGGCCCCGAGGACAGTTGGCTTTGTACTCATGCAGAGACACGGAGGCCCTCGGTGTGATCTGTCCCGGGTGCTCGGGACTGGTGGTTCACCTGAAGCCATTCGGGCGTTGCGAGGCATGCAAAGAGTTCTTGTTCGAGGTGGAGCCATCCACAGTAAGGCCCCGGGACCTTCGCCTGAACAGCCTCACAGGTACCGCTACTCTAGAAGGAGAGATCCAGGCCTTTGCGGAGGTTCCCGTACGCACTGACCAGGGCGATGTGACTGCCCAATCAGAGACTGAGAGAGAAAAATCAGAGGATGCTGCTTCGGTCACCACAGATTCCCTGCTCCCACCTCCGAAGAGGAAAATTGGTCTGGTGCAGGCCTCCTGTGGTCGTGGTCGAGCTTCACCCCGTCGCTTGCCTGGCCTGGATGGATAGGGTTGGAAGAGTCCTGGACATCCCAGTTCTACAAAAGGTCAAGGTGAGCCAGGGGCTGGGACTGTGGTGGTGGTTGGAGGTGTCGGGGGTCCACAGTCGGTGGAGCCCGCAAGGGAGGGTAGTACCACGTCTACCAGGGGCTACCTTCCCGCCGAGATGTATGACACTTCCGACCTAGAGTCCCTGTCAGATTGTGGAGATGACGGGGAGATTGATGAACTGTTTCATCGGAAGGGCTGGGACAAACGCCCATTGCCTGTGTTACGTGTACCGCAGGATTCCCCTATGTCAATAGGGTAGGCTTGTGCACAACGGAAAAATTCGTTCCGTTTCGGTTCGTTTCTTTCCGGTCCTGTTGATTCGTAATCATTCGTAATTTTGCTAGACGGGATTTTTCGTGTTCGGACTCATTCGTATTTTTGCAAGCGACATTTTTCGTTGAATTTTTTGTTGCTTTATAATTCGTACTTTCGGTAGAGTACGTTGTTTTTCGTTGATTCTGGACACAACTCCTACTTTCGTAACTTTTTTTGGGTTCGTTGATTCGTAATTTTCTGTGTCTCTCTCACGACGACGCTGACTATTATGCCTAATGTGCTTCGAATGGATTTGTACTTTTCGAAATACATAGCGGTTATTTGTAACGATTCGAAATCTCGTATTTTACTTTCGTTTTTTACATGCGGCTATAGCCTCCGCCCCTGTACACCATTTTGAGAGGGTTCAGCACGGTGAGGGAGAAGCAGAGAGCAGAGCAGAGTGTTATTGTGCTTCGAATGGATTAGAAATCTCGTATTTTACTTTCGTTTTTTACATGCGGCTATAGCCTCCGCCCCTGTACACCATTTTGAGAGGGAGTTCAGCACGGTGAAGGAGAAGCAGAGAGCAGAGCAGAGTGAGTGTTATTGTGTTTCCAATGGATTTGTACATTCGTAAGTTTTTTCATAACGAATTATGCCGAAGACATTCGGGCATTCGCTATTTTGCGGTATAATTTATTTCGGATTCGGTTTTATTCGTAATTGTTTTGTTCGGAAATTCAAATGCTTCCGAATGTCCGAAAGTTGCTAAATTCGGACGAATTTCTATTCGTTACGAAACAAATTGCACAAGCCTAGGAGACAGCACGCCCCGGGTACAAGCCCCGTAGTCTACGAGGAAGTCTAGTCCTCAGAGTGTCTTCCCACAATCTACAACATCGCCCGTCTTGGTGGCGGGGATGCAGCGAGCCTCACTACGAGCACCGAGAGAAAAGCCATTAGAGATAGTGAAAGTACCTCGGCATCCGGAGGCCATCGTTCAACCCGAAGAAGGTGAGCGGGAAGCCATGCCTCCTTTGGCCAGATTGCAACGACTTTTCTCACAGAGAGTCGCTCGTGAGTATGGGTGGGAATATCCCTACTTGCCTCGGGACTTACTTTTTGAAGTTGAGGTCATACGCCAGAGATGGTATGATGAATTTGTTTGGGAAAAGCTCAAAGTACCCCATGCACGAAGATATTTGTCCTGTTCGCCATCCGTGTCGAAAAAGTTTCGGGACTGCAGAGCAGACTGGATGTGGGGTCGCCATATCCACGCAGATAAGGTGCGCATCTGTAGGAAAGATGGAGATGATGCTGACTATTCAATTGAGGTTTTTGATAAACATCTGAAGCCCTTGTTCTTGCCTGACCCAAAGTTTTACTTGTAAGAAGAGACTCACTTGTTATTCCTTTCCTACAATCTTCCAGAAGTGTTCCTGTCGGAGCATCCGAATTGTGCCCTAGTTTTTTTATTTGGGCTTTTGTTTTCTACTCTCTGGAGGAATGAGAGCGTTTTTTTTTTGTTCTCTCTTCCTTGCAGTTCAAAGACAGACTTTGGGGTAGAATTAGTGTAGGGACGCAGGAAGAATGAAGATTGCACCAAGTGTCATTACCGCGGCACTGTCACCAGGTGGCAGTGTTGTGCAAGGGCTGTTTGTTTTTTTTCTCACACGCATCACTTTACTCATTGGAGCGAATGGGTCTATTGGTTGATGGACCCATTCATTCCAAATTAACACAAGAGTGTCAGGATGTAGATTTCCTTGTGTGTTGTTTTTTTTTCTCTTCCCTCTGCAGGAGATTCGTCCGTCGAGACTACTGAGTATGGGGTGGTTCTTAGACAGTGATGGGAGGGATTGTATATGTGTACATGATAGATGTTTTAAGGAAAAGTTTTATTGTTTTATATTCCCTTTCCCTTTGAGCAGGTCTTGGTATGGTTGAGGTTCAAAATTTTAGGGATAGCCTCTGGGGCTAAGCTTGTGTCCTCACTCCATGGGAGACATGGGTTCGCACCAGATGCTGGGGACCAGCGTCAAATCACAGGGGGAGTATGTAGCGGGGTCTCTAAATTTATGTGGGACACCCAGGTGTGGAAGTATAGGGATAGTGGACCACTTGTGTTTGTGGAGGATTGGATGGTGTAATAATCTCCTTGGCCTCTGGGTGGCGGGGTACCTGGAGGCTCAAGGTAGATTTGCCATTTCAGTGCTAGCCTTTTTGTCCATTTCCGGAGATGGTACGGCGAGGGCGGGGAACCTGCCGTGGTGTCGATGGGAGGAGATAAAAGGGGAGACACCCTAACCACGAGGTCTTCTGGAGGAAGTTCTTCACGCGCCCAGGCACCTTAGGCCTGGGTGTGGGCGGGTTCTGGATTCCGGCTCAGGTGCCCTAGGCCTGACCGGAATGGAGTCGGAGTCCATCCCAGGCACCTTCAGCCTGGGGTGAGGTACTGAACTAGGAGGCCTGGGGTCCAGTGACTTCGACTGAATCCCACGAGGGTGGAGACGTCCGAGGGTCCCTGAGGTGGATGGGGCCCATGTCTGAGGTGAGAAGGCCGGGGAGGTTACCCGTCCGGAGAGTCTGGAGCAGCATCAACCCAGTGACGGATGGGCCTCTGGTAACTCCCTTGGAGGGACATCTTCCCCTGATAGGGGCCGAAGCGCAGCGAATGTACTCCTATCTACGTTCTCTTGAGTTGCTGGTAGAGACTCTCAGATTCTAAGTCCTTTCTAGCTGAATGCTATAGTAACCGCTGGCGAGATCGCAGTGGTTTAGTTGATAACCAGGATAGTGCCTCGACCTGCTCACCCCCCGTATCAAAATGTTATCAAGTCGCAACCAGATGGCTACTGAAGCACTGTTTATTGTGAGATGTACAATAAAGCAAGAGTTGGACTGTGATCGGTGTGTGGAACTCTGGTTAATGGGAGCAGAGGGAAGTGTTGACACAGCAGGACTGTATTCTAGAACAAAGCACATAGGCCCAAGGAAATATCTGGTGCTGGCCTTCACCTCACCCACAGCTATGGGGAGGACATGGGCCATAGCGCATCTCACCCTGTCATGTGACGTACCCCTAGACAAAGGAGATGGGGTGAGGCCGCTACATATATTAATTTATTAATTGTGCTGGGCACTATACATGCTTTTTGGACTTTTGCGCCTTCACTTGTTGCATGTCCACCTTTGCCTGTGGACACAGACGCTGCTGGCCCCCTCATAGTGGCATGGGAATGTCTGCCTCTCCTTGTTGGCCTCCCAGTCATGATGGGGGGGCTTATTACCCAAATTTTATAGATTTTGGAAAATGTGTAATTGGATGCACGTTATTCAATGAAAAGTGGTGTTTGGTGCACTTTTAATTGAGGACTGACGCTGACAGAAGTCTAAAAATTATAAAAAAAAATAAAAAAAAGGAGGAACACCAGCATCGCAGTCAGAAAAACTGCAGCTGACAATTAAAAAAAAAGGGGGCATGCAGGGAACAAAAAAAAAAAAAAATACTCCGCAACCCACAAAAAATATGTTGCACTACACTAACACACTATACTAACACATTATTCTCACACACTGTACTAAGTGTGTACTTGTCCCTCACACACTTCATACAAAGTCCTGCTCTTTCCGCTCCTTTCTCTATACAAATAGAGGGATGGAGGTTAATGATTGTGCCATTACCTCATTTAAAGTCCCACCAAATTTTTCTCTCTTATAATTACCTAATTAGGGATGGAAGTGTGTGTTTTGGGACTTAATTCAGTATTATTAGACACCTGCTTATATCATATTTTGCCCTTTGTCAACTATATGTTTTATTTTATTTTATTTTTTGTATTACTTGTTACTATGGTAACCATGTTTCTCCTTAATCTTATTGACATAGCTTAATTTCGGCTTTTCTGGCACATTGCAATTTTAATATGTGGGTGCTGTCTGGTTTTGGCTCTATGGGGTTGGGTTGTGCTTTACCCCCTGCGGGCTCTTAATTCGGCCCGGGGACTGTGACGCGCACTGCTCGCGCCCCTACTTCTCCTGCTCCATTTACGTGGGGGGGGGCAGGTGCGCCGACACTGCATGTCGACGTCACGCCTTTTTTATTGGACGCGGTGTGTCACTCATCCGCCGCGTTGATCACCTACGAGCTAGATGGGTGGCGAGTTTGGCGCCAAACTACCAGGCGGCTCTTCCGCATTGGTGTAGGTGCTGAACCTCCCAACGTGCTCGCATGTGTGACGTAGGCGGGGCTCCTTGCGGCAAGGCCTACATCTCTGGGAGCCATCCATGGGTGGTTTACGCATTTGGCTGCCTCACACCTCACAGGATACACACACATCACCTGTCCCCCGATTCCATTTGTAGGTAATTGTACTCACTTTTTTCTCTTTTCCCCATTCTTATCCATTTTGGTTTGTTATGATTTCCCCTTGCTGTACTGTTTAGGAATGGTACAGCTTCACATGCTTTTTATCATCCTTACACATATCATCACTTATTCCACAGGAACTTCCATATACCCTGTGTCATTAGTCTATCACAACATTGATTGCCACTCTTATTCCATTCACACACCGAGTACAGCCTGGTGCCTGTCCATCCTGGGTTGGGCCCTTTGGGGTTGTTGGCCGTGGGGAGCTCCGGCTCAGTCCCCTGGGGGTAACGGTCCCCGCTCATGGGGGTATGCACTGCCTGGCCATCATGCCCTCAACACATGGCTACCCTGTAAGTAGTGATGAGCCGAACACCCCCGGGTTCGGTTCGCACCAGAACCCGCGAACGGACCGAAAGTTCGTACGAACATTAGAACCCTATTAAATACAATGGATGCGAACGTTCGAATTCTAAAGTGCTAATTATAACAACTATTATGCATGTTATTGTCCTAAAAAGGGTTTGGGAACCCGGGTTCTGCACCAGGGGACATGTATCAATGCAAAAAGAAGTTTTAAAAACGGTCGTTTTTCGGGAGCAGTCATTTTAATGATGCATAAAGTGAAAAAAAAAAAGTCAAATATTCCTTTAAATATCGTACCTGGGGGGTGTCTAAAGTATGCCTGTGAAGTGCCACGTGTTTCCCGTGTTTAGAACTGTCCCTGCACAAAATGAAATTTCTAAAGGAAAAAAAAGCCATTTAAAACTGCTTGCGGCTTTAATGTAATGTCTGGTCCCGGTAATATGGATGAAAATCTTTAAGAAAAATGGCATAGCTACCCCATGACCCCCCCCCCCCTACCCCAGCCCATTACCAGCCCCTTTGGGTCTTGTATGGATATTAAGGGGAACCCCGCACAAAAAATAAAAAAGGCCCTATATACTCTGAACAGCCGTATACAGGCGGTGCATACAAGACAGGGACTGTAGGTTTGTTCTTATGTAGAATCTGTTTGTAATTTTGAACAGGTACATTGTTGAAGTGTAGCTCCAGCCCAAAAATCTATTTTTAAACTTTTTGGAAAACATAGGTAAGGGTTATCACCCCTGTAACATTTGTTTTGCTGTCTGTGCCCCTGTTCAGAACATTTCACCTCACTTTCCGTCCCAATGTCAACTGTTTTTGAAATGTGGTGTTTTTCTTGAAACAAGGATTGCTGATAAAGCATCAGTACAGAGGAGACACCTTTCTCCCATATTTATTCTTACAGGAGAGAATTTTCCTTCCTAGGGGTAGATTTCCTCTCACTTCCTGTTGTCTTCTTGCGTTTGCAAGTAGGAGTCGTTTGTAAGTTGGATGTTTGAAAGTAGGGACCTGCCGTATATACTTTGCAGAAATAGGCCCCTTAGTTGTTGGTGTTGGCACAACACTGTAAGCACTCACAGTTACTCTTGGTTGGTGCTGGAACGCCCTGCTGTCAACTATTATATCAGGAATTTTAATTACATATAATTGTTGAACAGTGGTAGTAAAAATTGGGCCTTTGATGGTGGTGCTGGTGCCACAACACTGTAAGCCCTGACAGTTACTCTTGGTGGGTGCAGCAATGGGCCCTGCTGTGAATTATTAGATCAAGAATTGTAATTGCATGCCCCTGTTGAACAGGGGCTGAAAAATTGGGCCTTTCGTGGTGGTGGTGGTGGTGGTGGTGTTGCCACAACACTGTAAGCCCTCAGAGTTACTCTTGGTGGGTGCAGGATTGGGCCCTGCTGTGAATTATTAGATCAAGAATTGTAATTACATGCCCCTTTTGAACAGGGGCTGAAAAATTGGGCCTTTCGTGGTGGTGGTGGTGGTGGTGTTGCCACAACACTGTAAGCCCTCAGAGTTACTCTTGGTGGGTGCAGGAATGGGCCCTGCTGTGAATTATTAGATCAAGAATTGTAATTACATGCCCCTTTTGAACAGGGGCTGAAAAATTGGGCCTTTCGTGGTGGTGGTGGTGGTGGTGGCGTTGCCACAACACTGTAAGCCCCCAGAGTTACTCTTGGTGGGTGCAGCAATGGGCCCTGCTGTGAATTATTAGATCAAGAATTGTAATTGCATGCCCCTGTTGAACAGGGGCTGAAAAATTGGGCCTTAGGCACTGGTGGCACAACACTACAACCCCTCACAGATACGTTACTTGGAGCACAGCAATGAGCCCTGTTGCAAAGTATTGCTTCAAAAATTGTAATGACACGCCCCTGTTAAACAGGGGCTGAAAAATTGGGCCTTAGGCACTGGTGCCACAACACTCCAACCCCTCACAGATACTGTACTTGGAGCACAGCAATGAGCCCTATGGCAAATTATTGCTAAAAAAATTGTAATTACACGCCCCTGTAAAACAGGGGCTGAAAAATTGGGCCTTAGCCACTGGTGGCGGCACCCATAAACAAAAATGATCTTCCAAGCTATCATCATCAATCGTATCATTGAGGACTCGGAGGAGGAGGATAGCCAGTCAACATAACAGCACAGGCACTCAGCATCAGCATCAGTCTTGAAGGGATGTGACATGTTAAAATCAATTAGTCTGTTATATCAGCATCAGGTGTGTGGTAGCTGGTGGTGATCCAAGACTGGTTCATCTTGATGAAAGTCAGTCGATCAACCGAGTCGGTGGACAGGCGCACCCTGTGATCCGTGACAAATCCTCCAGCAGCACTGAATGTGCGTTCCGAAAGAACGCTGGATGCAGGACAGGCCAGTAGCTCAATTGCATACTGTGCAAGCTCTGGCCAGTGATCCATCCTCAAGACCCAGTAAGCCAGAGGATTTTCGGTGGGGAAGGTGTCCAAGTCTGACCTTGCCCCTAGATATTCCTGCACCATGTTTATCAGACGCTGGCGATGGTTGCTGGAACCGATCATACTTTGGGGCTGCGGACTAAAGAATTGTCTGAACGCATCGGTCAGACGGCCACCTTCCCCACCGCTCCTTCTTTGACTGGCCGAAGCCTCAGCAACTCGTTGTCCAGGACCAGGAGTTTGTAACCTCCCAGTCTCTGGGAACGCGTTGCACAGACCTTTCTGCAAGGCCTCCCAGAGTTGTCTCATCCTCTGCTCCCTCTGCGAAGGTAACATAAGGTCCGCAACCTTACCCTTGTACCGTGGATCAAGGAGAGTGGCCAGCCAGTAATGGTCCCTCTCCTTGATCCGAAGAATACGAGGATCCTTCCGCAGACTTTGCAGGATCAGGGAGGCCATGCAGCGTAGGTTTGCTGAGGCATTCGCTCCGGAGTCCTCTGGGTCACTAAGGACGACATGATCCGCAGCCACCTCCTCCCAGCCACGTACAAGTCCACTGGTTTCTTGGGACTGTAAATCATCCCTAAAAGACTGCTGCTGATGATGCTGAGTGCCAGCCTCCACATCCATGCTGACACAATCCTCCTCCTCCTCCTCCTCCTCCTCCTCTTCCTCTTCCTGTGCGATGGGTGGGACAGAAGGAACACTGTCTGGGTAAAGGGGGCCTTGAGAGGCAAGGAAGTCCTCCTCTTCCTGCCTCTGTTCTGCCTCAAGTGCCCTGTCCATTATTCCACGCAGCGTGTGCTCCAACAGGTGGACAAGAGGTACAGTGTCACTGATGCATGCACTGTCACTGCTCACCATCCTCGTGGCCTCCTCAAATGGTGCCAGGACAGTGCATGCATCCCTGATCATGCCCCACTGGCGTGGAGAAAAAAAACCAAGCTCCCCTGACCCTGTCCTGGTGCCGTAGTCGCACAGGTACTCATTGATGGCCCTCTGCTGCGTGTGCAGCCGCTGCAGCATGGCCAACGTTGAGTTCCACCTGGTGGGCATGTCACATAAAAGGCGGTTCTTGGGCAGGTTCAACTCCTTTTGCAGCTCAGCCAGGCGAGCACTGGCATTATAAGATCTGCGGAAATGCACACAGACTTTCCTGGCCTGCCTCAGGACATCCTGTAAGCCCGGGTACCTGCCCAAGAACCGCTGCACCACCAGGTTAAGGACGTGAGCCACACAGGGCACATGGGTCAGTTGTCCCTGTCGGAGGGCGGAGAGGAGGTTGGTGCCATTGTCGCAAACCACCATTCCTGGCTTAAGCTGGCGTGGCGTCAACCACCTCTCGGCCTGGCCCTGCAGAGCAGACAGGACCTCTGCCCCAGTGTGGCTTCTGTCCCCCAAACACACCAGCGCAAGCACGGCATGGCATCTTTTTGCCTGCGTACTTGCGTAGCCCCGTGAACGGCTACGGAGCACCGCTGGTTCATAGGACAAACCACAGGAAGAGGCCATGGAGGAAGAAGAAGAGGAGGGGGTGGAGGAGAGAGGTGTGTCACAACCAGTAGTAGCATTTTGGAGGCGTGGCGGTGGAACAACCTCCAACACTACTGCACCTTGTCCTGCATCCTTCCCAGCTGCCAAAAGAGTGACCCAATGGGCCGTGAAAGAAAGGTAACGTCCCTGTCCATGCCTGCTGGACCATGAGTCAGCGGTAATATGCACCTTACCGCTGACCGCCCTGTCCAGCGAGGCCAAGACATTGCCTTCCACATGCCGGTAGAGAGCCGGAATAGCCTTCCGTGAGAAAAAGTGGCGTTTGGGAACCTGCCACTGAGGAACCGCACATTGCACAAACTCACGGAAGGGGGCCGAGTCTACCAACTGAAAAGGCAGCAGTTGAAGCGCTAGCAATTTAGCCAAGCTAGCATTCAACCGCTGGGCATGTGGATGGCTGGGAGTGAACTTCTTTCGACGGTCCAGCAGCTGGGGCAGGGAAATTTGCCTGCTAGAATCGGACGTCGGTGTACTGCTAGCAGAGTGGCCGCAAGTACTTGGCTGTGACACACCTAATTCTACACCTTCATTCCTCTCAGTGCATGTTTCAGAGAGGACTGAAGTTATAGTGGGGTTGGAGATCCCAGCTGATGCGGTGCAAGGAGAGGTCCGCTTTGTTCTTTGGTGTGGGTCTTTGAGGTAGGCTTGCCAACGAGCTGCATGGCAGGTCAACATATGTCTGGTCAGGCATGTGGTACCCAAGCGGCTGATGTTTTGGCCACGCGATATACGCTTGAGACATATGTTGCAAACAGCAGCTGTGCGATCTGATGCACTAGCCTCAAAAAAGGCCCACACCAAGGAACTTTTTGAATGACGGGCAGAGGCAGCGCCCTGCACAGGCGGAGCTCTGCGGTGTGATTCCGTCGGTGTACTGCCCTTACGCTGGCCACCAAAGGGCATCCTGCCTCGTTGGAGATGTGCCTCCTCCTCATCCTCCTCCTCCTCCTCTCTCCTATTAGGCACCCACGTGGAGTCAGTGACCTCATCATCCCCTCCCTCCTCATCACTGGAGCCAATCTGGCAGTATGCTGCAGCTGCTGGAACATGACTGCCAGATTGGTGTCCTTCTTGAGCATCCCCTCTGTCTGCTCTCACGCTACTGCCTTCCTGTAGCTGGGTTTCATCATCAGACCCTTCGAAACGCTGGGCATCCTCCTGGAGCATGTACCCAACACTGTGCTCAAACAGTTCGGGGGACTCCTCAGGAGGAGGACATGGTGGGTCTAGGGAAGGAGTGACTGATGATGAGTCTGACATTGATACCAGGGAAGAGGACGCTTTGGCAGCTGCTTTGCCAGTACCCTGAGCCTGGGTGAGAAAGGATGAGGAGGAGGAGGAGGGCTTGGTCATCCACTCTACCAAGTCTTCGGCATGATGTGGCTCAACATGTCCAGCTGCCGAAAAGAAGGACAAGCGTGTCCCATGGCCATGTGCTGATGACAATGCACCGCGTCCACGACCAGCACTGTTGCCCCCAGACACAGAGCCTGCTTGCCCTCTCTTATTGCCTCCTGACTGTCTGCCTCTCCTTGTTTGCCTTCCAGACATTCTAATAGATGGCCTGCAGGGAGATGGGAAAAAAGCAATAAGGGCTACCTTCAGGTGTCCTTCTCTGTCCCTTTACTTAAGGATTTCTAAATATGGTTGAGGATTATTGCTTTTGCACAGAATAGCACAAAGACAATTTCCCTGACTGTCCAAAAAACAAGGATTTCAAAGATGGTTGATGAGGAATGCTTTGGCACACTATAGCACAAGGAGAATTCCCCTCACTTTCCTTCTTTGTCCCTAGAAACAAGGACTGGCACAGTGAAAGAAACTGACACTCTCCCTACCTACAGTTTTCTGTCCCTAGAAAAAATGTTTTTTTAAAGCACACTATAGCACAAGGAGAAATCCCCTCACTTTCCTTCTTTGTCCCTAGAAACAAGGACTGGCAAAGTGAAAGAAACTGACACTCTCCCTACCTACAGTTTTCTGTCCCTAGAAAAAATGTTTTTTTAAAGCACACTATAGCACAAGGAGAAATCCCCTCACTTTCCTTCTTTGTCCCTAGAAACAAGGACTGGCACAGTGAAAGAAACTGACACTCTCCCTACCTACAGTTTTCTGTCCCTAGAAAAAATGTTTTTTTAAAGCACACTATAGCACAAGGAGAATTCCCCTCACTTTCCTTCTTTGTCCCTAGAAACAAGGACTGGCACAGTGAAAGAAACTGACACTCTCCCTACCTACAGTTTTCTGTCCCTAGAAAAAATGTTTTTTTAAAGCACACTATAGCACAAGGAGAAATCCCCTCACTTTCCTTCTTTTTCCCTAGAAACAAGGACTGGCACAGTGAAAGAAACTGACACTCTCCCTACCTACAGTTTTCTGTCCCTAGAAAAAATGTTTTTTTAAAGCACACTATAGCACAAGGAGAAATCCCCTCACTTTCCTTCTTTGTCCCTAGAAACAAGGACTGGCACAGTGAAAGAAACTGACACTCTCCCTACCTACAGTTTTCTGTCCCTAGAAAAAATGTTTTTTTAAAGCACACTATAGCACAAGGAGAATTCCCCTCACTTTCCTTCTTTGTCCCTAGAAACAAGGACTGGCACAGTGAAAGAAACTGACACTCTCCCTACCTACAGTTTTCTGTCCCTAGAAAAAATGTTTTTTTAAAGCACACTATAGCACAAGGAGAAATCCCCTCACTTTCCTTCTTTGTCCCTAGAAACAAGGACTGGCACAGTGAAAGAAACTGACACTCTCCCTACCTACAGTTTTCTGTCCCTAGAAAAAATGTTTTTTTAAAGCACACTATAGCACAAGGAGAAATCCCCTCACTTTCCTTCTTTGTCCCTAGAAACAAGGACTGGCACAGTGAAAGAAACTGACACTCTCCCTACCTACAGTTTTCTGTCCCTAGAAAAAATGTTTTTTTAAAGCACACTATAGCACAAGGAGAAATCCCCTCACTTTCCTTCTTTGTCCCTAGAAACAAGGACTGGCACAGTGAAAGAAACTGACACTCTCCCTACCTACAGTTTTCTGTCCCTAGAAAAAATGTTTTTTTAAAGCACACTATAGCACAAGGAGAAATCCCCTCACTTTCCTTCTTTGTCCCTAGAAACAAGGACTGGCACAGTGAAAGAAACTGACACTCTCCCTACCTACAGTTTTCTGTCCCTAGAAAAAATGTTTTTTTAAAGCACACTATAGCACAAGGAGAATTCCCCTCACTTTCCTTCTTTGTCCCTAGAAACAAGGACTGGCACAGTGAAAGAAACTGACACTCTCCCTACCTACAGTTTTCTGTCCCTAGAAAAAATGTTTTTTTAAAGCACACTATAGCACAAGGAGAAATCCCCTCACTTTCCTTCTTTGTCCCTAGAAACAAGGACTGGCACAGTGAAAGAAACTGACACTCTCCCTACCTACAGTTTTCTGTCCCTAGAAAAAATGTTTTTTTAAAGCACACTATAGCACAAGGAGAAATCCCCTCACTTTCCTTCTTTGTCCCTAGAAACAAGGACTGGCACAGTGAAAGAAACTGACACTCTCCCTACCTACAGTTTTCTGTCCCTAGAAAAAATGTTTTTTTAAAGCACACTATAGCACAAGGAGAAATCCCCTCACTTTCCTTCTTTGTCCCTAGAAACAAGGACTGGCACAGTGAAAGAAACTGACACTCTCCCTACCTACAGTTTTCTGTCCCTAGAAAAAATGTTTTTTTAAAGCACACTATAGCACAAGGAGAAATCCCCTCACTTTCCTTCTTTGTCCCTAGAAACAAGGACTGGCACAGTGAAAGAAACTGACACTCTCCCTACCTACAGTTTTCTGTCCCTAGAAAAAATGTTTTTTTAAAGCACACTATAGCACAAGGAGAAATCCCCTCACTTTCCTTCTTTGTCCCTAGAAACAAGGACTGGCACAGTGAAAGAAACTGACACTCTCCCTACCTACAGTTTTCTGTCCCTAGAAAAAATGTTTTTTTAAAGCACACTATAGCACAAGGAGAATTCCCCTCACTTTCCTTCTTTGTCCCTAGAAACAAGGACTGGCACAGTGAAAGAAACTGACACTCTCCCTACCTACAGTTTTCTGTCCCTAGAAAAAATGTTTTTTTAAAGCACACTATAGCACAAGGAGAAATCCCCTCACTTTCCTTCTTTGTCCCTAGAAACAAGGACTGGCACAGTGAAAGAAACTGACACTCTCCCTACCTACAGTTTTCTGTCCCTAGAAAAAATGTTTTTTTAAAGCACACTATAGCACAAGGAGAATTCCCCTCACTTTCCTTCTTTGTCCCTAGAAACAAGGACTGGCACAGTGAAAGAAACTGACACTCTCCCTACCTACAGTTTTCTGTCCCTAGAAAAAATGTTTTTTTAAAGCACACTATAGCACAAGGAGAAATCCCCTCACTTTCCTTCTTTGTCCCTAGAAACAAGGACTGGCACAGTGAAAGAAACTGACACTCTCCCTACCTACAGTTTTCTGTCCCTAGAAAAAATGTTTTTTTAAAGCACACTATAGCACAAGGAGAAATCCCCTCACTTTCCTTCTTTGTCCCTAGAAACAAGGACTGGCACAGTGAAAGAAACTGACACTCTCCCTACCTACAGTTTTCTGTCCCTAGAAAAAATGTTTTTTTAAAGCACACTATAGCACAAGGAGAAATCCCCTCACTTTCCTTCTTTGTCCCTAGAAACAAGGACTGGCACAGTGAAAGAAACTGACACTCTCCCTACCTACAGTTTTCTGTCCCTAGAAAAAATGTTTTTTTAAAGCACACTATAGCACAAGGAGAAATCCCCTCACTTTCCTTCTTTGTCTCTAGAAACAAGGACTGGCACAGTGAAAGAAACTGACACTCTCCCTACCTACAGTTTTCTGTCCCTAGAAAAAATGTTTTTTTAAAGCACACTATAGCACAAGGAGAAATCCCCTCACTTTCCTTCTTTGTCCCTAGAAACAAGGACTGGCACAGTGAAAGAAACTGACACTCTCCCTACCTACAGTTTTCTGTCCCTAGAAAAAATGTTTTTTTAAAGCACACTATAGCACAAGGAGAATTCCCCTCACTTTCCTTCTTTGTCCCTAGAAACAAGGACTGGCACAGTGAAAGAAACTGACACTCTCCCTACCTACAGTTTTCTGTCCCTAGAAAAAATGTTTTTTTAAAGCACACTATAGCACAAGGAGAAATCCCCTCACTTTCCTTCTTTGTCCCTAGAAACAAGGACTGGCACAGTGAAAGAAACTGACACTCTCCCTACCTACAGTTTTCTGTCCCTAGAAAAAATGTTTTTTTAAAGCACACTATAGCACAAGGAGAAATCCCCTCACTTTCCTTCTTTGTCCCTAGAAACAAGGACTGGCACAGTGAAAGAAACTGACACTCTCCCTACCTACAGTTTTCTGTCCCTAGAAAAAATGTTTTTTTAAAGCACACTATAGCACAAGGAGAAATCCCCTCACTTTCCTTCTTTGTCCCTAGAAACAAGGACTGGCACAGTGAAAGAAACTGACACTCTCCCTACCTACAGTTTTCTGTCCCTAGAAAAAATGTTTTTTTAAAGCACACTATAGCACAAGGAGAATTCCCCTCACTTTCCTTCTTTGTCCCTAGAAACAAGGACTGGCACAGTGAAAGAAACTGACACTCTCCCTACCTACAGTTTTCTGTCCCTAGAAAAAATGTTTTTTTAAAGCACACTATAGCACAAGGAGAAATCCCCTCACTTTCCTTCTTTGTCCCTAGAAACAAGGACTGGCACAGTGAAAGAAACTGACACTCTCCCTACCTACAGTTTTCTGTCCCTAGAAAAAATGTTTTTTTAAAGCACACTATAGCACAAGGAGAAATCCCCTCACTTTCCTTCTTTGTCCCTAGAAACAAGGACTGGCACAGTGAAAGAAACTGACACTCTCCCTACCTACAGTTTTCTGTCCCTAGAAAAAATGTTTTTTTAAAGCACACTATAGCACAAGGAGAAATCCCCTCACTTTCCTTCTTTGTCCCTAGAAACAAGGACTGGCACAGTGAAAGAAACTGACACTCTCCCTACCTACAGTTTTCTGTCCCTAGAAAAAATGTTTTTTTAAAGCACACTATAGCACAAGGAGAATTCCCCTCACTTTCCTTCTTTGTCCCTAGAAACAAGGACTGGCACAGTGAAAGAAACTGACACTCTCCCTACCTACAGTTTTCTGTCCCTAGAAAAAATGTTTTTTTAAAGCACACTATAGCACAAGGAGAAATCCCCTCACTTTCCTTCTTTGTCCCTAGAAACAAGGACTGGCACAGTGAAAGAAACTGACACTCTCCCTACCTACAGTTTTCTGTCCCTAGAAAAAATGTTTTTTTAAAGCACACTATAGCACAAGGAGAAATCCCCTCACTTTCCTTCTTTGTCCCTAGAAACAAGGACTGGCACAGTGAAAGAAACTGACACTCTCCCTACCTACAGTTTTCTGTCCCTAGAAAAAATGTTTTTTTAAAGCACACTATAGCACAAGGAGAATTCCCCTCACTTTCCTTCTTTGTCCCTAGAAACAAGGACTGGCACAGTGAAAGAAACTGACACTCTCCCTACCTACAGTTTTCTGTCCCTAGAAAAAATGTTTTTTTAAAGCACACTATAGCACAAGGAGAAATCCCCTCACTTTCCTTCTTTGTCCCTAGAAACAAGGACTGGCACAGTGAAAGAAACTGACACTCTCCCTACCTACAGTTTTCTGTCCCTAGAAAAAATGTTTTTTTAAAGCACACTATAGCACAAGGAGAAATCCCCTCACTTTCCTTCTTTGTCCCTAGAAACAAGGACTGGCACAGTGAAAGAAACTGACACTCTCCCTACCTACAGTTTTCTGTCCCTAGAAAAAATGTTTTTTTAAAGCACACTATAGCACAAGGAGAAATCCCCTCACTTTCCTTCTTTGTCCCTAGAAACAAGGACTGGCACAGTGAAAGAAACTGACACTCTCCCTACCTACAGTTTTCTGTCCCTAGAAAAAATGTTTTTTTAAAGCACACTATAGCACAAGGAGAAATCCCCTCACTTTCCTTCTTTGTCCCTAGAAACAAGGACTGGCACAGTGAAAGAAACTGACACTCTCCCTACCTACAGTTTTCTGTCCCTAGAAAAAATGTTTTTTTAAAGCACACTATAGCACAAGGAGAAATCCCCTCACTTTCCTTCTTTGTCCCTAGAAACAAGGACTGGCACAGTGAAAGAAACTGACACTCTCCCTACCTACAGTTTTCTGTCCCTAGAAAAAATGTTTTTTTAAAGCACACTATAGCACAAGGAGAAATCCCCTCACTTTCCTTCTTTGTCCCTAGAAACAAGGACTGGCACAGTGAAAGAAACTGACACTCTCCCTACCTACAGTTTTCTGTCCCTAGAAAAAATGTTTTTTTAAAGCACACTATAGCACAAGGAGAAATCCCCTCACTTTCCTTCTTTGTCCCTAGAAACAAGGACTGGCACAGTGAAAGAAACTGACACTCTCCCTACCTACAGTTTTCTGTCCCTAGAAAAAATGTTTTTTTAAAGCACACTATAGCACAAGGAGAAATCCCCTCACTTTCCTTCTTTGTCCCTAGAAACAAGGACTGGCACAGTGAAAGAAACTGACACTCTCCCTACCTACAGTTTTCTGTCCCTAGAAAAAATGTTTTTTTAAAGCACACTATAGCACAAGGAGAAATCCCCTCACTTTCCTTCTTTGTCCCTAGAAACAAGGACTGGCACAGTGAAAGAAACTGACACTCTCCCTACCTACAGTTTTCTGTCCCTAGAAAAAATGTTTTTTTAAAGCACACTATAGCACAAGGAGAAATCCCCTCACTTTCCTTCTTTGTCCCTAGAAACAAGGACTCGCACAGTAAAACACACTGACACTCTCCCTACCTATCCTTCTCTTTCCCTAAACTAAAGGAATCCAGGTTAAGCAAGAAAGAAATAAATGTCACTGTCCCTGCCTATGCTTGTCTTTCCCTGCTCCGGAACACACTACACTAGGCCGCCGTGCTGGCGGCCTTTTATAGTGTGGGGCGTGTACTAAACACCCTCAGCAATAATTGGCCACAGGCATCCTGCCTGTGGCCAATCATTGCTCTCCTCGCTGCCGGCGCTGTGATTGGCCAAGCATGCGGGGTCACAGTGCATGCTTGGCCAATCACAGCGCCTGGATGACACTGCGATGGCGTAGTGCATTGTGGGCCGTTCGCGTCACTCGAATTTGGCGCGAACGGCCCAAATCGTTCGATCTTCGTCGAACGATCGAACAGCCGATGTTTGAGTCGAACGTATGTTCGACTCGAACACGAAGCTCATCCCTACCTGTAAGTACCAGCTATGACTTTGTTCTTCTGCTTTCTACATGTCATTGTACTGGTATAGCCTAAAATGTTTCTATGTCATTACAGAGACACTGTGCACATATGCTCCTGATGAGCGACAATAAGTCGCGAAATGAGTAGAGCCAACAGATATCGTGATATACTATTAGTGATGAGCCGAACACCCCCGGGTTCGGTTCGCACCAGAACCCGCGAACGGACCGAAAGTTCGCACGAACATTAGAACCCTATTAAATACAATGGATGCGAACGTTCGGATTCTAAAGTGCTAATTATAACGACTATTATCCATGTTATTGTCCTAAACAGAGTTTGGGAACCCGGGTTCTGCACCAGGGGACATGTATCAATGCAAAAAGAAGTTTTAAAAACGGACGTTTTCCGGGAGCAGTCATTTTAATGATGCATAAAGTGAAAAAAAAAGTCAAATATTCCTTTAAATATTGTACCTGGGGGGTGTCTAAAGTATGCCTGTGAAGTGCCACGTGTTTCCCGTGTTTAGAACTGTCCCTGCACAAAATAACATTTCTAAAGGAAAAAAAAGCCATTTAAAACTGCTTGCGGCTTTAATGTAATGTCTGGTCCCGGTAATATGGATGAAAATCTTTAAGAAAAATGGCATAGCTACCCCATCAACCCCCCCCTACCCCAGCCCATTACCAGCCCCTTTGGGTCTTGTATGGATATTAAGGGGAACCCCGCACACAAAATAAAAAAGGCCCTATATACTCTGAACAGCCGTATACAGGCGGTGCATACAAGACAGGGACTGTAGGTTTGTTCTTATGTAGAATCTGTTTGTAATTTTGAACAGCTACATTGTTTAAGTGTAGCTCCAGGCCAAATATCTATTTTTAAGCTTTTTGGAAAACATAGGTAAGGGTTATCACCCCTGTAACATTTTTTTTGCTGTCTGTGCCCCTGTTCAGAACATTTCACCTCACTTTGCGTCCCAATGACAACTGTTTTTGAAATGTGGTGTTTTTATTGAAACAAGGATTGGTGATAAAGCATCAGTAGAGAGGAGACACCTTTCTCCCATATTAATTCTTACAGGAGAGAATTTTCCTTCCAAGGGGTAGATTTCCTCTCACTTCCTGTTGTCTTCTTCCGTTTGCAAGTAGTAGTCTTTTGTAAGTTGGATGTTTGAAAGTAGGGACCTGCCGTATATACTCTGCAGAAATTGGCCCCTTAGGTGTTGGTGTTGGCACAACACTGTAAGCACTCACAGTTACTCTTGGTGGGTGCTGGAACGCCCTGCTGTCAACTATTATATCAGGAATTGTAATAACATATAATTGTTGAACAGTGGTAGTAAAAATTGGGCCTTTGATGGTGGTGCTGGTGCCACAACACTGTAAGGCCTGACAGTTACTCTTGGTGGGCGCAGCAATGGGCCCTGCTGTGAATTATTAGATCAATAATTATAATTGCATGCCCCTGTTGAACAGGGGCTGAAAAATTGGGCCTTTGGTGGTGGTGGTGGTGGTGATGGTGGTGCTGGTGCCACAACACTGTAAGGCCTGACAGTTACTCTTGGTGGGCGCAGCAATGGGCCCTGCTGTGAATTATTAGATCAATAGTTATAATTGCATGCCCCTGTTGAACAGGGGCTGAAAAATTGGGCCTTAGGCACTGGTGGCACAACACTGCAACCCCTCACAGATACTGTACTTGGAGCACAGCAATGAGGCCTGTTGCAAAGTATTGCATCAAAAATTGTAATTACACGCCCCTGTTAAAAAGGGGCTGAAAAATTGGGCCTTAGCCACTGGTGGCGTCACCCATAAACCAAAATGATCTTCCAAGCTATCATCATTAATCGTATCATTGAGGAGGAGGAGGAGGATAGCCAGTCAACATAACAGCACAGGCACTCAGCATCAGCATCAGTCTTGAAGGGATGTGACATTTTAAAATCAATTAGTCTGTTATATCAGCATCAGGTGTGTGGTAGCTGGTGGTGATCCAAGACTGGTTCATCTTGATGAAAGTCAGTCGATCAACCGAGTCGGTGGACAGGCGCACCCTGTGATCCGTGACAAATCCTCCAGCAGCACTGAATGTGCGTTCTGAAAGAACGCTGGATGCAGGACAGGCCAGTAGCTCAATTGCATACTGTGCAAGCTCTGGCCAGTGATCCATCCTCAAGACCCAGTAAGCCAGAGGATTTTCAGTGGGGAAGGTGTCCAAGTCTGACCTTGCCCCTAGGTATTCCTGCACCATGTATATCAGACGCTGGCGATGGTTGCTGGAACCGATCATACTTTGGGGCTGCGGACTAAAGAATTGTCTGAACGCATCGGTCAGACGGCCACCTTCCCCACCGCTCCTTCTTTGACTGCCCGAAGCCTCAGCAACTCGTTGTCCAGGACCAGGAGTTTGTAACCTCCCAGTCTCTGGGAACGCGTTGCACAGACCTTTCTGCAAGGCCTCCCGGAGTTGTCTCATCCTCTGCTCCCTCTGCGACGGTAACATAAGGTCCGCAACCTTACCCTTGTACCGTGGATCAAGGAGAGTGGCCAGCCAGTAATGGTCCCTCTCCTTGATCCGAAGAATACGAGGATCCTTCCGCAGACTTTGCAGGATCAGGGAGGCCATGCAGCGTAGGTTAGCTGAGGCATTCAGTCCGGAGTCCTCTGGGTCACTAAGGACGACATGATCCGCAGCCACCTCCTCCCAGCCACGTACAAGTCCACTGGTTTCTTGGGACTGTAAATCATCCCTAAAAGACTGCTGCTGATGATGCTGAGTGCCAGCCTCCACATCCATGCTGACACAATCCTCCTCCTCCTCCTCCTCCTCCTCTTCCTGTGCGATGGGTGGGACAGAAGGAACACTGTCTGGGTAAAGGGGGCCTTGAGAGGCAAGGAAGTCCTCCTCTTCCTGCCTCTGTTCTGCCTCAAGTGCCCTGTCCATTATTCCACACAGCGTGTGCTCCAACAGGTGGACAAGAGGTACAGTGTCACTGATGCATGCACTGTCACTGCTCACCATCCTCGTGGCCTCCTCAAATGGTGCCAGGACAGTGCATGCATCCCTGATCATGCCCCACTGGCGTGGTGAAAAAAACCCGAGCTCCCCTGACCCTGTCCTGGTGCCGTAGTCGCACAGGTACTCATTGATGGCCCTCTGCTGCGTGTGCAGCCGCTGCAGCATGGCCAACGTTGAGTTCCACCTGGTGGGCATGTCACATATAAGGCGGTTCTTGGGCAGGTTCAACTCCTTTTGCAGCTCAGCCAGGCGAGCACTGGCATTATAAGATCTGCGGAAATGCACACAGACTTTCCTGGCCTGCCTCAGGACATCCTGTAAGCCCGGGTACCTGCCCAAGAACCGCTGCACCACCAGGTTAAGGACGTGAGCCATACAGGGCACATGGGTCAGTTGTCCCTGTCGGAGGGCGGAGAGGAGGTTGGTGCCATTGTCGCAAACCACCATTCCTGGCTTAAGCTGGCGTGGCGTCAACCACCTCTCGGCCTGCCCCTGCAGAGCAGACAGGACCTCTGCCCCAGTGTGGCTCCTGTCCCCCAAACACACCAGCGCAAGCACGGCATGGCATCTTTTTGCCTGCGTACTTGCGTAGCCCCTTGAACGCCTACGGAGCACCGCTGGTTCCCGAGGACAAACCACAGGAAGAGGCCATGGAGGAAGAAGAAGAGGAGGGGGTGGAGGAGAGAGGTGTGTCACAACCAGTAGTAGCATTTTGGAGGCGTGGCGGTGGAACAACCTCCAACACTACTGCACCTTGTCCTGCATCCTTCCCAGCTGCCAAAAGAGTGACCCAATGGGCCGTGAAAGAAAGGTAACGTCCCTGTCCATGCCTGCTGGACCATGAGTCAGCGGTAATATGCACCTTACCGCTGACCGCCCTGTCCAGCGAGGCCAAGACATTGCCTTCCACATGCCTGTAGAGAGCCGTAATCGCCTTCCGTGAGAAAAAGTGGTGTTTGGGAACCTGCCACTGAGGAACCGCACATTGCACAAACTCACGGAAGGGGGCCGAGTCTACCAACTGAAAAGGCAGCAGATGAAGCGCTAGCAATTTAGCCAAGCTAGCATTCAACCGCTGGGCATGTGGATGGCTGGGAGTGAACTTCTTTCGACGGTCCAGCAGCTGGGGCAGGGAAATTTGCCTGCTAGAATTGGACGTCGGTGTACTGCTAGCAGAGTGGCCGCAAGTACTTGGCTGTGACACACCTAATTCTACACCTTCATTCCTCTCAGTGCAGGTTTCAGAGAGGACTGATGGTATAGTGGGGTTGGAGATCCCAGCTGATGCGGTGCAAGGAGAGGTCCGCTTTGTTCTTTGGTGTGGGTCTTTAAGGTAGGCTTGCCAACGAGCTGCATGGCAGGTCAACATATGTCTGATCAAGCATGTGGTGCCCAAGCGGCTGATGTTTTGGCCACGCGATATACGCTTGAGACATATGTTGCAAACAGCAGCTGTGCGATCTGATGCACTCGCCTCAAAAAAGGCCCACACCAAAGAACTTTTTGAATGACGGGCAGAGGCAGCGCCCTGCACAGGCGGAGCTCTGCGGTGTGATTCCGTCGGTGTGCTGCCCATACGCTGGCCACCCAAGGGCATCCTGCCTCGTTGGAGATGTGCCTCCTCCTCATCCTCCTCCTCCTCCTCTCTCCTATTAGGCACCCACGTGGAGTCAGTGACCTCATCATCCCCTCCCTCCTCATCACTGGAGCCAATCTGGCAGTATGCTGCAGCTGCTGGAGCATGACTGCCAGATTGGTGTCCTTCTTGAGCATCCCCTCTCTCTGCTCACACGCTACTGCCTTCCTCTAGCTGGGTATCATCATCAGATCCTTCGAAACGCTGGGCATCCTCCTGGAGCATGTACCCAACACTGTGCTCAAACAGTTCGGGGGACTCCTCAGGAGGAGGACATGGTGGGTCTAGGGAAGGAGTGACTAATGATGACATTGATACCAGAGAAGAGGACGCTTTGGCAGCTGCTTTGCCAGTACCCTGAGCCTGGGTGAGAGAGGATGAGGAGGATGAGGTGGGCTTGGTCATCCACTCTACCAAGTCTTCGGCATGATGTGGCTCAACATGTCCAGCTGCCGAAAAGAAGGACAAGCGTGTCCCATGGCCACGTGCTGATGACAATGCACCGCGTCCACGACCAGCACTGTTGCCCCCAGACACAGAGCCTGCTTGCCCTCTTTTTTTGCCTCCTGACTGCCTGCCTCTCCTTGTTTGCCTTCCAGACATTTTAATGGATGACCTGCAGGGAGATGGGAAAAACAGCAATAAGGGCTACCTTCAGGTGTATACTGTGCAGGAGGCTTAGCAACAAAGACACTGACACTGTCCCCTGCCTATCCTTCTCTGTCCCTAAACACAAGGATGTGCAATATGCTTCAGCAAGATTGGTTTAGCACAGAATAGCACACTGATAGTTTCCCCCGAGTGTCCTTCTCTGTCCCTAAACTCAAGGATTTCAAATATGGTTCAGCAAGATTGGTTTAGGACAGAATAGCACACTGACACTTTCCCTCACTGTCCTTCTCTGTCCCTACAAACAAGATTTAGCACATAATAGCACACTGATAGTTTCCATGAGTGTCCTTCTCTGTCCCTAAACTCAAGGATTTCAAATATGGTTCAGCAAGATTGGTTTAGAACAGAATAGCACACTGACAGTTTCCCTCACTGTCCTTCTCTGTCCCTACAAACAAGGATTAGCACAGAATAGCAGACTGATAGTTTCCACGAGTGTCCTTCTCTGTCCCTAAACTCAAGGATTTCAAATATGGTTCAGCAAGATTGGTTTAGAACAGAATAGCACACTGAGAGTTTCCCTCACTGTCCTTCTCTGTCCCTACAAACAAGGATTAGCACAGAATAGCACACTGATAGTTTCCACGAGTGTCCTTGTATGTCCCTAAACTCAGGGATTTCAAATATGGTTCAGCAAGATTGGTTTAGGACAGAATAGCACACTGACACTTTCCCTCACTGTCCTTCTCTGTCCCTACAAACAAGATTTAGCACAGAATAGCACACTGATAGTTTCCACGAGTGTCCTTCTCTGTCCCTAAACTCAAGGATTTCAAATATGGTTCAGCAAGATTGGTTTAGCACAGAATAGCACACTGATAGTTTCCCTCACTGTCCTTCTCTGTCCCTACAAACAAGGATTAGCACAGAATAGCACACTGATAGTTTCCACGAGTGTCCTTCTCTGTCCCTAAACTCAAGGATTTCAAATATGGTTCAGCAAGATTGGTTTAGAACAGAATAGCACACTGACAGTTTCCCCGAGTGTCCTTCTCTGTCCCTAAACTCAAGGATTTCAAATATGGTTCAGCAAGATTGGTTTAGGACAGAATAGCACACTGACACTTTCCCTCACTGTCCTTCTCTGTCCCTACAAACAAGATTTAGCACAGAATAGCACACTGATAGTTTCCAAGTGTGTTTCTCTGTCCCTAAACTCAAGGATTTCAAATATGGTTCAGCAAGATTGGTTTAGAACAGAATAGCACACTGACAGTTTCCCTCACTGTCCTTCTCTGTCCCTACAAACAAGGATTAGCACAGAATAGCACACTGATAGTTTCCACGAGTGTCCTTCTCTGTCCCTAAACTCAAGGATTTCAAATATGGTTCAGCAAGATTGGTTTAGAACAGAATAGCACACTGACAGTTTCCCTCACTGTCCTTCTCTGTCCCTACAAACAAGGATTAGCACAGAATAGCACACTAATAGTCTCCACGAGTGTCCTTCTCTGTCCCTAAACTCAAGGATTTCAAATATGGTTCAGCAAGATTGGTTTAGGACAGAATAGCACACTGACACTTTCCCTCACTGTCCTTCTCTGTCCCTACAAACAAGATTTAGCACAGAATAGCACACTGATAGTTTCCACGAGTGTCCTTCTCTGTCCCTAAACTCGAGGATTTCAAATATGGTTCAGCAAGATTGGTTTAGCATAGAATAGCACACTGATAGTTTCCTTCACTGTCCTTCTCTGTCCCTACAAACAAGGATTAGCACAGAATTGCACACTGATAGTTTCCACGAGTGTCCTTCTCTGTCCCTAAACTCAAGGATTTCAAATATGGTTCAGCAAGATTGGTTTAGAACAGAATAGCACACTGACAGTTTCCCCAAGTGTCCTTCTCTGTCCCTAAACTCAAGGATTTCAAATATGGTTCAGCAAGATTGGTTTAGGACAGAATAGCACACTGCCACTTTCCCTCACTGTCCTTCTCTGTCCCTACAAACAAGATTTAGCACAGAATAGCACACTGATAGTTTCCACGAGTGTCCTTCTCTGTCCCTAAACTCAAGGATTTCAAATATGGTTCAGCAAGATTGGTTTAGAACAGAATAGCACACTGACAGTTTCCCTCACTGTCCTTCTCTGTCCCTACAAACAAGGATTAGCACAGAATAGCACACTGATAGTTTCCACGAGTGTCCTTCTCTGTCCCTAAACTCAAGGATTTCAAATATGGTTCAGCAAGATTGGTTTAGAACAGAATAGCACACTGACAGTTTCCCTCACTGTCCTTCTCTGTCCCTACAAACAAGGATTAGCACAGAATAGCACACTGATAGTTTCCACGAGTGTCCTTCTCTGTCCCTAAACTCAAGGATTTCAAATATGGTTCAGCAAGATTGGTTTAGGACAGAATAGCACACTGACACTTTCCCTCACTGTCCTTCTCTGTCCCTACAAACAAGATTTAGCACAGAATAGCACACTGATAGTTTCCACGAGTGTCCTTCTCTGTCCCTAAACTCAAGGATTTCAAATATGGTTCAGCAAGATTGGTTTAGCACAGAATAGCACACTGATAGTTTCCCTCACTGTCCTTCTCTGTCCCTACAAACAAGGATTAGCACAGAATAGCACACTGATAGTTTCCACGAGTGTCCTTCTCTGTCCCTAAACTCAAGGATTTCAAATATGGTTCAGCAAGATTGGTTTAGGACAGAATAGCACACTGACACTTTCCCTCACTGTCCTTCTCTGTCCCTACAAACAAGATTTAGCACAGAATAGCACACTGATAGTTTCCACGAGTGTCCTTCTCTGTCCCTAAACTCAAGGATTTCAAATATGGTTCAGCAAGATTGGTTTAGAACAGAATAGCACACTGACAGTTTCCCTCACTGTCCTTCTCTGTCCCTACAAACAAGGATTAGCACAGAATAGCACACTGATAGTTTCCACGAGTGTCCTTCTCTGTCCCTAAACTCAAGGATTTCAAATATGGTTCAGCAAGATTGGTTTAGGACAGAATAGCACACTGACACTTTCCCTCACTGTCCTTCTCTGTCCCTACAAACAAGATTTTGCACAGAATAGCACACTGATAGTTTCCACGAGTGTCCTTCTCTGTCCCTAAACTCAAGGATTTCAAATATGGTTCAGCAAGATTGGTTTAGCACAGAATAGCACACTGATAGTTTCCCTCACTGTCCTTC
Source organism: Rana muscosa (assembly GCA_029206835.1). Taxonomy (NCBI): domain Eukaryota; kingdom Metazoa; phylum Chordata; class Amphibia; order Anura; family Ranidae; genus Rana; species Rana muscosa. The sequence continues at coordinate 26,704,110 of CM055123.1, read as the reverse complement.
TCTGTCCCTACAAACAAGGATTAGCACAGAATAGCACACTGATAGTTTCCACGAGTGTCCTTCTCTGTCCCTAAACTCAAGGATTTCAAATATGGTTCAGCAAGATTGGTTTAGAACAGAATAGCACACTGACAGTTTCCCTCACTGTCCTTCTATGTCCCTACAAACAAGGATTAGCACAGAATAGCACACTGATAGTTTCCACGAGTGTCCTTCTCTGTCCCTAAACTCAAGGATTTCAAATATGGTTCAGCAAGATTGGTTTAGGACAGAATAGCACACTGACACTTTCCCTCACTGTCCTTCTCTGTCCCTACAAACAAGATTTAGCACAGAATAGCACAGTGATAGTTTCCACGAGTGTCCTTCTCTGTCCCTAAACTCAAGGATTTCAAATATGGTTCAGCAAGATTGGTTTAGCACAGAATAGCACACTGATAGTTTCCCTCACTGTCCTTCTCTGTCCCTACAAACAAGGATTAGCACAGAATAGCACACTGATAGTTTCCAAGAGTGTCCTTCTCTGTCCCTAAACTCAAGGATTTCAAATATGGTTCAGCAAGATTGGTTTAGGACAGAATAGCACACTGACACTTTCCCTCACTGTCCTTCTCTGTCCCTACAAACAAGATTTAGCACAGAATAGCACACTGATAGTTTCCACGAGTGTCCTTCTCTGTCCCTAAACTCAAGGATTTCAAATATGGTTCAGCAAGATTGGTTTAGAACAGAATAGCACACTGACAGTTTCCCTCACTGTCCTTCTCTGTCCCTACAAACAAGGATTAGCACAGAATAGCACACTGATAGTTTCCACGAGTGTCCTTCTCTGTCCCTAAACTCAAGGATTTCAAATATGGTTCAGCAAGATTGGTTTAGGACAGAATAGCACACTGACACTTTCCCTCACTGTCCTTCTCTGTCCCTACAAACAAGATTTTGCACAGAATAGCACACTGATAGTTTCCACGAGTGTCCTTCTCTGTCCCTAAACTCAAGGATTTCAAATATGGTTCAGCAAGATTGGGTTAGCACAGAATAGCACACTGATAGTTTCCCTCACTGTCCTTCTCTGTCCCTACAAACAAGGATTAGCACAGAATAGCACACTGATAGTTTCCACGAGTGTCCTTCTCTGTCCCTAAACTCAAGGATTTCAAATATGGTTCAGCAAGATTGGTTTAGAACAGAATAGCACACTGACAGTTTCCCCGAGTGTCTTTCTCTGTCCCTAAACTCAAGGATTTCAAATATGGTTCAGCAAGATTGGTTTAGGACAGAATAGCACACTGACACTTTCCCTCACTGTCCTTCTCTGTCCCTACAAACAAGATTTAGCACAGAATAGCACATTGATAGTTTCCACGAGTGTTTTTCTCTGTCCCTAAACTCAAGGATTTCAAATATGGTTCAGCAAGATTGGTTTAGGACAGAATAGCACACTGACACTTTCCCTCACTGTCCTTCTCTGTCCCTACAAACAAGATTTAGCACAGAATAGCACACTGATAGTTTCCACGAGTGTTCTTCTCTGTCCCTAAACTCAAGGATTTCAAATATGGTTCAGCAAGATTGGTTTAGCACAGAATAGCACACTGATAGTTTCCCTCACTGTCCTTCTCTGTCCCTACAAACAAGATTTAGCACAGAATAGCACACTGATAGTTTCCACGAGTGTCCTTCTCTGTCCCTAAACTCAAGGATTTCAAATACGGTTCAGCAAGATTGGTTTAGAACAGAATAGCACACAGACAGTTTCCCTCACTGTCCTTCTCTGTCCCTACAAACAAGGATTAGCACAGAATAGCACACTGACACTTTCCCTCACTGTCCTTCTCTGTCCCTACAAACAAGATTTAGCACAGAATAGCACACTGACACTTTCCCTCACTGTCCTTCTCTGTCCCTACAAACAAGGTTTAGCACAGAATGACACACTGACACTCTCCCTACCTATCCTTCTCTGTCCCTAAACACAAGGAATCCAGGATTAGTAAAGGAAAAAAATGACACTGTCCCTGCCTATGCTTCTCTTTCCCTGCGCCGGAACACACTACACGAGGCCGCCGCACTGGCGGCCTTTTATAGTGTGGGGCGTGTACTAAACCCCCTCAGCAATAATTGGCCACAGGCATCCTGCCTGTGGCCAATCATTGCTCTCCTCGCTGCCGGCGCTGTGATTGGCCAAGCATGCGGGGTCACAGTGCATGCTTGGCCAATCACAGCGCCTGGATGACACTGCGATGGCGTAGTGCATTGTGGGCCGTTCGCGTCACTCGAATTTGGCGCGAACGGCCAAAATCGTTCGATCTTCGTCGAACGATCGAACATCCGATGTTCGAGTCGAACGTATGTTCGACTCGAACACGAAGCTCATCCCTATATACTATGTGTCTAACCAACTTTATTGCACCTAACTTCCCTTGCCTTAATTTTGCGGATTGTATCATGATTTAACCTATGTGTACCCCTTGCATGGCTTGTTTTTAACTATGTACCATTTTTGTACAATAAAGCTGTTTATTTATAATGTTGAACACTCTCTCATCTCTCTGAATGTTTGGGGATTAGAGTATTTCCTTATCATGCAGATATCTACCCATCCATATGTGTATATATAAAAAATATTTTATTAGAATAGAGCTATTTATGCAACAATTACTAAATAAGATTACAACATATTTTTTACACTGGAGATATGTCAATTACTGCTGTACTTGTCCCTCACACACTTCATACAAAGTCCCGCTCTTTTCGCTCCTTTCTCTACACTGTACTAACACTAAACTAACACTCTACACTCAGAGTCAAATGTTATGTAAAGCTGTCTTAAGCACTGCACTACACTAACACACTACACTAACACACTACACCGACACACTATACTAACACTACACTAACACTCTACACTCAGAGTCACAATAAATGAACACACTAACTGCTAGTAGCAAAACGAGCCCTGCTCTATATATCTCCACTCCAACACACTACCATAGATTTTTATGGGAAGTTACCTTTCATAGTGTGGGGTGGGACTATGAGCACTGAGCTGTGATTGGAGAAATTAATCATCACCAGCGGTCAGGTACAAAGCTTCATCCAATTAGGGCACTAGAATGCACTGTGAAGTGCGCAGTGCATTGTGGGGCATTCGGCGGGTGAACAGCCTAGCTACCTGCAAATTCAAATGTACGCCGAACAGACAAAGTTTGAGCCAAACTTTTGCTCGGCTCAAACTGTTTGCCCATCTCTATCTGTGAAAGAGTGAACATAGTACTTGTGTCCTGACACCAAAGATCACCCCTTGCTGTAATATTTCACCATGGGTCTATATGAAACAATCTGCTCCTACCAAATTGCGATGACCTCCTTGTTATACAACAAGAGCCTCCATTCCCAGAGGATGTTTATTTCGGGAAACGCATTGGGTGGAGCCACATCTGTGATGTCATCACGCACGGGTCTGCTGGCGAGGACTGCAGCCGTGCTTGTGGAGTGTTTTTATCACTTTCATATGATTTCATCCATGTAAGTGCAATACGTTTTAACAATAAACCCTACTTTTGGCATACTACACTATGAAGCGTCTTCAGTCTTCTGCTTTTATGCGTGATATACTGCATATAGAGAGACAGTATTTGCAGGCTTGGTCTGAGCCAGTGGATATGCCCTGCTGTAACATCAGCGCTGAGATGTTTTGATGGGATTATATTTGAGTTGCCAGACCTGTGGATAAAAGCGGTGGTTGTCTTTTCAGGAGCGAATTAGCTCTCTATAATTTGAGATACTATACATCTGGTAAGAGGCGTGATTTTATGTGGGGATTGCAGCTCTTTGAGCACTTTCACACAGTTTAATTTGTCTGTGTTCATCTTCATACACTGTTGGATATCACCTGAGGATTTGGACTATCTGTTATTTGGGACTTTCACACAGTTTTATGTTTTTTATATGAATTAAGAAGATTAGGAATATGTCTATGAATTAATAATGTAATATCTTGTTTTTTTCACACAGTATCATGTTTGATCATTTATATGAATTGTGAAGTATTAAGAATATTTATTTATTTTGAGATTTATTTGAATTAATTATCTGCGTCCTACACTATTGATTTTTTGGTATTATATTGAAGCACTGATTATCAATAGATTTTTTGGGGGTATACGCACTTGTTTGTTTAATTTTGGTTTAAGTCTTGTATTCAGGCTTGTGAAAGATGCAGCACCCCTTTCCTTAATTTTTTCTCGAAAAATAAGTGCAGGGTTTTATTTGGTATATATATATATATATATATATATATATATATATATATATATATTTATAAAGTAACCACCCGCTCCAATTCAACACCGTGGGGCTGATTTACTAATAACAGTGCGCTGCGCTGGTTCTAACCTTAATTGGTGCGCCAGATAACTCCTTCACTTGGCGCAGGAACCAGCGGCGCACTGTAAAGCCCCGTACACATGATCGGTTTGACTGATGAAAACCATCCGATGGATGGTTTTCATCAGACCAACCGATCGTGTATGGTACCCATCGGTCTTTTTTCCATCGGTTGGAAAAAATAGAACATGTTTTAAATTTTTCCGATGGATAAAAAACCGATCGAAAACTCAGATTGTCTATGGGCAAGTCCATCGGATCAAAAACACACGCATGCTCAGAATCAAGTCGACGCATGCTCAGAAGCATTAAACTTAATTTTTCTCGGCTCATCGGAGTGTTTTACGTCACCGCGTTTGGAACGGTCGGTTTTTTGACTGATGGTGTGTGGGCAAGACTGATGAAAAACAGTTTCATCGGATTTCCGATGGACAAATCCATCGGACGAAAATCCATAGGTTATCCGATCGTGTGTACGGGGCTTTATAGTAAATACAAATGTTAGCGGCGCTCTATTGAAAATGAATGGTTCCCTATGGGAGCCCATTGATTTGAATAGAGGTCGCCCGGGAAGTCGGATGAAGCGTATCCGACTCGCGGGGCGACTCGTGTGTCGGCTGACACAGGGACAGCGCGACTTTGCCAGGCAACTTGGACACGACCTGAGTGCGTGAAGCAGCCGCTCAAGTCGTGTCCTAGAGGCGACTAGCTGGCCGAGAATGTCTCCAGCGCGATGGCATCGCGCTGGTTCTCGGCAGCCTCGCTGTCCCTTGTTTGGTATGAATCATGAAGGGGAACTCCACGCCGAATTTTAATGAAAAAAACGGCGTGGGGGTTCCCCTCCAGGAGCATACCAGGCCCTTAGGTCTGGTATGGATTTTAAGGGGAACCCCTAAGCCGAAAAAACGGCGTGGGGGTCCCCCCGAAATCCATACCAGACCCTTAGGTCTGGTATGGATTTAAAGGGAAACCCCCTAAGCCGAAAAAACGGCGTGGGGTCCCCCCCAAAATCCATACCAGACCCTTATCCGAGCATGCAACCTGGCAGGCCGCAGGGGAAGAGGGGGGGAACGAGAGCGGCCCCCCCTCCCTCCTGAACCGTACCAGGCCGCATGCCCTCAACATGGGGGGGTGGGTGCTTTGGGGCAGGGGGGCGACCTGCGGCCCCCCACCCCAAAGCACCCTGCCCCCATGTTGATGGGGACAAGGGCCTCTTCCCGACAACCCTGGCCGTTGGTTGTCGGGGTCTGCGGGCGGCGGGCTTTTCGGAATCCAGGAGCCCCCTTTAATAAGGGGGCCCCAGATCCCGGCCCCCCACCCTATGTGAATGAGTATGGGGTACATCGTACCCCTACCCATTCACCTGGTGGCAAAAAAAGGTAATAAAAAACACAACACAGGTTTGAAAAGTAATTTATTGGGCAACTCCGGTGGTCTTCTTCTGACTTCGGGGGTCTTTCTGCCGGGCGCCCCGCTATCTTCTTCCAGCTCTTTTGCTAGCGGGGTCCCAGGCTTCCTCTGCGTCTTCTTCCGACTTCGGGGGTCTTTCTGCCAGGCGCGCCGCTATCTTCTGCCAGCTCTTTTGCTAGCGGGGGTCCCGGGCTTCCTCGCCGCCTTCTTCCGACTTCGGGGGTCTTTCTGCCAGGCGCCCCGCTATCTTCTGCCAGCTCTTTTGCTAGCGGGGGTCCCGGGCTTCCTCGCCGTCTTCTCCGCGCTCTCCGGTTCTTTCTGCCTTCTGCCGGGCACCCCGCTATCTTCTGCCAGCTCTTTTGCTAGCGGGGGCCGGTCTTCTTCGTCGCCTTCTTCCCTCTTCTCTTCGCCCGATGTTGCCTCGTCGCTGTCCACCGCTGCAATGATCTGTCCGAGCAGCGGTGCCACTTTTATTGGCATGGGGCGTGGTCACCGGCTGATGCCACCGCTGACCCCGCCCCGTATGATGTCACAGTCCCGGGGAATGATGGGACTGTGACGTGAAACGGGGCGGGGTCAGCAGAGGCATCAGCCGGTGACCACGCCCCATGCCAATAAAAGTGGCACCGCTGCTCGGACAGATCATTGCAGCGGTGGACAGCGACGAGGCAACATCGGGCGAAGAGAAGAGGGAAGAAGGTGCCGAAGAAGACCGGCCCCCGCTAGCAAAAGAGCTGGCAGAAGATAGCGGGGCGCCCGGCAGAAGGCAGAAAGAACCGGAGATTGTGGAGAATACACCGGAGAGGGCGGAGAAGACGGCGAGGAAGCCTGGGACCCCCGCTAGCAAAAGAGCTGGCAGAAGATAGCAGGCGCCCGGCAGAAAGACCCCCGAAGTTGGAAGAAGACGGCGAGGAAGCCCGGGACCCCCGCTAGCAAAAGAGCTGGCAGAAGATAGCGGGGCGCCCGGCAGAAAGACCCCCAAAGTCGGAAGAAGACCACCGGAGCTGCCCAATAAATTACTTTTCAAACCTGTGTTGTCTTTTTTATTGACTTATTTTGCCACCAGGTGAATGGGTAGGGGTACGATGTACCCCATACCCAATCAAATAGGGTGGGGGGCAGGTATCTGGGGTCCCCCTTATTAAAGGAGGCTCCCGGATTCCGATAAGCCCCCCGTCCGCAGACCCCGACAACCAACGGCCAGGGTTGTCAGGAAGAGGCCCTTGTCCCCATCAACATGGGGGCACGGTGCTTTGGGGTGGGGGGGCGCAGGTCGCCCCCTTCCCCGAAGCACCAAACCCCCCCATGTTGAGGGCACGCGGCCTGGTACGGTTCAGGAGGGAGGGGGGCCGCTCTCTCATCCCCCCTCTTCCCCTGCGGCCTGCCAGGTTGAGTGCTCGGATAAAGGGTCTGGTGTGTATTTTTAGGGGACCCCACACTAATTTTTTTTTGTTTTTGGCGCGGGGTTCCCCTCAAAATACATGCCAGACCTGAAGGGCCTGGTATGGATTCTGGGGGGACCCCCACGCCATTTTTTATTTTATTTTGGGGGGTCCCCTTTGAATCCATACTAGACCCAAGGGCCTCGTATGGACCTGGGGGGGGGACCCCACGCTCTTTTTTTTTTCTATTTTTTTTTTTTTAACCAGCATTTTTTTTTACATTTCCTTTAACAACCAGCTATAAACAGGTAAAACAAAAAATCGCAGCAAAATTGCAGTACTTGCGTTTTGGATGCGGGTCCATTGAATTCTATTACATCCAAAACACTATTTTTGGCCTGGCAAAAAAAATCTGCAGTTGCGTTTAAAATCGATTTTCACAAAGCCTAAAAATGCCTTCAGACGCTAAAGATTTCCACGTTTCAGACGCGGTACCAGCGTTTAGCCGCATTTTAGTTTAGAAGCGTTTTTAAAGGTGACCTATTTTTTTACATTGATAAACTCCAAATTTATGGCAAATGAGGAAAAACCATAATATATATATATATATATATATATATTTATATATATATATATATATATATATATAAATATAAAAATAGCTTCCATTGCATTGTGGACAATCCACAACTTGGGGCAGCTGACGTGACAAGTGGACAATCCACAACTTGTGGCAAGTGATGTGGCAAGTGACACGCTAAATAAAACTACACTGCTGCTCTCAGCTGCTGATATCACTCTGGTCTCACAAAATAGCTAAAATCGTAAATCCTGTTTTTGAAGCTTAGGGCGGCTCCTTATCCTATACACGCAAATGTGGTAAAACACGGCATGCAAACGCCACAAAGCGTGCCTTTCTAAATGCCACTTTCAATCTTAGTTCTGAACACTTTGCACCAGCGTCCCGTCTACATGGGGCCTAAGAACGCCTATGCCATTTACAGCTCAAAAACGCCATGGTGGCCATGAGGCCATAGGCTAACATAGAGAGATGTTTTTAAGCTGCAAAAAACGCTCAAACAAGCGGCTGGAAAAACGTCCATGTGCATGTAGCCTTATATTAACCACTTGCGCACTGCCCAGACCAAGTTTCACATTTCAGCGCTGATGCACTTTCAATGACAATTGCGCGCTCATACAACACTGTAACCCAATGAAAATGTATTATTTCTTGGCACACAAATAGAGCTTGCTTTTGGTGCTATTTGATCACCTTTGTGTTTTGTTTTTTTTCTATAAATACAAAAGACCGAGTTTAAAAAAAAAAAAATTGATATTTTAACCACTTCAGCACTGGGCCTATTCTGGCACTTCTCTCCTTCACGTAAAAATCATAAATTTATGGCTATAAAATTACTTCAAAACACCAAACATTATATATGTTTTTGGAGCAGACACCCTAGGGAATAAGATGGCGGTCATTGCAAATTTTTATCTCGCTCGGTATTTGCGCAATAAATTTTCAAACGCCTTTTTTTTGCTAAAAATATTACAAAACAGTAAAGTTAGGCCAATTTTTTCCTATAATGTGAAAGATGTTGTTATGCTGAGTAAATAGATACCTAACACGTCACACTTTAAAATTGCGCACACTCATGGAATGACACCAAACTTCAGTAATTAAAAATCTCCCTAGGCGATGCTTTACATTTTTTTACACGTTACCATTTTGGCATTACAGAGGAGGTCTAGTGCTAGAATTGTTGCACTCGTTCTAATGCACGCAGCAATAACTCACATGTGTGGTTTGAACGGCGTTTACATATGTGGGCGGGACTTACGTGTGTGTTCGCCTCTGAGCGCGAGCTACCGGGGACATGGGCGTTTTTTTCTTATTTTTGCTTATTTTTTTTATTTTGTTTTTTGACTTCTTTGTATTTCTTACTCTTTTTTTAACTTTTTTTTTTTGGATCACTTTTATTCCTATTACAAGGAATGAAAACATCACTTGTAATAGGAATTTGTGTGACAGGTCCTCTTTATGGAGAGATGCGGGGTCAATAAGACCCCACATCTCTCCTCCAGGCTGGAAAGCATGATATTGGTAAAAAAAAAAAAATCACCAATCTCATGCTGACAGCCGAGATCACGGCTTGGTTAACATACAGGAACACGGCGTGATGTCATAACGACGGTCATAGAGATGACTGGTGACCATATGGTCACCAGTCATCTCAAAATCGTTCTCCGAGCCCAAGATGGCACGGGAGAGCCCGGAGAAGCACCGGATGGCGGCAAGAGGGGGGGGGGGGACGTCCCCTCCCACCGCCTATAAGAACGATCAAGTGGCGGAACTGCCACTATGATCGTTTCTATTGTGCACAGAATCGCCGGCTGAAAAGAATGATATCTGAATGCAACTGCAGGCATCATTCAGATGTCACCGCACAAAGCCAAGGATGTCATTTGACGGTGGGCGGTAGGAAACTGGTTAATATTTTTAAAAAAGGTAATTTTTCTTCTTCATTGATGTACACTGATGAGACTGCACTGATGGGCACCGGTGGCAAGGGTGGGCACTGAGAGGTGGCATTGCTAGTTGGCACTGGTGGGCAGTGAGAAGTGGCACTGCTAGGTGGCAATGATAGTTGGCAGTGATGGGCACTGATAGGGAGCACTGCTAGGTGCCACTGATTGGCACCAGTGGTGGGCATTGATAGGTGGCACTGGCAGGGGCTACTAATTGTAACAGAATTGCCTCTTCCTCTTCGGGCCCCATGTCCCTTGCACATAAGCCGGTGATTGCCTTTTTTTATGCTCACGCTGTCAGCACAAGGAGAAAACAAAAACCATTACCCAGCTTTTGTTTACATCACGTGATCAGCTGTCATTTGCTGACAGCTGATCACATGGTAAAGGGCAGGGATCGGCCCCTTACTCGGATCTGTCATCACCCGAGTCTCAGTGACTCAGTGACCACAGCGTGCGCGCACAAAGGGGAGGACGTTTATTGACGGACTCCCGGCAATTGAGGACCATGCTGTGGCCGTCGGTCAGTTATAGTGCTGATCTCAAGTGATTAAAGAGGGTCTACATGGGCCATTGACATGCATCACAATTCAACTTAGGAATGTGTCTTTGAAAAGTTAAACTAAATAATTTGGCCACTTTATCCTTCCAAATAATTCACTTCCTGTCACATAGCCACACAGGAAGTGAGGGAAAATCCCTAATAATGTCTTTCTTTGGGGACACACAGGTCAGTCTAAATACTTTCCCCACATTGCACTCCAGCATATTGCGGGGTACACCACAAATTATTAGGTAGTTTGGACTTTGGGGTTTATTTACTAAAGGCAAATCTACTTTGCACTACAAGTGCACTTGCTGTATATCTGAGGGGGACATGCAAGCCAAAAAAAAAAACATCTTTGCTTTTACATGATTGTAACATCCAATCACCAGTACTTTCCCTCAGATTTTCCGCAGCTACACTTTTACTGCAGAGTGGATTTGTCTTTACTAAACCCCAAACTATACAATGATTTGGGGTGTACACAACAAAGTGCTAGAGTGCAATTTGCTTAATAGGGACACTAGTTAGATTGATCTGTGTGTCCCCAAGAAAAGACATTGGTAGGGCTTTACCTTCACTTCCTGTTTAGCTGTGTGACAGGAAGTGAAGCCAATTTTAAGAAAAGGAGACACAAAGACCAAACTACCAAAAAAAAAAAAAACACGCAGGGGTTCTAACACTTACGTTGTTTCCCTCAAAATGCCCACAATTAGAATTGTATGGCCTTGAGCTTTTTTTAAGTGCAGTGCTCTAAATCAGTGCTTCTCGAGTACCCCCAACAGGCCATGTTTGCAGGTTTTCCTTCATCTTGCACATGTGCTTTAAATCACAGTCAATGGTTTTGATTTTGACAGCAATTCTCGAAAAGATAAATTCACAAAACATGTCCTGTTGGGGGTACTTGAGGACTGAGGCTGAGAACCACTGCAGTAAAAAAAGGAAAATTGAATACTTACCGCTCTGTATTTTTCATTTCCTGGTAAAGCTCCATGGCAGCACACAATTCATGCATATGCTAGCATGAAGGCACCAGATTAGACAAATCACATCTGTTTTGTTTTGACATGCCAATCAGCTGTCACATTTGTTGCAAAGAAAACACAAAACAAACATCAAATCTTTGCATCAAATTTTATTGGTCAACAAAACAAAAGGGAAGGCAAAATAAAAAACATGGTCAATTTGAAACAGTTACAGACTCAACATCTTGAGAAATTTTTGGCCAAAAAAAATGCAGCACAGAGAATTAAATCAAAGTGAACAAACAACACACATTAACAACATCAGAATTATTTCAGGGGAACATTTTCCCCACACAAAAAAAATACAATCCACAAAACTTAACCAATCACCTGTTTTGCAAAGACATAACAAATAAAATACATGTGTTACAAACTTGATAAGGACACCAACATGTACATTTTGACACACACACACACACACACACACACACACACACACACACACACACACACACACACACACACACACACACACACACACACACACACACACACACACACACACACACACACACACACACACACACACACACACACACACACACACACACACTTGCCTCTTCTCAGGGCAAGCGAACGAATGTTCCCCTGAGCTTTATATAACATATGTTTGTGTGCTAATGAGGCAATTGAAAACACATGCACAGTCCATGAAACACCCAAAAGTTCACTCAATGTAGAGACTGAAATTCAAAGTGGCTACACCTGTTAAGGATGTCCTTCAATTACTAACCCATAAAAACACTCTCTGAGTGAGCATGCCCAGAAAAATCCAGGTGCTGTTCACACACAAAAAGCACACAAAAAAAAACTAACTGGCTGGGCATGTGCAGAACAACACCAATGCAGCTAGCAAAAAATAACCCCCCTCCCCCGTCCAAAATTAAGCACATCATCCAGCATGCTACAAAATTAGAGATGGGACAATTACCCCTTCCCCCCCCCCACCAACAAATCCCATTGCAGTCTATGGGAACTGACTTTTTTTGCTAGTCCCCACTTGGCTGGCTTATCTTCTAGTTATTGGCCTTAAAATGGGGGCCCAGGTCCCACCCTAAGGGACATATATCAATGTTACCAATTTGGAAAACACCAAAAACAAAACAAAGAGAAGTGCCTTTAAATATGCCAAATTGGTTAAGGGCCATTTCACACCACATGCAGTGCATTGCGTTTTTTATGCATCCAAAATGCATGGAAAGTTGGTTATATGGTTCTAAATGGCAGTGTTTGTTCCAGTGCGTTCCAGTTCCCCCAAAAAAGTAGAACATGCTGCATTTTACCTGCACTGGACTGTACTGGAACACAGCAAAACGCATCATAAATGCACTGGAACGCACCGGAACACACATAAATGCACCCAAAACGCACTGGAACACACTTGTCCTTATCTATGGTTAATAAAAAAGAGGGGTGAAAAAAAAGCACTGGACTGCATCAAAAACGTATCAAAAATTCACTGGAACGCATGAAAAACGTGCATGCAGAAAAGCACCTGGAACGCATCCGGATTGCGTTTCTATGGTGTGAACTGGCCCTAGTTCACACTATAGAAACGCAGTCTGGGTGTGTTCCAGGTGCTTTTCTGCATGCGCGTTTTTGACACATTCCAGTGCATTTTTGATGCAGTCCAGTGATTTTTTCCCCCTCTTTTCACTTAGGACAAGTGTGTTGCAGTGCGTCTTTGGTGCATTTAGGTGCGTTCCGGTGCATTCCAGTGCATTTTTGGTACGTTCCGTTGCGTTTTTGATGTGTTTTACTGGGGTCCAGTACAGTTTTGTACCTAAAAAATGCAGCATGACCAATTTTTTTTTTGCTTTCTGAAACGCACTGGAACGGACTGCAGTGGTGTGAACTATGCCATTGGCATTAATGTGATCAACTTTCTTTGCGTTTTTCATGCATCAAAAAAACGCACTGCACCCGGTGTGAACTGGCCCTAAATATCATACGGGGGGTGTCTATAGTATGCCTGTAAAGTAGCACATGTTTTCCATGTTTATAACAATTGGAGAGCAAAATGACATTTCTTAAGTAAAATAATAGTCATTTAAAAGTCCTTGCGGCTGTAATGAATTGCTGGTTCCCGTCAATACAGATAAAAGTCATTGAAAGTCTTTGATTACACAAAAAACAAAAGCGTGGGGGTCCCCCAAATTCCATTACCAGGCCCTTCAGGTCTGGAATGGATATTAAGGGGAACCCCGCTGCAATTTTTTTTTTTAAATGACGTGGGGTTCCCCCCAAATATCCATATCAGGCCCTTTAGATCTGGCATGGATTTTAAGGGGAACTCCACCCCAAATTTAAAAAAAAATGGCGTGGAGTCCCCCAAAAAATCCACACCAGACCCTTACCTGAGCACATAACCTGGCCGGCCGCAGGGGAAAAGGGGGGGACGAGAGAGCGGCCCCCCTCCCTCCTGGACCGTACCAGGCCACATGCCCTCAACATGGGGAGGATGTCCCCATGTTGATGGGGACAAGGGCCTCATCCCCACAACCCTTGCCCGGGTTTAACAAAGGGGACCCCCAGATCCCGCCCCCCCCTGTGTGAAATGGTAATGGGGTATTTGTACCCCTACCATTTCACAAAGAAAGTGTAAAAAATGTAAAAAATGACAAGAGCCGGTTTTTGACAATTCCTTTATTAATGTCGTTTCTTTTCTTCCAACTTCTTCCATCTTCTTCTTCCATCTTCTTCCATCTTCTTCTTTTCTCCATTCGGGTTTCTTCCTCCATCTTGTTCTTCATCTTCCTCTTTATCTTTATCTTCATCTTCATCTTCCTTCGGTGTTCTCGTCCGCATCTTGCTCCGGCGTCTTCCCTTCTTCTTTCTTCTCCGGCCGCTCCGTTTGAATTGGAGGTTCCCGCTGTGCGACACTTCAGTTCTTCAGTTCTCCTCTGGGTCCGCTTACACCCGGTGACCCCGCCCCCCTCTGACGCACATGGATTTCACAGGGACTTTCCCCGTGGTGTCAGAGGGGGGCGGAGCCACCGGGTGGCAGCGGACCAAGTGGAGAACTGAAGCGTCGCACAGCGGGAACCTCCAATTCAAACGGAGCGGCCGGAGAAGAAGGAAGAAGGAAGAAAGATACCCGAATGGAGAAAAGAAGAAGATGGAAGAAGGAAGGAAGATACCCGAATGGAGAAAAGAAGAAGATGGAAGAAGAGGAAGGAAGATACCCGAATGGAGAAAAGAAGAAGATGGAAGAAGAGGAAGGAAGATACCCGAATGGAGAAAAGAAGAAGATGGAAGAAGAGGAAGGAAGATACCCGAATGGAGAAAAGAAGAAGATGGAAGAAGAGGAAGGAAGATACCCGAATGGAGAAAAGAAGAAGTTGGAAGAAGAAGATGGAAGAAGAAGATGGAAGAAGAAGATGGAAGAAAGGAAAAGACATTAATAAAGGAATTGTCAAAAACCGGCTCTTGTAATTTTTTTCATTTTTTACACTTTCTTTGTGAAATGGTAGGGGTACAATGTACCCCATTACCATTTCACACAGGGGGGGCGGGATCTGGGGGTCCCCTTTGTTAAAGGGGTCTTCCAGATTCCGATAAGCCCCCTGCCCGCAGACCCCCACAGCCACCGGGCAAGGGTTGTGGGGATGAGGCCCTTGTCCCCATCAACATGGGGACATCCTCCCCATGTTGAGGGCATGTGGCCTGGTACGGTTCAGGAGGGAGGGGGGGGCGCTCTCGTCCCCCCCTCTTCCCCTGCGGCCTGCCAGGTTACGTGTTCGGATAAAGGGTATGCTGTGGATTTTTGGGGATACTCCACGCCATTTTTGTTTTTTATTTGGGGTGGAGTTCCCCTTAAAATCCATGCCAGATCTAAAGGGCCTGGTATGGATATTTGGGGGGAACCCCACGTAATTTTTTTTAAAAATTTGCAACGTGGTTCCCCTTAATATCCATTCCAGACCTCAAGGGCCTGGTAGTTGAATTTGGGGGAACCCCCACGCTTTTTTTTTGTTTTTATCAAAGACTTTCAATGACTTTTCTCTATATTGCCGGGAGCCAACAATTCATTATAGCCACGGGTGCTTTTAAATGCCTTTTTTTTCCTTTAGAAATGACATTTTGCTGGCGCACTGGGAAGTTCAGAGCTGCGCCTCTTCAACTTATGCAAATTGAGTTACGTGACTTGACATTTACTAAGATTTTGCCGGCGCAGTGTCTTGGTGCAAGAAAACAAGGAAAATTCCCGCGCTGAGCTCAAAAAAACCTCCCGCAGCTCGAATCGTACTTGCCGGCGCAGCGGGCTG
Organism: Rana muscosa; assembly: GCA_029206835.1. Lineage (NCBI taxonomy): Eukaryota > Metazoa > Chordata > Amphibia > Anura > Ranidae > Rana > Rana muscosa. The sequence continues at coordinate 26,688,563 of CM055123.1, read as the reverse complement.
GTTTTGAAAAAGTTACTTTCTCACTCTATTTTAGGCATATTAGTTATTTGGGCATGTGTCACTACACATCCTCACATCACCCCACATCACCCCCATTATATTCTCACTTCCAGCTTCTTTATATTTAGAGTTTAACATGCTGTGCGCCAGGTCCATAGTGGCGCACTGAGCGCCTCCTCTCGTCCGCCGACAACACTATAGTAAATGGGAAATAGGGCTGCGCTACAGGCGCTAATGTTTTGTAAATACCAAAACAGCCATTGCGCACGCAGATGCGCCAATACTCATGGCAAACTTTTCGTAAATCAGCCCCCTAGTGTTATGTGAAAATGCAGCTGCTATCTCATGCCAAGACTGCTCTTGTTAACAAAAACAGTGCAAAAACTATTATTTATATTAAACTTCAATAATATGTGCTCAGTCCATAATAGTGTTACTCTTTTTACAGGTTCCAAAAACAGTTCATGAAGGAGTGAAGATAATACTTGTGTCCATATAAAACAATCCGCACTCACCAGATTACAATGACTTTCTTGTTATACAACAAGAAAAGTTAGCCATGCTTTATGGTCAATTGAGGGACCAGATCATACCACTGGGTTGGCACCTTGAGTAGATATCCTTTCCTCACTGGTAAACGGATCAATATCCCAATGGCTTGAATGGCAGAGAACAAAATGTAAAAAAAGAAGAGGGATCTGAGGATGTCACGTGATGATGAAACGCATCAAGATGAACTCCTGGTGCGTCAATTCCGGTCTAGGTGGAACGCACACAGACTAGCTGGCGGCTACCCAATAGATCGGGCATACATTGCCTGTATATTTTTTTTAGGCATAAGCCTTTATATGCAAGCGGTTTTCACACAATAAGAGAATCCCTCTTCTTTTTTTCTTTTTTTTCCCCTGCCATATGAAACAAGCCACAATCTGGTGAGCGCGGATTGTTTCATATGGGCACGTGGTGAAATATTATAGCAAGGGGTGAACTTTGGTGTCAAGACACAAGCACTATCTTTACTGTTTCACAGACTGTTATTGCTGTTTTTGGATCCTGTAAAAGGAGTAAAACTATTTTGGACTGAGCACATATTATTAATGTTTAATATAAGTAATAGCTTTTGATGGGTTTTTTTTCACACTGATTTTGTTAGCAAATGTTTTCTATCACATATTTTGTGTCATTTGCTTCTCAAATCCGAATTATTTGGGCTTTGAAAACATTCTATTTTGCATACTGAGAAGAAAGCTTGCTTTCCACATTTGCTGTTATAAATCATAGACTTTCCCTTCCTGCCTTTCCTCTTGAACTAGGACTTGGCTCAATTGGAGAAAGTTAGATGGCCTGCAGAAAAGCACAATGCCCATGACTTCATGTTTTATGAAGTCAGTTCTTGCTTCTGTGACCTCTAATATAGTTTCAGATGAGGTAAGAGAAGGCTTAGCAGGTGACAGCATTATGTATTGCTCTAAAGGATTTGATCAGTTCAGAGGGTACCCTGGACTTAGTTGCTCTTCTTTCATTAGCCAAAGTAGGTGGGAAGAAAAACCCACTGAACTTAATGTGATTAAGTGTTGGTAAAAACAAAAGATGATGCAGAAGCATATGCGTCACAGGATCAGAGAAGCTTCCTTAACCCGTCTGCTGCTGGGGAAACTTCTATGCATTGTTTTTCTCGTTTCATTCACAGCTAAGGGAACTAATCCAGGAAGTGGCAGCTAATAATAGCCATAGATAGGCTTAGAGTTAATTGTATCTATTGGATTTCCCCATTTTGCCACTGTACTTTCCTTAAGGAGAGTTCAGCAATGTGACATTTGAGCTCTCATGAGAAACTGAAAAAAGTAATGGGACCGGATTTCATGAACAAACTTGGACTTCTGTTGACAAGATGCACAAAAAAAAAAAAAAAACAGCACACATATGTTTAGGGCAGAGCAATGAAAGAAAAACAGAAAAAACCACCTGCCATTAACCACTTGACAACTGGGCACTAAACCCCCTTCGTGCCCGGACCAATTTTTAGCTTTCAGTGCTGACGCACTTTGAATGACAATTGCGCAATCATACAACGCTGTACCCAAATGATATTTTTATCATTTTTTCCCCACAAATAGAGCTTTCTTTTGGTGGTATTTGATCACCTCTGCGGTTTTTATTTTTTGCGCTATAAACAAAAAAAAGACAGAAAATTTTGAAAAAAAACACAATATTTTTTAACTTTTTGTTATAATAATATCCCAATTTTTTTTAAAAAACGATTTTTTTCTCAGTTTAGGCCAATACGTATTCTTCTATATTTTTTTGGTAAAAAAAATTGCAATAAGCGTATAGTGATTGGTTTGCGAAAAAGTTATAGCGTCTACAAAATAGGGGATAGAATTATGACATTTTTATTATATTTTTTTTTTTTTACTAGTAATGGCGGCGATCTGCAATTTTGGTCAGGCCTGCAATATTGCGGCGGACATAGCGGACACTTTTGACACTATTTTGGGACCATTCACATTTATACAGCGAACAGTACTATAAAAATGCACTGATTACTGTATAAATGTGACTGTCAGGGAAGGGGTTAACACTAGGGGGCGAGGAAGGGGTTAACTATGTTCCCTATTTGTGATTCTTACTGTGTGGGGGAGGGGACTGACTGGGGGAGGTGACCGATCTGTGTCCCTATGTACAAGGGACACAGCATCGGTCTCCTCTCTCCCTGACAGGACGTGGATCTCTGTGTTTACACACAGAGATCCATGTCCTGCCTCTGTCACAGCCGATCGCGGGTGCCTGGCGGACATTGCGGCCGCCAGGCACGCGCATCGGCATCACGTGACCATGGTGGGCACAGCTGTTCCCCCGCCGCGCGCCCTCGGCGGCGTGCAGGGGGAGAGAAACAGCAGGACGTCCATGGACGTCCACTCAGCACTTGAGAGCCGCGCTGCAGACGTCTTTTGTCTATAGCGCGGGTCTCAAGTGGTTAAACACGCAGGAGTATATAACCAAATCAGCATCTACAAGGCTCAGTAAAAGCCACATCACATTCTAAGCAAAAAGGTAAGCCTGGAAATGCCTAAACACCACCGTCTACCTATCCAGGCTACTGTTATCCACCCTAGCATTATTTCATTTTTATCAAGTTTCCCTAGTTTAAATTGTCATTAGGTCTCAAGTAATCTAGTGCTCAGGGAACACTTATACCCAAGCCTGCAGGTATTTAGAACTCGACTCATCAAAATCTGTACGTAAGCTAATTATGTACACCCCCTAATTTATGGGAAATGTGTATAAACTTCAGATAACGCTACGCTCTCATGGCCAACTGCAGGTGTGTCTCATATTTGAAAGCAAATGTGGGTCACACATTAAAGAGATACTTTTCTAAGTAGGAACTTTCATTCATTATGCAATTAAGGAACTCACGGGCAAAAAAACCTGAACTAAAATGGACAGCAAAAAAGCAGGTATTCACAAATCTTAAAGTGGTTGTAAGCCTCAGACATGAAATATAAACAAAGCATATTCCTCTATCGCTGAACACCATGAATATCCATGCTTTGCATTGAAAATATACGTGAACAGTCACTGCAGATTTATTTAGTTCAATTTGTTAATTTGATGTGGACTATATTAGTATAAGATTTTTTTCCTAATTTAATAGGATTGCGCACTTTTGTTTTTGTATATATATATATATATATATATACTGTATATATATACATATATATATATATATATATATATATATATATATATATGTTGAATTGAGTATATAGATTCAGAATTGCAGCACCTACACGTTATTTCAATTTTTAATAATAATTGACATTATCGTAATAAATTTTCACTACTTCTTGGGTAAGCGCAAGATATTCCTCTATAGTGTGCACTTATCTCAGTAAAGAGCACAAAGTGTCATTTCTGTCTGCTGCTTCATTCCTCTGCTATAAGTATTAATCCTTTCTGACAAGTGTTCCTGACACCAAGAGAAGAATGGTAAATGGGGAGGGAACTCCAAAAGATTGACAGCCTCAGCTCTGTTCCTGTGTTCTGTGTGGATGGGGGTGTGTCCTTTCCCTCCAAGCAGCTCTCAGCTCTCCTAACTGAGCTCTGCAGAGTGTAATTTCAGCTCTCTGCTCCCTTTCTTCTGAACTCAGGCAAGCTGTATAAATTCAGCACTTTGAACGGATGTAGAGAAAAGAAGACTGCAGATAAACAGGTACAACTTAAGTAATAGGATTTTTTTTTTTCATCTCTGTGTATCACCTAAAGCTAGTTACTTCACTGGGTGTAAGGGTTTACAGCCACTTTAAAGCATCTGCAAAAAAACAACAAAAAATAATTCCCTGCACCTTAAACAAAGCCCTCCAGTGGCGCACTGTCACTTGTGACCAGGCATCCATCTTCACCCGGCCTTCCTTCCAGGTTCGCTGGCTGCAGCCATTTAAATGGCTAAGCCGCGATGATCTAATACCGGCACATGCACGGGAGTCACAGCCACGGCACAACTCTCAATTGAAGGCATGCATGCGCATGCGCTGGTGACGTCACTGACTGCTACAAAAGTAAATATCTCTTAAATGATGCACATTTAGGAGACATTTCTAGTACCTACAGATATGCCTTATTATAGGCGTACCTGTAGGTATAATATAAAGAAAAGGAGTTTACTACCACTTTAACCACTTCCCGCCCAAGGACGTCATATGACGTCCTGGACTTTCAGTGGGGATATCTGAATGATGCCTGCAGCTAGAGGCATCATTCAGATATCCATCTTTTCAGCCGGCGATTCTGTGCACCATAATAATGATCATAGCGGCGGTTTCGCCGCTTGATCATTCTTATAGGCGGCGGGAGGGGATGCCCCACCTCCCGCCGCCACCCGGTGCTTCTCCGGGCTCTCCCGTGCGATCGGGGACCCGGAGAAATGATCTGCCGGTGCCGGATGGAAGGCATAGAGATGACTGGTGACCAGATGGTCACCAGTCATCTCTATGACCGTCGGAGGCCCGGGCACGATGTGATGACGTCACGCCCGGGTCCTCAAATGTAAACAAAGCCGCCATTGCGGCTGTAAGTATGAGATCAGTGAAATTTTTTTCACCGATCTCATGCTTTCTAGCCTGGAGGAGAGATGTGGGGTCTTATTGACCCCGCATCTCTCCATAAAGAGGACCTGTCACACACATTCCTATTACAAGGGATGTTTACATTCCTTGTAATAGGAATAAAAGTGATCAAAAAAAAATTATTAAAAAAAAAAAAGTGTAAAAATAAAAAAAAATTATTAAAATAAAAAATAAAATAATAAATATTTTTTTCTAAAACGCCCCTGTCTCCAGTAGCTCGCGCTCAGAAGCGAACACACACGCAAGTCCCGCCCACATATGTAAACGCCGTTCAAACCACACATGTGAGGTATCTCCGCGTGCGTTAAAGCGCCAGCAACAATTCTAGCACTATATCTCCTCTGTAACTCTAAACTGGTAGCCTGTAAAAAAAAAATAAGCAACGCCTATGGAGATTTTTTAAGTACTGAAATTTGGTGCCATTCCATGAGTGTGCGCAATTTTAAAGCGTGACATGTTAGGTATCTATTTACTCGGCGTAACATAATCTTTCACATTATACAAAAAAATTTGGCTAACTTTACTGTTTTGTTATTTTTTAATTCATTAAACCGTTTTTTTCCCCCAAAAAAGGCGTTTTAAAAATTATTGCGCAAATACCGTGCGAGATAAAAAGTTGCAATGACCGCCATTTTATTCCCTAGGGTGTCTGCTAAAAAAACATATATAGTGTTTGGGGGTTCTGAGTAATTTTCTAGCAAAAAAATTATGATTTTTGCATGTAGGAGAGGAGTGCCAGAATAGGCCCGGTAAGGAAGTGGTTAATACACAGAGAAAAAAGTTCCTCAATCAGACTCAATACTGGTACCTCTGAAATAAACTTGTTTTAAAACTAACACTAGTTATACTAGAAAAAATATATATATATATATATTTTTTGTGTTTCTTTACATCTTTTGTCTACAAATTTCATAAAAAATAAAATAATTTTGCGAAACAATATTGCAAAAAAAAAAAGCCTTTCTTGTGCCAAAAATGACACATGCATTACTTTGTTTTCTTAAATAATGACAATGTTATCAATGAATCATAGCTGAAATGTAAAAATTGCTCTGGGTATACAGATGCAAAAACTGAAGTGGTTAAACAAGTTTTTTCAGAATGGATTACCCGTGACTAAGGAATTGTCAAGCTATTTTGTGCATTCACCACTGCCCTCTATATAACACAACCGGCAATGACAGACTGCATATCTTAAACTGAAATGGCAATAGCAATCTTTTTTAACCAGTAAAAAGAAGAAGATTTACATACCACATATGAACACATACCATATAGCTATAAAAAATATAGAATACCTGGTTTAAAATGTATAACTATGCCAACTCACTAAGTCAGTGCGGTCCCTGCAGCAGATGGATTAATACAAAAGAAAAAAGGTGACTGGAAAACCAGTCAAAGGGAAGCTGCTTTCACAGGACATACGTATCAAAAAGTAAAGTAAATACAAAATATATTTAAAAATGTCAAATATTGAATGAAAATAATATCAAAAATTACACCCATATATAAATACCCTTCTTCCACCAATAAAAAAAGACAAGGTTGTCTTTTTGTTGGTGGAAGGAGGGTATTTATATGCACTATATTACTAAAAGTATTGGGATGCCTGCCTTTACACGCACATGAACTTTAATGGCATCCCAGTCTTAGTCTGTAAGGTTCAATATCGAGTTTGCCCACCCTTTGCAGCTATAACAGCTTCAAATCTTCTGGGAAGGCTGTAAACAAGGTTTAGGGGTGTGTCTATGGGAATGTTTGACCATTCTTCCAGAAGCGCATTTGTGAGGTCAGGCACTGATGTGGACGAGAAGGCCTGGCTCGCAGTCTCTGCTCTAATTCGTCCCAAAGGTGTTCTATTGGGTTGAGGTCAGGACTCTGTGCAGGCCAGTCAAGTTCTTCCACCCCAAAGTCGCTCATCCATAAAGATATGGACCGTGCTTTGTGCACTGGTGCACAATCATGTTGGAACAGGAAAGGGCCATCCCCAAACTGTTCTCACAAAGTTGGGAGCATGAAATTGTCCAAAATGTCTTGGTATGCTGACATTCCCTTCACTGGAACTAAGAGGCTAAGCCCAAACCCTGAAAACAATCCCACACCATAATCCCCCCTCCACCAAATGATTTGCACCAGTGCACAAAGCAAGGTCCATAAAGACAGAGCAAGTTTGGGGTGTAAGAACGTAAAGTGGTTGTAAACACTCATGTTTTTTCACCTTAATGCATCTTATGCATTAAGGTGAAAAAACTTCTGACACTGACCAGCCCTCCCGTTTTACTCACCTGAGCCCATTCGTTCCCACGTTGACTCTACCTCTCTGCACGTTGTCTCGGCTCTTGATTGGATAGATTGATAGCAGTGCAGCCATTGGCTACCGCTGCTGTCAGTCAAATCCAATGACGCGGGCGCCGGGGGATGGAGCCGAGTCCGGCATTTTGTGTCTATGGACGCAAAATCCGGACTCTGGAGCGCACCCGCACGGGGACCCCGAAGGAGTGCGCTTCTCCTAGGTGGTTTCCTGATGCGGGGAGGAGCTGATAGCGCCCCCGGGGGACCCCAGAAGAGGTGGATCAGGGTGAAATTAACTGCACAGTGTAGGTAAGTATGACATGTTTGTTATTAAAAAAACTAAATAGGGTTTACAACCCCTTTAACTGGTCTGCACAGAGTCCTGACCTTAACCTGATAGAACACCTTTGGGATGAATTAGAGCAGAGACTGCGAGCCAGGCCTTCTCGTCCACAACCGTGCCTGACTTTACCAATGCGCTTTTGGAAGAATGGTCGAACATTCCCATAGGCACACTCCTAAACCTTGTGGGCAGCCTTCCCAGAAGAGTTGAAGCTGTTATGTTATGTTATTTCATGTGCGTGTAAAGGCAGGTGTCCCAATACTATTGGTAATATAGTTTATGTGTGTAATTTTTTTTATACTATATTCCCCTGGTAACTTATGGAGGAACCCTAGGGTTCCATGGAACCCTGGTTGAGAAACCCTGCTTTAAAGTCATTTTTGCTGTTATATTTGGCAAAGTCATTGCTATATCTTTGGACAGGTCTTCTTTGTCTTGTTAGAGAATAGCCATTGTTATTCTCTGTTGGTCTTGAAAGTGACACTTTGGTATCCATCTGTCATCCTTCAAATTGATGACACCCCTCTCCTAACAGCTTAAGTTCCACACCTTTGTAAGAATACTTGTCTATTCATAATCCCGTTCTGTCTTGCAAATATTTAAGTCAAAGATATCTTTAAAGATATTTGTGAATAAGTAAAGTATCCCCACTACATATAACATATGTTCTAACAAGGGATTAGACCATTGTGATATGCATGTACAATGTATTATGTTTGGGGCGATTGAGAGGTTTGCAGAAAATGATGGATATGCTTGAATATACACAAAAAAAGTCTTCAAAAATCTGGTGAAATTACTGCAGAAAATAGATATATATATTCACTACATGTAATGGGATGGATTTAGTAAAAGCACATAGACTGAGTACTTTGCAAGTTCAGTTACTTCAGAGCTTAGTTACTAAGGGGTATCTCTGCTGACTTCCATCATCTAATCCAGTGTTTCTCAACTCCAGTCCTCAAGGCGCACCAACAGGTCATGTTTTCAGGATTTCCCTCAGATGAAACAGCTGTGGTAATTACTAAGGCAGTGAAACTGATTACATCCCCTGTGCAAAATAATGGAAAGCCTGAAAACATGACCTGTTGGGGCGCCTTGAGGACTGGAGTTGAGAAACCCTGATCTAATCTAATCTAATCTAATGTGCTAGCAAAAATGCATTTTTTAATGTTTCTTGCATGTGATTGGGTATTGTTTGTAAAGTGAAGCTTTACCTCATTTACTAAAATCTGGAGAAACTTGCAAATTGACTTGTGGTAGTGTTCCGCGCAATGTGGATTTTTATTATGGCTGCTGCCCCCCCTAATATGTAATCTGTCACAAGGCAAATTACTGGATGGTTGTGGTAATAGGTGTGGGGTATATGGCGCTACCTTTATGCTCTGGGAACTTATTGGTGTTGGGTTTCCTCTCCGGGTGCAACTATTAAGCCCCTATGGGATGAGTGCAGGACTGTGTATGTTTTGTGCTAGTAATCCTGGATTCTATATATATGATCCTCAACTCCTATATATGTGAAATAATCCTACCCCTCCAGAGGTTGTGACAATGGTGCTAAAATAATAAATGTTACCCTTATTTGTGTGTGTGATATCTATCTGGGTGTGATTTCACTTCATATTGTATGCAAGTACCATAATCCAAACATTAATCTCAAAAATCCAATGAACTCAGTATTTCAAAAAAAACAAACCAAAAAACAAAAATCAAATTCCAAAAAATGACTTCCTTGCCGTATAGATCCCTGTATCTTATTCCATACAGATCACACCTTAAAGTGTTGTGTGTATATCCAATATATCCTATGCCTAAAAACTAGTATTGCCCAATTTCCGTTGTAGTCCCTGGTCTCTGCCCCAGGTGGGAGCTGCTGGACGTCTAGTTAATTCCCTTGTAGGTTAACCCATTAACTGCACCAATGAAATATATTCACAATGGTCATGTAATGGTCAGCCACTTTAGTGGTGAGGATTAGTATTTTAGTAATTCCTCAGTACAAAAGGTTAAGCAGAATAAAGAAATGTGGATAAATTAATAACAAATATGTGCATATATGCTGTAGCCAGGATAAGTTCATGCAGCTACAACCAATCCATATGTTAACATAGTGAAAGTTCAAGTATTCTTCATGCGTTTTTTTCTGTGACTTTGGTGATTATATATTGCCAATGGAGATCCTCCAGCTTGCAGATAAAGAGGTGACTTTTGGTGCTCCCCCCTCGTATGGGTCCCCACTCACCAGATAGACGCACCCCTGCAGGGGTCACAAGCTCATCGGGTATCCCCAGAAATTTATCCTCCACTCCTGTAGGCTGTTCCACTCTCTGCTCTCTCCTCCTCCACCAATCAGATCCTCAGAAATGAACCACAGAACAGAACTTCCATAGCGTAAAATCGCTTATTTATTCGTAAAAAAAGTAAAAATTCCAAACATAATAAAAATAATTTTTAAAAAATTAAGGCCTGCAGACCTTACTAGATTCAATCCCTTAGGTTGTAATTACCGCCAGGTGCCTAGTGAGTCCACACCGCAAACCGTATGCCGATGTCAGACAGGTCCCATGGAAGTCACGCCAGCCTGCTATGTCAGCCTCAGCTTCGGCGTGCGTTCCACCGCTCGAGCCTCACTAACCGGACGTGACGTGGACGTGTCTGGATGGTCAACTGACGCGTTTCGACGAATGGTCGTTATCAAAGGTGCTGTCATCCCTTCGTGTCCGACATCTATAAGCAAGCACTGGCACTATAGCTCCGCCCCTTCTGGGCGTACCTTCCTTTTCCAATTCACTATATGTGGAGTGTATAATCGCTCCCATCTATCCTGTTTGGCTCCATCTAGTGGTGGTTACGTAATTGGTTGTTACTACGCCAGTGATTGCTTATATTAATTCATAGAGCTTTTTTGTTGTTTATCTTCTAAGGGGAATGTTATTGAATTCAGTAAATGGTACCCTCAATACATTTGTTCTGTGTTTGGTTGAACATGTGCCATATTAATTTAAGCAAACATTGGGGATATGATATTACATCTATTTACCCTCTGTTGGGAATAACATGAAATAACATGAAATACAATAAATATTACCCACCTATAACAACGCTAGAAATAGAAACCAAACAAAACACAGACCCCCTTACAATAATCGTCAGCATCAAGATGACCATAGAAACCCACCCAGAATCCCTACTACCCCAAGACGAAACAACCATTTAAGAAATAGAGTCTCCCCGCCATACAGAAATAGGGGATGGAGAACACCAACAGATCGAGATAGAGGACATGATCATCAGGAGCAGAGGGATTTTTCCAGAGGAGGACCCCGCAGCAGACCACCAGGAAGATGGCAGGCCCGAGTACCGTACAGAAACTCGAGCTGGAGGGGTTCCACATGGAACAAAGGAGGGCAAGGGGGAACCGCAAACAGAGATACACAGAGGGGACAGGAACCCATGGAGGAACGCCCATACCATTACAACCAAGGAACCCGAGACAGAGAAGGAAGACCACAGGAGTGGGAGAGACACAAAGAAGCCCCCCAGAGATACAACGACCGTACAAACGGAGAAGAGGAAAGAGAGGGGGAAGAAGAAAACGCCAAAGGGAACATTAGGGCAGTGTTTCTCAACTCCAGTCCTCAAGGCGCAACAACAGGTCATGTTTTGGGGATTTCCATTGATTTTCACAGGTGATTTGAGCAGTTTCACTGCCTTAGTAATTATCACAGCTGTTTTATCTGCAGGAAATCCCAAAAACATGACCTGTTGGTGCGCCTTGAGGACTGGAGTTGAGAAACACTGCATTAGGGGAAAGCATTTATAACCTAAGCAATGCCATTTTTTCAAAAGAGGAGTTAGCAATTTTGGATAAGGGATTAAAATATGCACCTGAGAAACAATTGGACAAGTTCGAAGTGTACATAGATCTCCAAAAGTTTATGAGGAAACTAAACCTCAAAAAGCATTTTGAGCTGAATAAAGATTTAAGAAAAGTTGAACCAATAACCTACAAACATACTACATTGAAAAACAACTCATTGTTTAACCCACCGACCCCGGGGAACCAATGCCTGACAGCATTCAAAAAGATGGTAGAGGAGGATATAAGGAAAATGGAGAGAAAAACGCATAGGAACAATAAGAACATTTGGAAAATAATCAAACAAATAGGGGAGAAAAAGGAAGTGATAATAAGACCAGCGGACAAGGGGGGAGGGCTAGTCATACTTAACAAACTGGACTATGAAGAAGAGATGAACAACTTACTGCAAGTAGAGAACACCTACAAAAAACTGAAAGGGAACCCTAAGGGAGCCCTGGAAGGCAAGTTAAAAACATTTGTCTCCAAGGGCAGGGACATTGGCATTTTGAACCAAAAAGAAGCAGAGTACCTAGTTTCTCAATCAACCAAAACCCCAGTCATATATCACGTACCTAAAGTGCACAAACGTATATTGAAACCGCCAGGGAGACCAATCATAAGCGGAATCAATTCCATCTTTTCAAGACTAAGTGAATATATTGACAAATTTTTGAACCCAATGGTTAGTCAAGGGAAATCCCATTTGAGGGACAGTTCGCATTTGTTGGGTGAGCTTCAAAAACAAACAGAAGTCAGAGAATGTTTAATCGCCACGATAGATGTGGAGTCCCTATATACAAGTATAGTGCAGGAGGACGGACTGAAAGGAGTAGAAAAAGCCTTATATGAACGTACAGATTTAACACAACAACAGATGGACTACATTCTTGAAGGATTGAAACTGGCCATGAGCAATAATTATTTCTGGTATAATAAACAATACTATGTCCAAACCAGGGGAGTTGCCATGGGGGCACGTTATGCCCCCAGTGTGGCAAACCTGTTTATGGACATGTGGGAGGAGGAGTACATTTATAATAAGAACATACCAGAAATCAAATTTTTTAAGGGGTATATTGATGATTTGATCATTTTATGGGCAGGTACAGAAACCACATTCGAGCATTTCTTATCTAATCTAAATAACAACAGATATGGCATAAAGTTCACAGGGAAATGTCATAAGGAAAAAATGGAATACCTGGACTTGGAGATAATGAAGGAAGGAGATATGCTATATACACAAACCTATTTCCAAAAAACGGACAGAAATGGGTACATACCCAATAACAGCTGCCACCATCCTAAATGGAAGGCAAATATTCCTAAACGACAACTACTAAGAATCAGACGAAATTGCCATAAAGAAGAAGATTTTGATAGGCAAGCTGAGATCATAGTGAATAGATTCAAAGAAAAAGGGTACCATGACCACCATCTGCAGAAACTCAAAGAAAAGGTTAAAAGGGTGGATAGAAAGACGCTATTAACAAAGAAAACCAAAACACCCACCACTCATGAGAAAATAGCATTTATTACTGGGTACAGCAATCAATATTCCCAAGTTGAACATATTGTTAAAAAATACTGGCCCATTCTGATGGAAGACAGAATACTTTCAAAAATAATTCCAAGAAAACCCACCTTCATTTATAGAAAAGCTCCTACGTTGAGGAATAAGCTTATGCATAACGTCATAGATGCCCCTTCCCAAATTCAGCTATGCCCAGAACTCAAGGGGTTCTACAAATGTCAACGGTGCTTAGCTTGCAGAAAAAGTAGACCACAGCCCAGAAGGAAAATTACATTCAAATCACAGGCATACAATAAAGAATATAAAATAAGAGAACTGATCACATGTAATAGCACGCATGTCACTTATGTGATTGAATGTCCTTGCCACCTGCAATACGTGGGACGAACCACCAGACCACTAAAAGTGAGGATCCGAGAACATATTGCCAATATTAAGAAGGGATTCCCGAAGCATAGTCTTTCGAGACACTTCGATGAAGTACACCAAAGAGACCCGTCTGGAATGATCTTCTATGCAATAGACATCATAAAGGATCATTGGAGGGGTGGTAACAAGTTGATTCAAGTATCTCAAAATGAAACGAGGTGGATACATAGGTTGGGGTCCCTTTCTCCCAGGGGCCTCAACCTAGACATCGACCTCAACTGTTTTCTCTCCAATTTCTAAACCAAGGTTTCCAGCCTTAGTTGTTTTCTCTCTAATTTCTAAACTAAGGTTTCAAGCCATACTCCAGATATGGGGTATGGGACACAAATAAATAAATACAGGTTGTCCCTATAGCTTATATAGGCAAATAGGGAAGATATTAATTCATTAGATCAACCCCCTTGGAAACATAATATTTGGAACAAAATAGATGGGGGGGAAATAGACAATAAACAATACACACTGAAAATTATACCACAAAGAGATGAGATTCATATAACACATCTTTGGTAATCCCCAAGTGAAAGGAAGGACAAACTGATGTAAAGTGTGTGGAAAATGTAGTAAGGTATTTTAAATGGTTATACACAACAGATATGACCAATTAGTAAAAGAACTTATGGGGACAAGTATATAGAAAATCATATTAATATACACATAATGATAACAATAGGGGGGCCTTGAATATTGTAAGATATAATAACCCCACTAGGTCACTAATGGTACAAATATCCAGGAGGGGAAAGTGGGGTTATGTATCAGGGGATACCCCCAATGATTGTTTAAACATTAATGCATATAATCAATACAATGCAAGTACAGTGCCTTGCGAAAGTATTCGGCCCCCTTGAACTTTTCATCCTTTTGCCACATTTCAGGCTTCAAACATAAAGATATAAAATTTAAATTTTTGGTGAAGAATCACCAACAAGTGGGAATCAATTGTGAAGTGGAACGAAATCTAGTGGATTTTTGAAACTTTTTTTAACTAAGAAAAAAATGAAAAGTGGGGCGTGCAAAATTATTCGGCCCCCTTGCGTTAATACTTTGTAGAGCCACCTTTTGCTGCGATTACAGCTGCAAGTCGCTTGGGGTATGTCTCTATCAGTTTTGCACATCGAGAGACTGAAATTCTTGCCCATTCTTCCTTGCAAAACAGCTCGAGCTCAGTGAGGTTTGATGGAGAGCGTTTGTGAACAGCAGTTTTCAGCTCTTTCCACAGATTCTCGATTGGATTCAGGTCTGGACTTTGACTTGGCCATTCTAACACCTGGATACGTTTTATTTTTGAACCATTCCTTTGTAGATTTTGCTGTATGTTTGGGATCATTGTCTTGTTGGAAGATAAATCTCCGTCCCAGTCTCAGGTCTTTTGCAGACTCCAACAGGTTTTCATCCAGAATGGTCCTGTATTTGGCTGCATCCATCTTCCCCTCAATTTTAACCATCTTCCCTGTCCCTGCTGAAGAAAAGCAGGCCCAAACCATGATGCTGCCACCACCATGTTTGACAGTGGGGATGGTGTGTTGAGGGTGATGAGCTGTGTTGCTTTTACGCCAAACATATCGTTTTGCATTGTGGCCAAAAAGTTTGATTTTGGTTTCATCGGACCAGAGCACCTTCTTCCACATGTTTGGTGTGTCTCCCAGGTGGCTTGTGGCAAACTTTAGATGAGACTTTTTATGGATATCTTTGAGAAATGGCTTTCTTCTTGCAACTCTTCCATAAAGGGCAGATTTGTGCAGTGTACGACTGATTGTTGTCCTGTGGACAGACTCTCCCACCTCAGCTATAGTTCTCTGCAGTTCATCCAGAGTGATCATGGGCCTCTTTGGCTGCATCTCTGATCAGTCTTCTCCTCCTTGTCTGAGCTGAAAGTTTAGAGGGACAGCCAGGTCTTGGTAGATTTGCAGTGGTCTGATACTCCTTCCATTTCAAAATGATCGCTTGCACAGTGCTCCTTGGGATGTTTAAAGCTTGGGAAATCTTTTTGTATCCAAATCCGGCTTTAAACTTCTCCACAACAGTATTACGGACCTGCCTGGTGTGTTCCTTGGTCTTCATGATGCTCTCTGCGCTTTCAACAGAACCCTGAGGCTGGGTTCACACTAGTGCGACACGACATCCGTCCTACTTTGGATCCGACTTTGCCCTGCGACATGAAGCCGACATATGTCCGACTTTCAATGAACGGGGTTCCGACTTGGATCCCCGCCAATACCAGGCACTGTGTTTGGTATGAATCTTGAGGGGGAACTCCAGGCCAAATTTTAAATAAAAAAAAAACGGCGTGGGTTCCCCTCCAGAGGCATACCAGGCCCTTGGGTCTGGTCTGGATTTGAACGGGCGCCCCTACGCCGAAAAAACGGCGTGGGGGTCCCCCCAAAATCCAAACCAGACCCTTATCCGAGCACACAACCTGGCAGGCCGCAGGGGAAGAGGGGGGGGACGAGAGAGCGGCCCCCTCCCTCCTGAACCGTACCAGGCCGCATGCCCTCAACATGGGGGGTTTGGTGCTCTGGGGCAGGGGGGCGACCTGCGGCCCCCCCACCCCAGAGCACCCTGCCCCCATGTTGATGAGGACAGGGCCTCTTCCCGACAACCCTGGCCGTTGGTTGTCGGGGTCTGCGGGCGGGGGGGCTTATCGGAATCCGGGAGCCCCCTTCAATAAGGGAGCCCCCGGATCCCGGCCCCCCCACCCTATGTGAATGAGTATGGGGTACATCGTACCCCTACCCATTCACCTGGTGGAAAAAAATTGCAATAAAAAAACACTACACAGATTTTTAAAGTAATTTATTACACAGCTCCGGGGGTCTTCTTCCGACTCCGGCGCTCTTCTTCCGACTTCCGGGGGTCTTTTCCGACTTCGAGGGTCTCCTGGCGGAAGAAAGAACCGGAGAGCGCGGAGACGACACCGGAGACCCCCGAAGTCGGAAAAGACCCCCGGAAGTCGGAAGAAGAGCGCCGGAGCTGTGTAATAAATTACTTTAAAAACCTGTGTAGTGTTTTTTTATTGCAATTTTTTCCCACCAGGTGAATGGGTAGGGGTACGATGTACCCCATACTCATTCACATAGGGTGGGGGGGCCAGGATCCGGGGGCCCCCTTATTGAAGGGGGCTCCCGGATTCCGATAAGCCCCCCGCCCGCAGACCCCGACAACCAACGGCCAGGGTTGTCGGGAAGAGGCCCTGTCCTCATCAACATGGGGGCAGGGTGCTCTGGGGTGGGGGGGCCGCAGGTCGCCCCCCTGCCCCAGAGCACCAAACCCCCCATGTTGAGGGCATGCGGCCTGGTACGGTTCAGGAGGGAGGGGGGGCCGCTCCCTCGTCCCCCCCTCTTCCCCTGCGGCCTGCCAGGTTGTGTGCTCGGATAAGGGTCTGGTTTGGATCTTGGGGGGACCCCCCACGCCGTTTTTTTGGCGTAGGGGTGCCCGTTCAAATCCAGACCAGACCCAAGGGCCTGGTATGCTCCTGGAGGGGGAACCTACGCCGGTTTTTTATTTAAAATTTGGCCTGGAGTTCCCCCTCAAGAGCAGCACAGCACAAGTCGCATGCCAAAGTCGGACCATGCAAGACTGCGGTCCGACTTTGATCCGACTTCAATGATAGTCAATGGGCTGAAGTCGGATCAAAGTTGGACCAAAGTAGTACAGGGAGCATTCTCAAAGTCGGACCGACATGTGTCGGACCAGTTAAGACGGCTCCTATAGGGAAACATTGATTTTCACACGTCATGCGACATGAGCTCCCAATGTCGGAGCGTTTGTCGCCCCAGTGTGAACCAGGCCTGAGACTATCACAGAGCAGGTGCATTTATACAGAGACTTGATTACACACAGGTGGATTCTATTTATCACCATCAGTCATTTAGGACAACATTGGATCATTAAGAGATCCTCGCTGAACTTCTGGAGTGAGTTTGCTGCACTGAAAGTAAAGGGGCCGAATAATTTTGCACGCACCACTTTTCAGTTTTTTATTTGCTCAAATTTTTTAAAATATCCAATAGATTTCGTTCCACTTCACAATTGTGTCCCACTTGTTGGTGATTCTTCACCAAAAATTTAAATTTTATATCTTTATGTTTGAAGCCTGAAATGTGGCAAAAGGATGAAAAGTTCAAGGGGGCCGAATACTTTCGCAAGGCACTGTATATTAAGGGTAATATTTATTGTATTTCATGTTATTCCCAACAGAGGATAAATAGATGTAATATCATATCCCCAATGTTTTCTTAAATTAATATGGCACATGTTCAACCAAACACAGAACAAATGTATTGGGGGTACCATTTACTGAATTCAATAACATTCCCCTTAGAAGATAAACAACAAAAAATCTCTATGAATTAATATAAGCAATCACTGGCGTAGTAACAACCAATTACGTAACCACCACTAGATGGAGCCAAACAGGATAGATGGGAGCGATTATACACTCCACATATAGTGAATTGGAAAAGGAAGGTACGCCCAGAAGGGGCGGAGCTATAGTGCCAGTGCTTGCTTATAGACGTCGGACACGAAGGGATGACAGCACCTTTGATAACGACCATTCGTCGAAACGCGTCAGATGACCATCCAGACATGTCCACGTCACGTCCGGTTAGTGAGGCTCGAGCGGTGGAACGCACGCCGAAGCTGAGGCTGACATAGCAGGCTGGTGTGACTTCCATGGGACCTGTCTGACATCGGCATACGGTTTGCGGTGTGGACTCACTAGGCACCTGGCGGTAATTACAACCTATGGGATTGAATCTAGTAAGGTCTGCAGGCCTTAATTTTTTTAAAATTATTTTTATTATGTTTGGAATTGTTACTTTTTTTACGAATAAATAAGCGATTTTACGCTATGGAAGTTCTGTTCTGTGGTTCATTTCTGAGGATCTGATTGGTGGAGGAGGAGAGAGCAGAGAGTGGAACAGCCTACAGGAGTGGAGGATAAATTGCTGGGGATTAGGGATGGGCCCGGTGCTCGATTCGAACCCATGTTCGAATCGAGCATCGGGCGTTCGCTCGCTCGTCGAGCCCAGAACTATTTGGGCCGTTCGCATCACATTCGTGTGATGCGAGCGGCCCCGCAATGCATTGCGGCCGGCGCGGCCGGCGCAGTGCATTGCTGGCTGATGATTGGCCAAGCATGCACTGTGACCCCGCATGCTTGGCCAATCACAGCGCCCGAAACTCGGAGAGCAATAATTGGCTACAGGCAGGACGGCTGTAGCCAATTACAGCTCAGGGGCTTTAGTACACGCCCCACCATTTAAAAGGCCGCCACGCCATCGGCCCCGGTCACATGAGTTCCGGCTTTAGGAGAGATTAGTCTGCTGATTCTGTCTTTGCTTGATACTGAAAGATTTGCTCTTCTTTGCTAAACCATTGGCTATTTCTTTGCTAAACCATTGCTACCTAAGTCATTGATCGTTCATTGCTGCTGATTGCACAGTTAGTGTGTTATTAGCTGCTGCTGGGGATTAGTCTGGTGCGTGCTTACTGTTAGTACAGTATTGCAGTAGTACCAACCGCAGTGCTGTTAGCACAGCATTGCACCCCAACAGCACCCATAGGACTTCTAGTGTGTTAGTGGCAGCAAACAGAGCTCCTATATTTTCTTCTCAGCAGCACCCATAGGACTTCTAGTGTGTTAGTGGCATCACACAGAGCTCCTATATTTTCTTCTCAGCAGCACCCATAGGACTTCTAGTGTGTTAGTGGCAGCAAACAGAGCTCCTATATTTTCTTCTCAGCAGCACCCATAGGACTTCTAGTGTGTTAGTGGCAGCAAACAGAGCTCCTATATTTTCTTCTCAGCAGCACCCATAGGACTTCTAGTGTGTTAGTGGCAGCAAACAGAGCTCCTATATTTTCTTCTCAGCAGCACCCATAGGACTTCTAGTGTGTTAGTGGCAGCAAACAGAGCTCCTATATTTTCTTCTCAGCAGCACCCATAGGACTTCTAGTGTGTTAGTGGCAGCAAACAGAGCTCCTATATTTTCTTCTCAGCAGCACCCATAGGACTTCTAGTGTGTTAGTGGCAGCAAACAGAGCTCCTATATTTTCTTCTCAGCAGCACCCATAGGACTTCTAGTGTGTTAGTGGCAGCAAACAGAGCTCCTATATTTTCTTGTCAGCAGCACACATAGTACCTATAGTGTGTTAGTGTCAGCACCCATAGGACCTACAGTGTGTTGTGAGCACACATAGGAGTTCTATTTTTTATACTATATACACTACCGACTACAATGGCTGGAAGACCGCCAAGGAGAGGCAGAGCGTGCCGAGGCAAGAACACAGGGCAGGCAGGCTCTGTTTCTAGAGACAACAGTGCTGGCCGTGGACGTGGTCGTGCATCGTCATCAGCACGTGGCCATGGGACACGCTTGTCTTTGTTTTCGGCAGCTGGACATGTGGAGCCGCATCATGCCGAAGGCTTGGTAGAATGGATGACCAAGCCCTCCTCATCCTCCTCATCCTCTCTCACCCAGGCTCAGGGTACTGGCAGAGCAGCTGCCAACGCGTACTCAATGGCATCATCAGCCACCCCTTCCCTAGACCCACCATGTCCTCCTGAGGAGTCCCCCGAACTGTTTGAGCACAGTGTTGGGTACATGCTCCAGGAGGATGCCCAACGATTCGAAGGCTCGGATGATGATACCCAGCTTGAGGAAGTCAGTAGTGTGCGCGCAGAGAGAGGGGATGCTGAAGGACAGCAATCTGGCAGTAGTGTTCCACCAGCTGCAGCTTACTGCCAGGTTTGCTCTAGTGGTGAAGAGGGAGGGGATGATGAGGTCACTGACTCCACGTGGGTGCCTGAAGGGAGAGAGGAGGAGGAGGAGGAGGATGCAGCGTCACATGTCCAACGAGGCAGGATGCCCCCTGGAGGCCAGCTAGAGGCCAGCACAGCAACTGTACCACACCGCAGAGCTCCGCCTGTGCAGGGCGCTGCCTCTGCACGTTATCACAAAAGTTCTTTGGTGTGGGCCTTTTTTGAGACGAGTGCATCAGATCGCACCACTGCTATTTGCAATATTTGTCTCAAGCGTATCTCGCGTGGCCAAAACATCAGCCGCTTGGGCACCACAAGCATGAGCAGACATATGTCGACCTGCCATGCAGCTCGTTGGCAAGCACACATAAAAGACCCACACCAAAGAACAAAGCGGACCTCTCCTTGCTCCTCATCAGCTGGGATCTCCATCCCCACTATATCTTCAGTCCTCTCTGAAAGCTGCTCTGAGAGGACTGAAGGTGTAGAATTAGGTGTGTCACAACCAAGTACTTGCAGTACACCGACGTCCGATTGTAGCAGGCAAATTTCCCTGCCCCAGCTGCTGGACCGTCGAAAGAAGTATACTCCCAGCCATCCACATGCCCAGCGGTTGAATGCTAGCTTGGCTAAATTGCTAGCACTTCAACTGCTGCCTTTTCAGTTGATAGACTCGGCCCCCTTCCGTGAGTTTGTTCAATGTGCGGTTCCTCAGTGGCAGGTTCCCAAACGCCACTTTTTCTCACGGAAGGCGATTCCGTCTCTCTACTGGCATGTGGAAGGCAATGTCCATGCCTCGCTGGACAGGGCGGTCAGCGGTAAGGTGCATATTACCGCTGACTCATGGTCCAGCAGGCATGGACAGGGACGTTATCTTTCTTTCACGGCCCATTGGGTCACTCTATTGGTAGCTGGGAGGGATGCAGGACAAGGTGCAGTAGTGTTGGAGGTTGTTCCGCCACCACGCCTCCAAAATGCTACTACTGGTTGTGACACACCTCTCTCCTCCACCCCCTCCTCTTCTTCTTCCTCCATGTCCTCTTCGAGTGCTCTGTCCTCGGAACCAGCGGTGCTCCGTAGGCGTACAAGGGGCTACGCGAGTACGCAGGCAAAAAGATGCCATGCCGTGCTTGCGCTGGTGTGTTTGGGGGACAGGAGCCACACTGGGCCAGAGGTTCTGGCAGCTCTGCAGGGGCAGGCCGAGAGGTGGTTGACGCCACGCCAGCTTAAGCCAGGAATGGTCGTTTCTGATAATGGCACCAACCTCCTCTCCGCCCTGCGACAGGGGCAGCTCACCCATGTGCCCTGTATGGCTCACGTCCTCAACCTGGTGGTGCAGCGGTTCTTGGGCAGGTTCCCAGGCTTACAGGATGTCCTGAGGCAGGCCAGGAAAGTCTGTGTGCATTTCCGCCGATCTTATAATGCCAGTGCTCGGCTGACTGAGCTGCAAAAGGAGCTGAACCTGCCCAAGAACCGCCTAATATGTGACATGCCCACCAGGTGGAACTCAACGTTGGCCATGCTGCAGCGACTGCACACGCAGCAGAGGGCCATCAATGAGTACCTTTGCGACTACGGCACCAGGACAGGGTCAGGGGAGCTTGGCTTTTTTTCCCCACGCCAGTGGAGCATGATCAGGGATGCATGCACTGTCCTCTCACCATTTGAGGAGGCCACGAGGATGGTGAGCAGTGACAGTGCATGCATCAGTGACACTGTACCTCTTGTCCACCTGTTGGAGCATACGCTGCGTGGGATAATGGACAGGGCACTTGAGGCAGAACAGAGGCAGGAAGAGGAGGACTTCCTTGTCTCTCAAGGCCCCCTTTATCCAGACAATGTTCCTTCTGTCCCACCCATCACACAGGAAGAGGAGGAGGAGGAGGAGGAGGAGGAGGATTGTGTGAGCATGGAGGTGGAGCCTGGCACTCAGCATCAGCAGCAGCAGTCTTTTAGGGATGATGTACAGTCCCAACAAACCAGTGGACTTGTACGTGGCTGGGAGGAGGTGGCTGGCGATCATGTCATCCTCAGTGACCCAGAAGACTCCGGACCGAATGCCTCAGCTAACCTACGCTGCATGGCCTCCCTGATCCTGCAAAGCCTGCGGAAGGATCCTCGTGTTCTTCGGATCAAGGAGAGTGACCATTACTGGCTGGCCACTCTCCTTGATCCACGGTACAAGGGTAAGGTTGCGGACCTTATCTTGCCGTCGCAGAGGGAGCAGAGGATGAGACATCTCAGGGAGGCCTTGCAGAAAGGTCTGTGCAACGCGTTCCCAGAAACTGGGAGGTTACAAACTCCTGGTCCTGGACGACAAGTTGCTGAGGCTTCGGTCAGTAGCAGAAGGAGCGGTGGGGAAGGTGGACGTCTGACCGATGCGTTCAGACAATTTTTTAGTCCGCAGCCCCAAGGTATGATCGGTTCCAGCAACCATCGCCAGCGTCTGATATACATGGTGCAGGAATACCTAGGGGCAAGGTCAGACTTGGACACCTTTCCCACCGAAAATCCTCTGGCTTACTGGGTCCTGAGGATGGATCACTGGCCAGAGCTTGCACAGTATGCAATTGAGCTACTGGCCTGTCCTGCATCCAGCGTTCTTTCCGAACGCACATTCAGTGCTGCTGGAGGATTTGTCACCGATCATAGGGTGCGCCTGTCCACCGACTCGGTTGATCGACTGACCTTCATAAAAATGAATCAGTCTTGGATCACCACCAGCTACCAGACACCTGAAGCGGATATAACGGAATAATTTATAATGTCACATCCCTTCAAGACTGCCTATGCTGATGCTGAGTGACTGTCCTGTTATGTTCACTGACTATCCTCTTCCTCCTCCTCAATGATCCATGCCACCACACCAGTGCCTAAGGCACAATTTTTCAGCCCCTGTATAACAGGGGCGTGTAATTACAATTTTTTAAAAAGATGCTTCGCAACAGGTGTGACTGCTGTGCTCAGAGTACAGTATCTGTGAGGGGTTGCAGTGTTGTGGCACCAGCACCAGTGCCTAAGGCACAATTTTTCAGCCCCTGTTGGGGCGTGTAATTACAATTTTTAGGCAATGCTTTGCAACAGGTCTCATTGCTGTGCTCAGAGTACAGTATCTGTGAGGGGTTGCAGTGTTGTGGCACCAGCACCAGTGCCTAAGGCACAATTTTTCAGCCCCTGTATAACAGGGGCGTGTAATTAAATTTTTTTAAAAAGATGCTTCGCAACAGGTGTGACTGCTGTGCTCAGAGTACAGTATCTGTGAGGGGTTGCAGTGTTGTGGCACCAGCACCAGTGCCTAAGGCACAATTTTTCAGCCCCTGTTGGGGCGTGTAATTACAATTTTTAGGCAATGCTTTGCAACAGGTCTCATTGCTGTGCTCAGAGTACAGTATCTGTGAGGGGTTGCAGTGTTGTGGCACCAGCACCAGTGCCTAAGGCACAATTTTTCAGCCCCTGTATAACAGGGGCGTGTAATTACAATTTTTTAAAAAGATGCTTCGCAACAGGTGTGACTGCTGTGCTCCAAGTACAGTATCTGTGAGGGGTTGCAGTGTTGTGGCACCAGCACCAATGCCTAAGGCACAATTTTTCAGCCCCTGTTTAACAGGGGCGTGTAATTACAAATCTTGATCTAATAGTTCACAGCAGGGCCCATTCCTGCGCCCACCAAGAGTAACTATGAGGGCCTACAGTCTTGTGGCAACACCGTCCACCACCACCACCACCACCAAAGGCCCAATTTTTCTGCCCTGTTCAACAGGTGCATGCAATTACAAATCTTGATCTAATAACTCACAGCAGGGCCCATTCCTGCACCCACCAAGAGTAACTGTGAGGGCTTACAGTCTTGTGGCAACACCGTCCACCACCACCACCACCACCACCAAAGGCCCAATTTTTCTGCCCGGTTCAACAGGTGCATGCAAGTACAAATCTTGATCTATTAACTCACAGCAGGGCCCATTCCTGTGCCCACCAGTCTTGTGGCTACACCAACATCTAATAGGGCAAATTTCTGCAGAGTATATACGGCAGGCCCCTACTTTCAAACATCCAACTTACAAACGACTCCTACTTGCAAACGGCAAGAGAAAACAGGAAGTGAGAGGAAATCTACCCCTTGGAAGGAAAATTCTATCCTGTTAGATTTAATTTGGGAAAAAGGTATCTCCTCTCTACTGATGCTTTATCACCAATCCTTGTTTCAATTAAAACCCCACTTTTCCAAAAACATTTGTCATTGGGACGGAAAGTGAGGTGACATGTTCTGAACAGATGTGCAAAGACAGCAAATGTTACAGGGGTGATAACCCCTCCCTATGTTCTCCAAAAAGCTTAAAAATTGATTTTTTTGGGATGTAGCTACACTTCATAATGTACCTGTTCAGATTCTACTTAAGAACAAACCTACAGTCCATGTCTTGTTTGCACCACCTATATACTGCTGTTCAGAGTATATAGGGTTGTAGGTATAGGGTTTTATTTTGGGTGCGGGGTCCCCCTTAGTATCCATACAAGACCCAAAGGGGCTGGGGTGGGGGGGGGGGTGATGGGGTAGCCATGCCATTTTTCTCAAGGATTTTCAGCCATATGGCGGCCAGGACAAGACATGACATTAAAGCCGCAAGTGGTTTTAAATGGCTTCTTTTTTTCCTTTACAAATGTCATTTTGTGCAAGGACAGTTCTAAACACGGGAAACACATGCCACTTCACAGGCATACTTTAGACACCCCCCAGGTACCATATTTAAAGGAAAATTTCACTTTTTTTTTTCACTTTATGCATCATTAAAATGACTGCTCCCGAAAAAACTTTAGTTTTTAAAATTTCTTTTTGCATTGATATATGTCCCCTGGGGCAGGACCCGGGTCCCCAAACCTGTTTTATAACATTAACATGCATATTGGCCGTTGTAATTAGCAATTTTGATTTCGAACGTTCGCGTCCATTATAACGAATAGGGTTCGAAAATTCGCGCGAACTTTCGGTCCGTTCGAAGGTTCTGGTGCGAACCGAACCCGGGGGTGTTCGGCTCATCCCTACTGGGGATACCCGATGAGCTTGTGACCCCTGCAGGGGTGCGTCTATCTGGTGAGTGGGGACCCATACGAGGGGGGAGCACCAAAAGTCACCTCTTTATCTGCAAGCTGGAGGATCTCCATTGGCAATATATAATCACCAAAGTCACAGAAAAAAACGCATGAAGAATACTTGAACTTTCACTATGTTAACATATGGATTGGTTGTAGCTGCATGAACTTATCCTGGCTACAGCATATATGCACATATTTGTTATTAATTTATCCACATTTCTTTATTCTGCTTAACCTTTTGTACTGAGGAATTACTAAGATACTAATCCTCACCACTAAAGTGGCTGACCATTACATGACCATTGTGAATATATTTCATTGGTGCAGTTAATGGGTTAACCTACAAGGGAATTAACTAGACGTCCAGCAGCTCCCACCTGGGGCAGAGACCAGGGACTACAACGGAAATTGGGCAATACTAGTTTTTAGGCATAGGATATATTGGATATACACACAACACTTTAAGGTGTGATCTGTATGGAATAAGATACAGGGATCTATACGGCAAGGAAGTCATTTTTTGGAATTTGATTTTTGTTTTTTGGTTTGGTTTTTTTGAAATACTGAGTTCATTGGATTTTTGAGATTAATGTTTGGACTATGGTACTTGCATACAATATGAAGTGAAATCACACCCAGATAGATATCACACACACAAATAAGGGTAACATTTATTATTTTAGCACCATTGTCACAACCTCTGGAGGGGTAGGATTATTTCACATATATAGGAGTTGAGGATCATATATATAGAATCCAGGATTACTAGCACAAAACATACACAGTCCTGCACTCATCCCATAGGGGCTTAATAGTTGCACCCGGAGAGGAAACCCAACACCAATAAGTTCCCAGAGCATAAAGGTAGCGCCATATACCCCACACCTATTACCACAAACTTGCAAATTGGACAGTCTATTTACCTTAAAGTAAAATTATCGGCACATTTTTATTTTCTTTGTAGATAGAGTAAGGGAGGGTTATAACCCCTGTCATGTGTTTTTTTTTTTTTTTTTGCCATCTATTACTTTTCTGGGGATAACCCAAAATTTGGGATTTTCTGTTACTTTTACTTCCAATGATAACCATAAACAGGACAAATATAAAGAGGGTGAATCTCCCTAATGGGGGCACGGATAACAATAAAAGCCTGACAGGTGTTCTAATCCCCTTCCACTCTATCCAGAATTTAAAAAAGTGTTTCCTTTAGTTATACTTTAAGCAAATCAATCCCAATGATTTCCAGATTTCCTTATTTTGGTTTCTATGCATAATGCTGCGTACACACAACCATTTTTCTCGTCTGGAAAAATTAAATTTTTTCTCTTTGATGAGAAAAATGACCGTGTGTGGGCTTTTCATCATTTTTCCCGATGAGAAAAACGGCATGAATCACGACGAGAAGAATTAGAACATGCTCTAATTTTTCTCATTGTGACATTTTTTCCGCGGCAGTTTTCCCATAGGGAAACACTGCCAGGGAGCCTACACATGGTTGTTTTTCTCGACCAAGAGAAAAAATGTCAGGAAAACCGGCCGTGTGTAGGGGAACAAGCCGTTCCTCGTTTTTCCCATCGATTTTCTCGACGGTGTTTTCACCGTCGAGAAAATTGATCGTGTGTACACAGCATTACTGTTGAGACGACTGATCCAAAAAGACACAGACTACTCAAAATTGGCTATTATAATTTTACATTTCTTAAGTACTGCATGCCTGGACCATTACTTAATCACTGCATGCATTTATTTATTTATTTCCTTCTGTGAATTGACTTTAACCCCTGACAGTTTTGAATGTTTTACGGTAAATACCGCAAAATTGTATAGTAACTTGTCAGTTTCAGGATCGCATGTAATATTTTATTTAGGTAAAATGTGTCCTGACATCTGCATACCGCATGCAATCTGCTTCTTTGAATTGAGCCTAATACCCCACTGACCCCATCTAACAAGAGAGGGGGCTCTTTGTCAGCGTCCATCAAATTGGACCACTGGTCTCGGCACAGTTTCCAAGAGCTGTATCAGAGAAAAGGAAGCATGGAAGAAAGTGTAAATAACGCAGCTGAGTCTGGGAGATCTCCTTTAACCACTTAACAACCACCTGCCGACAAATAACGTCGACAAGGTGGTTGCTTAACTCTGGGAGGACGTTATATAACGTCCTCCCAGAATCGCGCTCCCGCGCGCCCCCTGGGGCGCGCACACGGGAAACTCCGTGACCGCCGGGTCCAGAGGACCCGGCGGATCACGAATCGCGGTAAATCGCCGCTGATAGCGGCCGTTTACCACGTGATCGCTCCGTCAAATGACGGAGCAATCACTTGTAAACAGACCGGCGTCATTTGATGACGCCGGTTCCTCCCTCCCCTCTCTGTACCGATCGGTACAGTGTGAGAGGGGAGGGGGAGGGAGCGGATGGCAGCAGCAGCACTGTGGGCTGGATCTGTGACAATTGCAGTCACAGATCCAGCCATCCATCCATCCCTGCTCAGCCATCCCTGTGCTATACCCTGCCAATACTCTGCAATACACCCTGCCAATACTCTGCAAAATACCCTGGTGCAATACTCTGCAATACCCTGGTGCAATACTCTGCAATACCCTGGTGCAATACTCTGCAATACCCTGCGAAATACTCTGCAATACCCTGCGAAATACTCTGCAATACCCTGGTGCAATACTCTGCAATACCCTGGTGCAATACTCTGCAATACCCTGCACAATACTCTGCAATACCCTGCAAAATACTCTGCAATACCCTGCAAAATACTCTGCAATACCTTGCGCAATACTCTGCAAAATACTCTGCAATACCCTGCACAATACTCTGCAATACCCTGCACAATACTCTGCAATACCCGCCACAATACTCTGCAATACCCGCCACAATACTCTGCAATACCCTCCACAATACTCTGCAATACCCTCTGCAATACCCTCCACAATACTCTGCAATACCCTCCACAATACTCTGCAATACCCTCCACAATACCCTGTGCAATACCCTCCACAATACCCTGTGCAATACCCTGCCATACACCGCAATACCCTGCCATACACCGCAATACCCTGCCATAGTCCGCAATACCCTGCCATAGTCCGCAATACTCCGCAATGCCCGGCAATACTCCGCAATGCCCGGCAATACTCCGCAATGCCCGGCAATACTCCGCAATGCCCGGCAATACTCTGCAATAACCACTTCCCGCCCTCCGGCCGTCATATGACGTCCTTGACTTTGTGCGGGGATATCTGAATGATGGGAGCAGCTACAGGCATCATTCAGATATTAGCTTTTTCAGCCGGCGATTCCCTACACCATAAGAACATTCATAGCGGCTGTTCCGCCGCTTGATCATTCTTACGGGAGGCGAGAGGGGATGTCCCCCCCCCCCCCCGCCGCCCTCCGGTGCTTCTACCGACTCACCGCTACGATCAAAGCCAGGATTGTTGTTTTTTTTTTTTTTTTTTTTTTTTCAGGCTTCCCAGCCTAGAGGTGAGATGTGGGGTCTTATTGACACCCCCCCCCCATATCTCACTGTAAAGAGGACCTGTCATGCCATATTCCTATTACAAGGGATGTTTACGTTCCTTGTAATAGGTATAAAAGTGATCAAAAAAATGTTTAGGGTGGAAAAACATGTCAAACTAAAATAAATAAAGTAAAATGAAGAATAAATTTTTTTTTTTTTTTTTAAAGCGCCCCTGTCCCCGTGAGCTCGCATACAGAAGCGAACGCATACGTAAGTCCCGCCCACATATGAAAATGGTTTTCAAACCACACATGTGAGGTATATCTGCGAACGTTAGAGCGAGAGCAATCATTTTGGCCCTAGACCTCCTCTGTAACTCAAAACATGTAACCAGTAAAAATATTTAAAGCGTCGCCTATGGGGATTTTTTAAGTAGCGAAGTTTGGCGCCATTCCACGAGTGTGTGCAATTTTTAAGGGCGACATGTTAGGTATCTATTTACTCGGCGTAACTTCATCTTTCACATTATGCAAAACCATTGGGCTAACTTTACTGTTTTTTTTTTTTTTAAGCACAAAACATTTTTCTTCCGTAAAAAAACGCGTTAAAAAAATTGCTGCGCAAATATCGTGCGAGATAAAAAGTTGCAACAACCACCATTATATTCTCTAAGGTCTTTGCTAAAAAAACATATATAATGTTTTGGGGTTCTATGTAATTTTCTAGCAAATAAATGATGATTTTTACATGTAGGAGAGAAATGTCAGAATTGGCCTGGGTGCTCCAGAACGCCTGAAGGTGCTCCCTGCATGTTGGGCCTCTGTATGTGGCCACGCTGTGTAAAAGTCTCACACATGTGGTATCGCCATACTCGGGAGTAATAGCAGAATGTGTTTTGGGGTGTAATTTGTGGAATGCATATGCTGTGTGTGAGAAATAACCTGCTAATATGACAATTTTGTGAAAAAAAAAAGAGAAAAAAAAAATCTTGATTTTGCAAAGAATTGTGGGAAAAAATGACAACTTCAAAAAACTCACAATGCCTCTTTCTGAATACCTTGGAATGTCTTCTTTCCAAAAAGGGGTCATTTGGGGGGTATTTGTACTTTTCTGGCATGTTAGGGTCTCAAGAATTGAGATAGGCCGTCAGTACTTCAGGTGTGATCAATTTTCAGATATTGGCACCATAGCTTGTGGACTCTATAACTTTCACAAAGACCAAATAATATACACCAATTTGTACTTATTTTTACCAAAGATATGTAGCAGTATAAATTTTGGCCAAAATTTATGAAGAAAAAATAGTAATTTGCAAAATTTTATAACAGAAACGAAAAAAAAATCATTTTTTTACAAAATTTTCAGTCTTTTTTCTCTTATAGCGCAAAAAATAAAAAACCCAACGGTGATTAAGTACCACCAAAAGAAAGCTCTATTTGTGTGAAAAAAAGGACAAAAATTTCATATGGGTACAGTGTTGTATGACTGAGTAATTGTCATTCAAAATGTGAGAGCACCGAAAGCTGAAAATTGGTCTGGTTATTAAGGGGGTTTAAGTGCCCAGTGGTCAAGTGGTTAATTGCTAAGTCTTCAGAATTGAACTAACAGTGTTGTGAGATCAGGTGTAGATTTTTTCCCTTGTGATGTAGATGTATAAAAAAATTCTGATATTTGTGGCAAATCGCAAATTTTGCCAAAGCTTGAATGCCTACTGTGGGTATGCTAAAAAGAAGTGATATACAGTACAATGCTGTATCCTGGCCTAGGCCAACAAGGCCCAGGCCTAGGGCAGCACTTTGCAGGGGGGCAGCACGGAAAGAGTCCCCGCCGGCTTGTGCTACACTGTTAGTGTAGCGTCAGTCTTATGGGGCGGACTGGGCTGAGAGGCAAATTAGTCGAGCGGCGGCCGCACTGCTTCCGGTATGCGGGCGGCCAGCATTCCGCAACTGGTTGGGGCGCTGCTTCTAATTTTGACTGTCCGATCATCTTGGACCACAAACCTTCCTCACTGTGCTATATGTTTTCTGCTCCCCCAATGGCATGGTTATATCTTCTTAGTCCTCTCCATAAAATTATCACAAATTTGTGCTTAAAGTAGAGCTAAAGGCAACACTTTTTTTTTTTTTTTTTTTTGGATAGAGTAAGGGAGGGTTAACTTATAGCCCCTGTCAGTTTATTTTTTTACCATCCCTGTCCCATTCCAGAGATTTCCCTTCACTTCCTGCCCCATAGCCAAACATGAAGTGAGAGGAAATCTATGCAAATTAGGGGAATCCAACGCCCCCCCCCCCCCAGGCCCTCAGAACTAGTGTCCCCACTCGAACATTTCAGGGTGGGTCTTAATCAGAAAGGGTTGTGGCCTTGACAGGAAGGGGTGGGACATATTTAAATTAGGGGGTGCTCGAAATTTAGTCAGGCCTAGGGCAGCACAAAACCTAAATACACTACTGATACAGTATACAGTATATATTATGTTAATATGTTTCCAAATAAATATTTAAAGTTCTTTGAGTTGATAAAAAAACAGATCCTGCAGCTTCATTTATATAAGGACAGGAAGATGTCCAATAGACAAGGCAAAACAATTTACAAATAATGGTACTTAAATGGGCAAGAAGATCTATGAGATACAGTATAATAAATGTTAGTCTTAAGCTGGGTATACACTAGTAGAATAGAAACTTTAAAGGGTGTAGGATGGAAATTTTTTCTCATATGTACACATTTCTAACAGTGTATGTGGTTTACATTCTGTAAAGTCCATTCATTTCAAAATCAAATGTTAAAAGCAAATCTTGAGCTATTTTCAAATGACATTCTAATGTACTGAGAATTTTCATATGAGATTCTACTACTGTATACCCTGCTTTACTTACTGAAATTACAGGATTAAATCCAGTTTGTGATAAATCCTCTGTGGTGGGACTTTGTCTTATGGGTTCCCATGGCCAGCAGGGGCTGTGAGAAAAGACAGGTCACAGTAGTCAGCTTCCGGCAGAGTGGTATTGCTGTAAGAGTAAAGCCTCGTACACACGAACGGATTTTCTGCGGACAAAGCATAGGACTTTTGTTCGAAGGGTGTTGCCGGGGAACTTGTATTGCATACAAACGACAAACACAAAACAATATGGTTTTTCAGCTCTTTAGCGCCACCCTTTGGGCAACTTCTGCTAATGTTGTGTTATGGTGAGCATTGCTTCTGAGCATGCATGTTTGTACTTTGGAGTTTTGTCCAATGGACTTGTGTACACACGATCGGATAATCCAACAACACACATTTGTTGGCAGACAATTTTAAAGCATGCTATCCCACATTTGTTGGCAGAAAATCCGACAACAATTGTCCGATGGAGCATACAAACTGTCAGATTTTCCAACAACAGGCTGTCATCACACAATTCCCATCAGATAATCCGATCGTGTGTACGAGGCTTTACAGATATGGTGGTGCCCTAATGATTCCCTGTGTACCTGTCATTCCAGCAAATAATGACATTTTCTTACATCGCATATGTTTTTGGGCCCGTTAGATGCTATTATTTGTTTTTCATTGATGTTTGTGACAGGAGAAGTTCATTGGGTATTTTTCTTAATTCACCCTGATTAACTATATAACTATGTGGGTAGGAATAGAAAACGAACAATTGTAATCATGACCTCTTGAACAACAAGGCACACTGGCTTTCCTCACACACATGGATCTTGGAAAACATTAAGTTTGCTTCAACAAATGTATGGTCACGGTCAAGTGTAAAATTGGTAGTTAATTTATGGAATGTCTAATACAGTTATAAAATATGTATACCCAGAAGGAGTACCGGATAAAGACACCTGGTAATAAACGTGGTGCATATCCAAAAGACAGGTACATTCACCTGGGAGCTAGGAGCCACAGGGAAGGTGGATCATTGTGGTATGGCTTGGCGCTTTAAAGGTGCTATCTGTGCAATATTCTCAGCACCCTTCTTAATAAGCATGGTCCTTATTAACATGTTTTCCACCCTTTATTATTATTATTTGCTTATGGTTTTTTTTTTTTTTTTTTTTTTTTAGGAAATTAACTTAAAAATTAAAAATTTCAGAGCTCTTGCCATGGCTCAGTTAAAATTTGTCGGGGAAAGGGGGGTTCCTCTTAGGGGACTTTAAAGGGAACTTTACTCTGATAATAAGTGCGTAGTACGTCAATGGAAAGTACAAAGTTATTTTATTCCCACCAGGGTGGTGATAATAAGTAAGATTGTTTTACAAGAAATAAAGGGGTTTGAACATGGGAGGGATGCTAACACAACAAACCATATGATACATGAAATACTAATACAATCAGGGACACCATGTAGTTTCAAAAAACATAATGGTGAGATCCGACGCGTTTCGAAAATTTACAGTTATTTTCTTCTTCAGGGAGATGATTGTGTCAAAAAGCAGGCATGTTAGTATGTCATGTATATAAACTTGGGGATCATAATGTTGCATCCATGGGGAGGGGATGGAAAGACATAAAATCAGAAAAACCCCAGGGGAGAAAAACCTCTTGTTCCAGAAGGGCCAGGTCCCACCGGCGTCCAGTGCCCAGGGATTCACCCAGGATGGTGCGCTCACACATCAACCCCAGCAGAGAGGAGGCTCCCCAGCAAGGGGCACGTGGCGCTCAAAGGTCAGAGACCAGTGTGTGGAGTCTGCACTGTGGGCTGATCCAAAAGTGGGAGGCTTGCCGTCATGCACTGATTCCTGATGCTGAGGGATTTTTGAAGGAGCTAGGTTGATGGGTCACTTCCGTTTCAAGTATTGATCGATGGACCATTGGGGTGGAGGGAGGGGGTTGATTTACAGGGTAGATGTGTACCCCCTACCGACGGTACTCATCAATGTGGTTGGGGGAGACGGAAAAAAACTTGGCCTTGGACAGGATCAGGGAGACATGCAGGCAGCACTGCAGCGTCTGTTGGAATGCGATCAGCTGGTGAAAATTTGTCCACTCACTGAAAATATAATGTTTTTGGATCCATTTGATTTTAACTGTTTGTTTTAATGTTTTGAGTTTCTTAAATTATATAGTATCTTTACTTAACAAATAAACATCTAATACATGACAATTGATTCCTAGAGCATTCTGGTTTAGCTAGGGTCTCCATTTCTCCCACTGAAACCTTAAACTAGACCATCCAGTAAGGAGTCTGTTGTGACTTATATAGTAGTGTACAGTGGCATAGCTAGCACATCTGGTACCCGGGGCTGGACATTTTTTTGCCCCTCCCTTTAAGAAAAATGGTATGTGGCAACATAGCAGCGCTACGCCAAAACTGTGGATGTGGTCAAATTGCATCAACAGTGGGAGGGGCTTAAAGGGCCATATACTTTAATGACTGTGCCACAAGCGAGTATGTAACAGACAGTACAAACCTCAGTAAACACATTTTAATAAAATAAAACTGTTCTGTTGCATATCCTTTACTACAGTGGTTCTCAATCCTGTCCCCAAGTACCCCCAACAGGCCTTGGGAATTTTTCTTAGCTAAAATAGCTGTCCAAAATACCAAGCCATTGACTCTGATTTTAAGCACTTGTGCAAGATAAAGGAAAACCTGCAAACATTGCCTGTTGGGGGTATTTGAGGACAGGGTTGAGAACCACTGCTTGACTACACACAGCTAACCTTAAAGTAATATTAAAGTCTTGTTTTTTGTTTTTTCTAAATAATAAACATGTTATACTTACCTGCTCTGTGTGGTTTTGCACAGAGCAGCTTTGATCCTACTCTTCTTGGGTCCCTCACCAGCATCCCTGGCCCCTCCCTCTTTCTGGGTGCCCCAACAGCAAGCAGCTTCCTATGGGGGCATTTACACATGAAGCCATGGCTCGACTCCGCTCCCTCTATCTTTTGGTTGGCTCACTGGCAGTGATTGACAGCAGTGTGAGCCAATGAGCAGAGAGCTGGTGGCTGTCAGTCTCTGGCTCAGCTCTGCTCTGCCCACCCCCCCCCGGTGCTCACTGAAACACTGGGCTGTGGAGGGGGCGGGAGTATCCGGCTCAGGCTCTCAGCAGCTCGCTGAGAGGCTGAGCTGGGTGCATATGAGCAGATCCCAACTATATGATTGTGATCTTTCCCCAGCCTGGGCCGACTCTGTGACATCAGCCGAGAGCGGGCTTAATCCCGCACTCAGCTGAAAATGGGTACCAGGAGTCCTAAACAATCTGCACTGATGTGATCAACAGAAGTACAACCAAACAGGCTTTGGTTGTATTTCTCCTTTATTAAATCTATCACACGACACCATCTCTCTGCTCCTGTTTGGCATTACTTGCGACAATTGATACATATCCTCATTTATGTTGTGAACTCACCCTCCAGGGCCCAGGCAGGCTCTTCCTCAGCATAGGCTTTGGATCCAGGCTCTTTCTCCCTGAAGATGGAAGGACCTCCAGGCACCCCCTCACCTAGTCCAGAATCTCCCTTGTACCCCCCTTATCCAGGAGCCTTTGCCACACCAATCACCATGTTCTAGTCAATGGCCTCCGCTGCAACCAAGGCCTCCTTTACAGCCCACCTCAAGTTAATAGCCTCCTCTGCACCCTGCTCTCCGAATCCACGTCCTTTATCAACCCCACTTTTCAAGTCCAGGGCCTCCTCTACATCCCCCAGTCCAGGGCCTCCGGTGCACTCCCCTCCTTGTCCAAGGCCTCCTCTGCATTCCCCGGTCCAGGGTCTCCTCAGCACCCAGAAACACAAAAAATTCTCCTGCGCTTGGAAGCTTGATCTCTTAGTGGCACAACCAGAGTCTTCTGTTGGAAAGGGAATGACCAGGGATCTTGCTGCCCTTTTTAGAATAATTGGAATTCTTAGGACTAAAATGTAAAAAAGAAAGAGAAGGGCGCACCGACCTAGTGCATTACCAATAGCTAGGTTTATTAAAATAGGCTAAAAGATCATGAATACTCACAAAGCAAGTACAAAATTGAGCACAAACACTGTTCCATGGAACGGATAAACGCCTTCAGCAGGCCTCCTACTGGAACAAGACAATCAGAAAGTCAGACGACATGTAGTACAGCCACGGTTGACGCGTTGCGAAGGCGAACCTTCATCTTCAGAGCCAAAAGTAGTCTTCAGAGTCACTACTTTTGGCTCGGAAGAAGAAGGTTCGCCTTCGCAACGCGTCAGCCGTAGCTGTACTACATGTCGTCTGACTTTCTGATTGTCTTGTTCCAGTAGGAGGCCTGCTGAAGGCGTTTATCCGTTCCATGGAACAGTGTTTGTGCTCAATTTGGTACTTGCTTTGTGAGTATTCATGATCTTTTAGCCTATTTAATAAACCTAGCCATTGGTAATGCACTAGGTCGGTGTGCCCTTCTCTTTCTTTTTTACATTTCTCCTCAGCACCCCCCCAGTCAAGGGCCTCCTGTGTACTCCCCTCCTAGTCCAGGGCCTCCTCTGCACCCCCCCAACTCCAGTACCTCCTCTGCACCGCCCCAGTAAAGGGACTCCTCTGCACCCCCCAGTCCAGGGCCTCCTCTGCACCCTACCAGCCCAGTACCTCCTCTGCATCCCCCAAGTCCAGGGTCTCCTCTGCACCCCCCAGTACCTGCTCTACATCCCCTAGGTCAGGGTCTCTTCTGCCCCCTCCCGTCCAGGACCTCCTCTGCATCCCCCAAGTCCAGGGTTTACTCTGCACCCCCCCACAGGTCAGGGCCTCATCTGCACCCCAAGCCCAGGGCCTCCTCCGCACTCCCCAACCCAAGGCCCCCTCTGAACCCCCCCAACAGCCCAGGGCCTCCTCTAACCCCCCCAGTCTGTGGCCTCAAATGCACCCCCCTCAGCCCAGGACCTTCACTGCACCCCCCCAGCCCTGGGCCCCCTCCGCACCCCCCAGTCCATGGCCTCCTCCACATCCCCCCCATCAGTCCAGGTCCTTCTTTGAAGCCTCCCCTTCTCTGGGATGCCTCACGCAGGAAAATACATAGGCTGTTTGGTCACTGGGCAGGACTAGGAGCGAGACCTGGCTGTCCATTACACTTGATCGGGTGGCAGTGACACCCTTAGAGCAGTGGTTCCCAGTGCGGGTGGGGGCAGAACACCTCTAGATGCATCACCGGGTGCAAGCGCCCCCCCCCCTAGTTTCGGCCCTGGTAGTGCATATTATATGTTGCAGCTTTAATTATAAAGCCTGGAAACAACAGGCTTTGTGAGATACATGTAAGAAGCTGAGTGTTTCACCTTCATTTAAAAAATGCAAAATGTTAAAGCAGGACTCAGACTGGGTTCACACAGACATCACATGTGATTCCCACCCGCACTGTGGTGCCGATCGCATTTGATGTCTGTGCAATGCGAGTTCAGCCTTACAGTTGTATGGCTGAACGCGCATAAGATTTGCAGGAAAATAGTGCAGGGATTCTTTTTTTTCCCGCCCTGGAATCGGATCACATGGGTGTTCTCACCCATGCGATTTGATTCCCGTGCGAGTTCACAGTTCACACTGCGATCTGTGAACCGATCTGGGGGTGTTATTAATATTGTATTGACACCTGCAGCGTTAAGCAGAAGGCAGTGTGAACTGCCTGCGGGAGAGATGCGATGCGGGAACCAGCGCTGGAATCGCGCTGGTTCCCTCATCGCTATAGTGTGCACCTGGGCTAAAGGGTGAGTACTCACCTATCCAGCAGTCCTTCTTATGAGTGCTGGTCTTCAGGCCTCTACATTGGCTAGCATGGGATGATTTTACCTGCACTTGCGCAGGAGCCAGTTATCCCAGCACTAAGAGACCGGCATGGCGCTGTAAGCTGAGCTGCGCATGCACAGCTCAGCTTACAATACTGGAGAAGACAGCGAGCAGGCATGTCTCTTCTGAATTAAATGTCTGCTTGCTCACTGTTTCTTACCGCAGAACTTTAGTTACACTTTAACCACTTAAGGACCGCCGCACGACTAGTTACGTCGGCAGAATGGCACGGACAGGCATAAGGACGTTCAGGTATGTCCCCTTTAAGATGCTGCCATGTGGTCGTGCACACGCCGCCGGCGGCGCGCTCGCGACTCTGCCGTGAGCT
Organism: Rana muscosa; assembly: GCA_029206835.1. Classification (NCBI taxonomy): domain Eukaryota; kingdom Metazoa; phylum Chordata; class Amphibia; order Anura; family Ranidae; genus Rana; species Rana muscosa. The sequence goes on along the minus strand of CM055123.1, from coordinate 26,650,593 downwards.
CCGTGAGCCCGACCGCGGGTCCTGCAGACTCGATCGCAGCGGGGATACCCGCGATCGTCTCACGGAGAGATAGAGCGGGGAGATGCTAATGTAAACAAGCATCTCCCCGCTCTGCCTAGTGACAATGACACTGATCTCCGCTCCGTGTAATCGGGAGCGGAGATCAGTGTCATGTCACACACAGCCCATCCCCCTACAGTAAGAATCACTCACTAGGGCACACTTAACCCCTACAGCGCCACCTAGTTGTTAACCTCTTCACTGCCAGTGTCATTTTTACAGTAATCAGTGCATATTTATAGCACCGATTGCTGTAAAAATGACAATGGTCCCAAAATGGTGTCAAAATGTCCGATGTGTCCGCCATAATGTCGCAGTTACGATAAAAATCGCTGATCGCCACCGTTACTAGTAAAAAAATATATATTAATAAAAATGCCATAAAACTACCCCCTATTTTGTAGACGCTATAACTTTTGCGCAAACCAATCAATAAATGCTTATTGCAATTTTTTTACCAAAAATATGTAGAAGAATATGTATCGGTCTAAACTGAGGAAAAAATATGTTTTTTTATATATTTTTGGGGGATATTTATTATAGTAAAAAGTAAAAAATATTGCATTTTTTTTCAAAATTGTCGCTCTATTTTTGTTTATAGAGCAAAAAATAAAAACCGCAGAGGTGATCAAATACCACCAAAAGAAAGCTCTATTTGTGGGAAAAAAAGGACGTCAATTTTGTTTGGGAGCCACGTCGCACAACCGTGCAATTGTAGGTTAAAGTGACGCAGTGCCGAATCGCAAAAAGTGGTCTGACTAGCGAAATGGTCCGGGGCTGAAGTGGTTAAAATCCAATATTTTATGTTTACCTGAAAAAGAAGAAAGTGTTATTCATTTTTAAAATTCTGATCATATTAGATTAAAAATAAAGTACAAAAAAAACCCTGAAAAATCCCATTAAGATTTATCTAGCTGCCACTCAATAGAGCCAGCTCATAACAAAATAGTAAGGAAAATCTGAGTTCTGTGTCTTTTCACCAACTATCTGGAATCACAAGAAACTGTAGAGGCATATTTTATGTATATTTCTACCTACATACATTTATAGCATACATTAATCTATATTTCATGAATAAGCCCTCTAAAGCAGATGAAGGATTAGTCGATTATACTTGCTACCTAAACCTCTGTTTGCATGGTATTTGAGAGCAATTGATTAAATGAAAAAAAAAGTGGATCTTTTCACTGACATTCAGTAATATGGAAAACTAGTTTCTCCCACAGTAACACAAAGTAAAGTAAAGTACAGAAGCCCATTCACAAAGGATAGCCTGTACTAGAAATCCTCATCATTTGTGCAATTTACACATGGATGCCAACAAACAAGAGGATGATTATTTCCTTGAAAACATACACTGTGCAGAAGAAAAAAAAAAGAAAGCAACATTATAAACATAACATATCAGTACTGTGGATAATCGATAATCCATAACAAACACAAGAAAAATTATTTTATTACTGTCTATGGGGGTTAAACGTGGCATGCTGTCTCCCTCTCTTTGGTGAACAATACGAATGGTGACCCTCAGTCAGTGCCTCACTGGGTCATATTATTGCTAGCAGGGTATTGTCTAATAGCAGCAACTATAAGGTTAAATTGTTCTTTAGGCCAAAATATTTGCCTGCTATCTACATTCATGCAATACCCAATTCCCATTGCGGAGCAACGCTGACATCAATCTCCTTCATGCCCCACACATAGGGGGTTATTTACAAAAAGGCAAATCCACTTTGCACTACAAGTGCAAAGTGCACTTGAAATTGCACTGAAAGTGCACTTGGAAGTGCAGTCGCTGTAAATCTGAGGGGTAGATCTGAAATGAGGGGAAGCTCTGCTGATTTTATCATCCAATCATGTGCAAGCTAAAATGCTGTTTTTTATTTTCCTTGCATGTCCCCCTCAGATCTACAGCGACTGCACTTCCAAGGACACTTTCATTGCAATTCCAAGTGCACTTTGCACTTGTAGTTTACACTTGTAGTGCAAAATGGATTTTCCTTTCGTAAATAACCCCCATAGTCTGTATGTGTTCCATAAATTACAGGTATTTTCGTTTCTGTTAAAGGTTTATATGGAAAAAATTATAAACTAAGAGCAACTTAAACCCGAGTCTATGACTAAAGAATTTTTCACAAATTGAAGGTTACATTAACCACTTGCCGCACGCCCTATGGCGGATTGACGTCGGCAAAGTGTTTTTAAAATCCTGACTGGACGTCATATGACGTCCGTCAGGATTCGGTGTTATTGCGCGCCCCCGGGGGCGCGCACTGCACCGATCGGTAATGCCGCTTGTCCCCCGGACACAGCGCATACCCGATCAGGGTAAACAGCCAATTTCATCGGCTGTTTACCATGTGATCGGCTGTGTCAATCACAGCCGGTCACATGTCCAAACAAATCGGAGGCGCGCCTAATTCGCGCCGCCGGGAGCGCGCGGCGCGCCGATCGGGGATGGCGCGTGTCCCTCGGACATAGCCCATCCTCGATCAGGGTAAACTGCCAATAAAATTGGTTGTTTACCCACGTGATCGGCTGTGACCAATGACAGCCGGTCACAAGTATAAACAATGTGGCGGTTTCTAGGGATCTCTCCTTCTCTCTCTCACACACCGATTGTGTGAGGAGAGAGAAGGAGAGATCTGTGAGTTTTTGCAATCTTGTAATTATAAAAAATACTGTCTGCACTACACGCCCCCCCAATAAAGAGAACCTGTCACAGCCCATCTGGACCTGTCACAGCCCATCTGGACCTGTCACAGCCCATCTGGACCTGTCACAGGCCACCAACGGTACCGCCATCGGTACCGCCATCAGTTCCGCCATCGGTACCGCCATCGGTACCGCCATCAGTACCGCCATCGGTACCGCCATCAGTACCGCCATCGGTACCGCCATCAGTACCGCCATCTGTACCATCTGGATCTGACAGCCCATCTGTCATACAGGCCACCAACGGTACCGCCATCAGTACCGCCATCGGTACCGCCATCAGTACCGCCATCGGTACCATCTGGATCTGTCACAGCCCATCTGTCACAGCCCGTCTGTCACAGCCCGTCTGTCACACAGGCCACCAATGGTACCGCCATCAGTACCGCCATCGGTACCGCCATCGGTACCATCTGGATCTGAAAGCCCATCTGTCACAGCCCATCTGTCACAGCCCATCTGTCACACAGGCCACCAACGGTACCGCCATCAGTACAGCCAGGATCTGACAGCCCATCTGTCACAGCCCATCTGAAACACAGGTAGCCATCAGTACCGCTATCGGTACCGCTATCACTACCGCCGCACAGTCCCGCCATAAGTACCATCACACAGGTCATCAGTAACCTGTCATTACCCTCACACAGGCCTGCCATCAGTGAGCTGTCAGTAGCACCACCAGTACCCCCATGTCGCAAAGAATGTACACACCTGAGGAGGCATATAACATCCTCGCCATGTCGGATGATGAGAGCAACGGGGAGCTCCCATTATCCGATTCTGGTTTGGAATACGAGCCAGTGGAGGGTAGTGGATCGGAGTCCGAGTCAGCGGAGGAAACCGCCCCTCCTAAAAGAGTAAGGAGATCAGGACCTAGATCAGAAGACCTGCCTACCACCAGCAGTGCCAGACCCCAGGAAGAGGAGCCGAATACCAGTACTGGAATTACTTATCCAGCCCAAAGAATCCGGGCCCAGTCCTACCTTCCTCATGCCCTGGCGAACCCCTTATGGTTGCCTGCCAACTCAGGATCCGCTACAATCCCCCCTTTCACCGCACAGCCAGGTGTGCAGCCCAACACATCAAATTTTTCCCAATTGGACTATTTTTATTTGTTTTTCCCAGAAGATTTGTTGCAGTACATGGTGGACCAAACAAATCTTTACGCAGAGCAATTTACTGCTGCCAACCCCAATTCGTCCTACGCCCGTATGTTTAATTGGTGACGTCTCACACTAGAGGAATTCAAATTGTTTTTGGGCCTTAGTTTTAATATGGGGCTTACAAAGAAAAGCGAACTGCATGCCTACTGGTCCACCCGCCCCATCCACCACATGCCCATATTTTCTGCTGTCATGTCCAGGACACGGTACGATATGATAATGCGCTTTCTTAATTTTAATGACAATTCGCAGTGCCCTCCTTGAGATCACCCCAACCATGACAAATTATATAAGCTTCGACCCCTAATAAATTATTTTTCCCAACGGTTTTCTGAAGTGTTTATCCCCGACAAAAATATTTGTGTAGACGAATCCCTTATCCACTTTACTGGCCAGCTGCAGTTCAAGCAGTACATCCCAAGTAAAAGAGCCAGGTACGGGGTAAAATTGAACAAATTGTGCGATCGAGCCACTGGATACGTGCACAAATTTCGTATTTACGAAGGCAAAGATTCCCAGCTCCAGCCCCGTGATTGCCCCACATATATAGGAACCAGTGGTAAAATTGTCTGGGACCTTGCATACCCCTTGTTCAAAAAAGGATACCACATATATGTAGATAATTACTACAGCAGCTTGCCCCTTTTCCGTCATCTGTATCGTGAACAAACCCTGGCCTGCGGTACCTTCCGAAAAAATAGGAAGGGGTTCCCACAGAATTTGCTTTCAAAACAGCTAAAAAAGGGGGAAGCCGCATTCATGAGGAATGAGGAGGTGTTGGCCATAAAGTGGCGGGACAAGAAGGATGTTCATATGATGTCTACAATCCACGATGACAACTTGGTGGAGATTCAGAGAAGACGTGGCCCCGTAGTAAAGCCTGAATGTGTTCATGACTACAATATGTACATGGGGGGGGGGGGTGGATTTAAACGATCAGATGCTACAACCCTATTTATCAACCCGAAAGTCAAATTATTGGTATAAAAAAGTAGCATTTCATCTCTTTCACATGGCCCTGTTCAATTCATTTGTCTGCTATCAAAAATCACCCAAAAACCAACCCACCTCCTACCTCAAATATTTTGAAGACATTGTCACTGCCCTGATTTACCAGCAAGTACCCTCCCCAGGAAGCATTCGCTCCGATAGTGTGAGTCGACTGCATGAGCCACATTTGCCCTATAGCATTCCCCCGACAGAATCCGGAAGAAGACGCCAAAAGAGATGTCGTGTATGCTCAAGAGGAGGAGTTAGAAGAGATACAAGTTATCATTGTCCCGAATGTCCCTCCCAACCTGGCCTGTGTATCGGCGATTGCTTCAAAAATTATCACCGATCTATCAGATACTAGTTCCCCTTATTAGTAACAGACTGCCATTTCCCCCTTTCTAATACCTGTGCCTGCCTGCTACTGACCCTGGCCTGTTTACCAACAATGTCTTTGCCTGCCGTTTTAACACCTTTCTGACTTCCACGTGCACCAACCTCAGCCTGTTTACTGACGATGCCTCTGCCTGCCGTTTTAACACCTTTCTGACTTCCACGTGCACCAACCTCAGCCTGTTTACCGACTATGCCTCTGCCTGCCGTTTTAACCACGTTTCTGACTTCCACGTGTACTGACCTCGGCCTGTTAATCAACCATGTTTTTGCCTGCCACTTGGACTGATCTTTGCCCTTCTACTTTAGCACAGGGGTCTCACATATGTGAGGGGCTCCAGAATAGCGTTCTGAGTACAGAAAATCAGTTTTTGTTTTTTTTGTGTTCCCAGAACAGGGTCTGGTTGCCCGGAGGCTTCAAAGAGATTTGGGTGGGAGAAGCCTCTACCCATGTCCCCCTGGCTCTTAGATTGATGGTCCTTCCTGCTGCCTGGACCAATACTTTGGCTGTGCTGACCATATCGATGCCTGTAATGACCCAGGACTTTATGGACTATGTTTCTTTGTGCTGCCTGGACCAATACTTTGGCTGTGTTGACCATTTCTCTGCCTGCTGCCTCTACTGACTATGGACAGTATTTCTGCCTGGACATCTCTGCCTGCTGCCTGGACCTGTGCTTTGGCTGTGCGATGTCTCTGCCTGTCTATTCCTGCCTGCTGCCTGGACCGATACTCTCCTCTGTGGACCACTGCACTACTAAAACCACAGGTAATCTTTTGTTATTTTGTATGTACCTGCTATGTGTTAGAAATATGAAGGGCCTTCAAAAATGTGATCGGTAGTCAGAAAATTATATGTGTAATTTTCTGCTGCTAGAATGCCTGGAGGTGCTATTTGGATGTTGGGCCTCTGTATATGGCCAGGCTCTGTAAAAGTCTCACACATGTGGTATTGTTATACTCAGGAGGAGTAGCAGAATGTATTTTGGGGTGTAATTTTTACTATGTACATGCTATGTGTTGGAAATATTTTATAAATGGACAACTTTGTGTAAAAAAAATGCGTGTTAATTTTTTTCCCACGTTTTCCGAAAACTTCTGGAAAAAAATGAACCCTTCAAAAGGCTCATTATGCCTCATAGATTATACTTTGGGGTGTTAGTTTTCCAAAATGGGGTCATTTTGTGGATGTTTCCATTGTCCTGGTGCTCCAGGGCCTTCAAAATTGAGATAGGTCATCATGAAATTATATGTGTAATTTTGCTCCTAAAATGCCTGGAGGTGCTATTTGGATGTTGGGCCTCTGTATATGGCCAGGCTGTGTAAAAGTCTCACACATGTGGTATTGTTATACTCAGGAGGAGTAGCAGAATGTATTTTGGGGTGTAATTTTTGCTATGTACATGCTATGTGTTGGAAATATTTTATAAATGGACAACTTTGTGTAAAAAAATGCGTGTTCATTTTTTTCCCACGTTTTTCCGAAAACTTCTGGAAAAAAATTAACCGTTCAAAAGGCTCATTATGCCTCATAGATTATACGTTGGGGTGTTTGCTTTCCAAAATGGGGTCATTTTGTGGATGTTTCCATTGTCCTGGTGCTTCAGGGCCTTCAAAATTGAGATAGGTCATCATGAAATTATATGTGTAATTTTGCTCCTAAAATGCCTGGAGGGGCTACTTGGATGTTGGGCCTCTGTATGTGGCCAGGCTGTGTAAAAGTCTCACACATGTGGTATCGCCATACTCAGGAGGAGTAGCAGAATGTATTTTTGGGTGTAGTTGCAAGTATGCATATGCTGTGTTCAAGAAATAACCTATCAATACAATAAGTTTGTGTAAAAAAAAATAAAAAATTCTTAATTTTCCCAAGAATCGTGGGAAAAAATTACAACTTCAAAAAACTCACCATGCATCTTACTAAATACCTTGAACTGTCTACTTTTCAAAAAGGGGACATTATGGGGGTATTTGTACTTTCCTGGATTGTTATTGTATCAAGAAATGAGATAGGCCTTCAGTACATCAGGTGTGATCAGATGTGATCAATTTTCAGTGATTTGCACCCTAACTTGTAGACTTTATAACTTTCACACAGACTAAATAATATCCACTAATTTGGGTTATTTTTACCAAAGATATGTAGCAGTATAAATTTTGGCCCAAATTAATGAAGAAAAATTAGTTCTTTGCTAAATTTTACAATAGAAACTAAAAAAAAGTGTTTTTTTTTAAAAAATCGCTCTTTTTCCGCTTATATCGCAATAAATAAAAAACCCAGCAGTGATTAAACACCAACAAAAGAAAGCTCTATTTGTGAGAAGAAAATTATAAAAATTTTGTTTGGATACAGTGTAGCATGACTGAGTAATTGTCAATCAAAGCGTGAGAGCACTGAAAGCTGAAAGTTGGTCTGGGCGGGAAGGTGTTTAAGTGCCCTGTATGGAAGCAGGGGCAGATCCAGAGTCTTTTCTCGGGAGGGGCACTGCCAAAAAATGATTTTTTTGTGGGAAATTTATCGGGGAAATGGTTGGTGTCGGCGCTTCAATCATTCCGGCACCATGGTTGTTATGCTGTCAGGATGATTGAAGCGCATTATTTCTATTATTACATTGTAATATGAAATTAAATAGTTCAATGCAGAATCAGTGGGAGCCCCGAGTGTGTCACTTGCCACCGTCGCCTGCAATTAGTGGGAGCCCTGAGCGTGTCACTTGCCACATGTTGTGGATTGTCACTTGCCACGTCACCTGCCACATCTTGTGGATTGTCACTTGCCACACCTTGTAGATTGTCACTTCCCACATCACCTGCCACACCTTGCGGATTGTCACTTGCCACGTCATCTGCCACACCTTGCTGATTGTCACTTGCCTGCCACCAGATGCAGATTGTCATTTGCCACGTCACCTGACACAATTTGCGGATGGTCACTTGCCACGTCGCCTGCCACACCTTGCGGATTGTCACTAACTTGCCTGCTAAGGTGTAGTTTTGGTTGTCTCTTGCTGTGTCCCAGACTCCCAGAGTCAGGCAGCAGAGAGATAATGTAATCTCTCTGCTGCCTGCACAGTGAGGGCGGAAGTCACTGCAGGAATGCAGGGCAGGCACGGGTGGTGACAGATGATCTCAACTTTCTGCTCCCCCGCTCCCGGCTAGCTGATTGGCCAGCTGCCACACTGAGCCTGCTCTCCCACTCTCACCTGCGCTGCCAACACACTGAGCAGCACGGTCTGCCCACGAACCGCGCCGCCCCCCGACAACAAACCGCGCCGCAAGCAGAGCCGCCCGCTTTCTTACCCGTCTGTGGAGCCGCACGCTATTGCACCTGCCCACAGAGCGGCCTGACGTGACTCACTGACGTCACTCGTTGCTAGACGCCAAGCGGCCCAGGTGTTAGCAGCGAGTGCAGGGAAGAGGCTCCACTCACCTCCTCCTCCGCTCCTGGTATCGTGTCAGTGCGCCACGTAACTACATTAGACGAGTCTCTCTCTCAGCGACGCTGATCGGCTGATGTGAGAAACTGAGAGAGAGACTCAGAGAGGCAGCGGCAGCCGCAGAACAAGTACTGTATATAATCGAGTATAAGCCGTCCCGAATATAAGCCGAGGCACCTAATTTTACCCCAAAAAACTGGGAAAACTTATTGACTCAAGTATAAGCCTAGGGTGTCCTAGGCTTATACTTGCCTCACTTTGCCTCACTGTGCCCATGCCTCACTGTGCCCATGACTAGACTGATGTTTAACATGGAAGTCTATAGAAAGGAGTGCCCGGCTTTGAAAAATCGGTTCTCCCAGACACCAAACTTTTCAAACTTATAGAGGAGACATAGGGCTACATGTGTGCCAAGTTTGGGGTCCAGAGGACCTACGACCGGCCGGTACCGGGTCCGCAAAATCACTGGAGAAATTACTGTTTAACATTGGAGTCTATGGAAGGGGTGCCCGGTTTTAAAAAGTCAGTGCTCCAAGGCCGTAGGTCCCCCAGACACCAAACTTAGCACACTTGTAGAAAAGACATGGGGCTATATGTGTGCCAAGTTTGGGGTCCTGGGGAGCTACGACCGGCCGGTATCGGGTCCGCAAATTTACCGGAGAAATGACCGTTTAACATTGGAGTCTATGGGAGGGGTGCCCGGATTTAAAAAATAAGTGCTCCCCGGCCGTAGGTCCCCCAGACACCAAACTTTGCACACGTGTAGAAGAGACATTGGGCTACATGTGTGCCAAGTTTGGGGTCCAGGGGTCCTACGGCCGGCCGGTACCGGGTCCCCAAATTTCGGGAGATCAGGCACAAAAAAAAAAAAAACAGAGCAAGCAAGTGAGTGTGACAGATGGTCTCGGGGGGGGGGGGGCAATTGCCCTGTTGCCCCCCCCCATGGATCCGCCACTGTATGGAAGTGGTTAATGATGTTTTGTGACATCACTATTTTTTATGCATTCAAGCCTGATTTCGTTGACATGGGTTAATGAAAGACAAAACTTGTATTAGGTGCTTGCAATACTTATTTCATACCACTTGAGGTCTCTAATTTCTACTTGAAAATGATAAGAATGATGTTGGCTGACCTAGGTTGACCTAGGTTTTTGTGCTGCGATGAGTGATAAGCCTAGCTAAATAGATGACATGTTTAAATGTTAACCACTTCCCGCCCAACCATGTCACATGACGTTGTTGACTTTGAGTGGGGATGTCTGAATGATGTCTGCAGCTACAGGCATCATTTACTGTAGATATCTTCTTTTAGAGCTGCGATTCCCTGCACCATTAGAACTATCATAGCGGCTGTTCAGCCACTTGATAGTTCTTACAGGCAGCGGGAGGGGAAGTCCCGTTCCCCCCCCCTCCCGTCGCTGCTTCTACTGGCTCACCCGTACGATCAGAGAGCGGGAGAAGGGATCAGTCCATGCCAGAAGTTTACCATAGAGGATCCGGCGGGCCAGATGGCCCCTGGACGTCTCTATGAACCATCGGAGGCCAGGCACAATATGTTATATGTTATGACGTCACGCCCCGGCCTCTATCATATGAAAAAATGTCTCGGCTGGGAAGCCAGGATCATTTTTTTTATTTATTTTTTTCAGGCTTCCCAGCCTAGAGTCAAGATATGGGGACTTATTTACCCCAGATCTCACTGTAAAGAGGACCTGTCACACACTGTTCCTATTACAAGGGATGTTTACATTCCTTATAATAGGAATAAAAGTGATCAAAAAGTAAAAAGAAAGTGTCAAAATGGAAAAATAAAAGTAAAATAAACAATAATAAAAAAAATAATAGTTAAAAGCGCCCCTGTCCCCGTGTGCTCCCAGGCAGAAGCGACCTCATACGTAGGTCGCGCCCACATCTGTAACTCTAAAAATGTATCCTGTAAAAAAAATTAAAGTGTCGCCTATGGGGATTTGGTGCCATTCCACGAGTGTGTGCAATTTCAAAGCGTGACATGTTAGGTATCTATTTACTCAGTGTAACATCATCTTTCACATTATGCAAAAAAAATGGGCGTTTTTTTTTTTCTTGTAATGCATGAAACAGTTTTTCAAAAGAAGCGCGTTTGAAAAATGACTGCGCAAATACTGTGCAAGATAAAAAGTTGCAACGACCACCATTTTATTCCATAGAGTCTCTGCTAAAAAAAAACATAATAATGTTTGGGGGTTCTGAGTAATTTTCTAGCAAATTTTTTTTATTTTTTACATGGAGGAGCGAAGTGTCAGAATTGGCCTGGGTAGCAAGTGGATAAACGTTATGCATAATTCAAATCAACCAAGGAGGCGTTAAATAAAACAAATAGTGGACAAACAGATATTTGTTGGAGATGTAAGGTCGAAAGGGGGACTATGGACCACATCTGGTACGGTTGTCACCTGGTGAGAAATTTCTGGGAAAAAGTTCACGAGATATATTGGAAAGTGTTGGGAATAGAGAAGAATCTAAATATAGACATTTCATTGCTATCTTTGATTCCAGATTCAATAAAGAGTATCAAGAAGGATATTTTTCATCACATGACAACAGCAGCTAGAACAATAATAGCTCGCAATTGGAGAGAAAATAAAAGCCCAAATATTGCAGACTGGATATGTGAAATGAACGAAATACAATATACAGTCAAATGCCAGAAATATGGCAAAAATTTGATGAATTTCGGCTCTCGGAAGGGTTGAAAGAATATATATATTAGAAAATTAGGAGAAATACGGAGTGGAAATGTAAATGTAACAGAAAAATGGGAAAGAAATAAGGGGGAGATGGGAGGTAATTTTTTATTTTTTTGAAAGAATGGATGTGAGGATGAATGGGTATGGAAGATAATAGCACAAGTAGATAAATGATGAAAGGTATTTTATTTTAATGAAAGTACTAATAGATACTTATCAAGATTCTGTATATTGAATAACTAATGGGGATAATGTATATTGTAAATGAATCTTGTATAAATGTAAAAAAAAAAAATTGTACTTGGGGGGGAAAAAGATCAATAAAAAATAAATCAACCAAGGAGGCATTATGATAAGCTAATTTCACTGTAGGTGTTACCACCTTGCAGCATCTATAATAGTTTTGTAAATTTTTCAGTCATTATAGCATTGCCTTTATTTGCCTGGATAGCATACATTAGGCAAAACAATCTCATACTGTTTAGAGGCATACATACCCTCTCTGTGCAATGGTCTTGCAGAGAGCAGGCCTGTTCCTCCTCTTCTTGGGTCCCTCGCCAGAACTCCTGGGCTTACCCCCCCTCCCCGCCGCTGCTTGCTAAGGGGGCACTCATGCAGGCTTAGTCCTGAGCCAATTCTGTGTGCCCATAGACACAGAGCGTGGCTTGGTCCAATCCCCCGCTGCTGTGTCTGAGCCTGGAAAAGAGGAGGAAAAAAGTAGAGGAAGCTGCGGCTCTCGTGCACAGTGCAGGTACAAGACAAGGCTCAGGAAAATGTAAGGGAGGGGTGGGGGAGCTGCACTGTGAAGATGTTTTACCTTAGAGAGAATGAAGTGAAAATTACTTCTGCGCTACTGTATAAGTTAATGCATGTGTGAATAGTTGCCTCTTAACACCGATTGTGTTCCCACAAAGATAAATAGCAATATTAAAATAGTGAAGCGCAACCACACACATCTGAGCAGCAGGGTGTATTAATGAGTCAATTAGGAGAAAATAATCAAAAGTAAAAACAATCTATATAATCTAGCAATGTGCAAAGAAAATGTCCATATATATATATATATATATATATATATATATAGATATATATATATATATATAAATATAGTGACTGTTGCTAGTAGATTCAAGCTATTAAATCCAAAAGAAAAACTCTTCTCAGTGCACGTGTCTATATCTTCATAAGTGACAAATCCAAAATAAGTGATCAAGCACACCACCGTGTCCTCCACCGGTCTCTATATGTGCTTACCTCACGTGAAAACCCACCATAGGGTCTAAGCGCTTGTATGATAAAGATGGACAATCCCCGGATCACTGAAACATCCGCAGATCCTTGGCCCTGTGTCCCCAGCGGCTTGTGAACTGCTTCCTAGATGGATGTAATGATCTCACAGGCTTCGTCACAAGTACAATGAGGAAACGCGTCGAGGCGGAGCCTGTGACATCATTACATCCATCTAGGAAGCAGTTCACGAGCCGCTGGGGACACAGGGCCGAGGATCTGCGGATGTTTTAGTGATCTAGGGATTGTCCATCTATATCATTACCTGCATGCACCAGGACAGTGCATCTGTAAATGTGAGTTATTTACTGTGGTTTTATTAAAAGTTGTTTTTAAATGGTAGAACACTATGTTGAGTTTGTTCCTGCCCTTATGACATATAACTAAGAGAAACAGCATCTGAGTGATTGAGAGTCCATATGAGGATAGGGGAACAACAGATTTCTGGATTTATACCCCTGAGGGGAAGGTGCCATTAGACCCTATGGTGGGTCTTCATTTGAGGTGAGCACATATAGAGACCGGTGGAGAACACGGTGGTGTGCTTGATCACTTATTTTGGATTTGTCACTTATGAAAATATAGACACGTGCACTGAGAAGAGTTTTTCTTTTGGATTTAATGTCTTGAATCTTCTAGCAACAGGCTCTATATACCGTATATACTCGAGTATAAGCCGACCCGAGTATAAGCCGAGGTACCTAATGTTACCACAAAAAACTGGGAAAACTTACTGACTCGAGTATAAGCTGAGGGTGAGAATGCAGCAGCTACTGTAACATTTGCATGCCTCACTGTGCCCATTGCAACCTCACTAAGCCATTTGTCACTGTGCCCAACCTCACTCTGCCCATTGCCACCTTACTGTGCCCATCCTCACTGTGCCCATCCTCACTGTGCCCATCCTCACTGTGCCCCTAAAATTGAAATTGTACCTGAAATTGAGAGGCTGCGGGCGTCCATTCATTGTTTAAAACTCGCCCTCTCTTCCTGGTCCCTTCCGTGATAAGCGTTTCTAAGCAGACACAGTTCTGCCTATCACGAACGTTCTCTCATCCTCAGTTTCCCAGCAGACACTGTGTTCAGTGTTCCGCCAATCACGGGCGTCCTCTTGTCCGAGGATGAAAAGGCGTCCGTGATTGGCGGAACACTGAACACAGTGTCTGCTGGGATGGGTGAGGATGAGAGAACGTTTGTGATAGGCGATTCTCAGCAGACACAGTTCTGCCTATCACGGAAGGGACAAGGAGGAGACCGCGAGATTTAAACGATGGACGCCCGCAGCCTCTCAATATTTTTCAGGTACACTGACTCTAGTATAAGCCGAGGGGGGCACTTTCAGCCCAAAAAAAAGGGCTGAAAATCTTGGCTTATACTCGAGTATATACGGTATATATATATATATATATATATATATATATATATGGACATTTTCTTTGCATATTGCTAGATTATATAGATTGTTTTCACTTTTGAATGTAGAGAATGCATTAAGGTAAAAACCTTCAGTCTTTAGAACCACTTTAACATTCATTGGCAGTCCAATGTAGATGGGTTTTTACTTGCTAAAATATCTTTTTTTTTCTAAATATACTAGCAGGCCATACCATGGATACAAATATAAGCTCATATTCATGGTGTTGCACTTAATTCTATGTTAACAAACACACAAGGATGATGTTGAATGATATGCACTACCAAATTAGTTTCTCTACCTGCAGAAATTGTTGGCAATAAAAGAAGGGTATGAAATCCCACAGCTGTGTGTGTGTGTGTGTGTGTGTGTGCAAGCTTCTATTTATTGAACACACTGCACTTCATGCACATTAAGTCATCCTTCTTACTAGACCACAATTTCAGGAGCAGAGACTGGGAGGTTATGACCAGAAGGGGCCGGTAAATGGCATATTTATCGGCCCTTTACCCCCAATCTGCATCCTGAAACATCCCCCACAACAGCCAGCATGAAAAGAGAAGGGAGAAAGCCAGCAACACTGCGGGGGGTGTTTGGGGCCAGGGGAGCATACAGGGGCCTAGCGGCAACAGGAAACGTGTGACCTGGATAGGAGAGGTGGGAGGGGCAGATATAGTATAAATATAGCCCTCCATTTTTCTCCTGTAGCTGCTGAATGCGGGCAGAAGGGAGAGGGAGGAGGAGAAGCTGGCTTTCAAAGGCTGCCAGAGGAAAATGGAGGGCATTGGTTCCGCTATGTGCCACCCCAGGTGAATCTCCTATCCAGGTGTAGAACCAAATGAGACAGGGGAAAGAAAGGCAAAAGTTTACTCCGCAATTACAAGGAATTTTTTTATGAAAGTGAACTGGGCAACTGTGTGGGGACAGGCATATTCATCTCTCTGCCACAAACCTACCTACTACCTACTACACTATATGAAGTCAACAACTCCATCGCACTTTGTGCAACCCCCAGATAGTGGTCTATCCTGAACCGTCAAAAGCCCATAGGGTTCTTGGTTCAAAGGATGTCTTCACTGGCCCTGGACCCCAGGTAATATGAGATAATATGTTCTGGGCTGCCAGTGGCTGTTTCCAGCAGCCAGGCCTGTTCGATGCATTTAAACAAACAACCTAAAAGGATTTTTTGAATAAAAAAGGGCTGGCAACTAGGATGCTCTTGAATAAAAGTCCTTTATTGGTTACATGGGTACACGGGTACATGCTATACACTGACGCGTTTCGCCTAAGAGGTCTTCATCAAAGCATGCTTCAAGTATTGTATTTATGGGGCCTGAACGTCCTGGCTAGAGCACCCGATCACAGTTCATGGATTTCTATATTGGCAGTGGAGCTGGGGTAACATTTTGTTTGTCTTCTCATTTCAGTGAGCCATGAGAGGGAATACTACCACTCTCTGGAAATGCAGTCAGGGTTTTCAACACCTTTTCCAAGTGGCAAATATTTTTCCTCTGGGTTGGTAGCATGAGATCTGACATTTTCCACTTGTGTCAGGGAAATGGGGGATGGCCAAACAGTAATGACCCCTCTCCTCAATGGTCTGAATCCTTTGGTTATTGTATATATTTTAAATTGTATGAGCCCTTTCCCCACAAATTGCCTGCAGCAGAGGACCTCAAGTCCTCTGTGTTGCTGGGGACAACAGTGTTCTCAATGATCTTCTTCCACCCATGTATAGCTCTCGAGGGTCAGAAGGGGTTAAACATACCCCTGAAAGTCTGCCTCATTTCCTTATCTTCCTCTTTTGCTTCCTCTACCTGCTGCTGTCTCTGCCTCATAGGAAAAAAGCAGTAGGCAATAGATCCTTCTGGCCCCAAAACAGAAGGAAGGCCTCCTTGTGACAAAAGCAATACCTCTAACTTGTCACTGTCACCCGTATGTTATGATGACACTCACCCTTCACAGAGATTTTTCCAGCTCATGGGACAACAATCTAAATGGCAGCAGACTGAGAGTGATAGACACTGAGGTTGGTTAACTCCACAGTAACCTTTTACATACTCAGTTCTGTGCCTGTGAAAGGGGATGTGTAGGTGGTAAATTTGAAACTCAGCTACAGCAACACCCTGGCTGCATGATGACACTGCCTAAGCCTCCTGAGACCAGCCTAGGTGAATGATCACTGTGACTGAACCAGGGCTGGACTGGGACAAAAATGTGGCCCTGAACTTCATCCAGACCGGCCCAGGGCACAACACATCAGGGTACAGTGCACATCAGGGCACGGTACAGAGCTCAGAATATCAGAGCACAGCACATCAGGGTACAGCACATCAGGGTACAGGGCACAGCACATCAGGGTACAGAGCCCAGCACATTAGGGCACGGGGCACATCAGGGCACAACACGTACAGGGCACATCACATCAGGGAACAGGGCACAGCACATCAGGGCCCATCACAGCATATCAGGGCACACCACATTGAGGCACAGCACATCGGGGCACAGGGCACATGAGGACACAGGGCATGGGGTACATAGCACATCAGGGCACATCAGGGCACAGGGCACATCAGGGCACATAGCACATCAGGGCACTGGGCACATCAGGGCACGGGGCACATAGCACATCAGGGCACATAGCACATCAGGACACAGGGCACATAGCACATCAGGGAACATAGCACATCAGGGCACAGGGCACATAGCACATCAGGGCACATAGCACATCAGGGCACGGGGCACGGGACACATCAGGGCACATAGCACATCAGGGCACAGGACACATCAGGGCATGGGGCACATAGCACATCAGGGCACATAGAACATCAGGACAGGGGGCACATAGCACATCAGGGAACATAGCACCACAGGGCACATAGCACATCAGGGCATGGGCACAGAGCACATCAGGGCACGGGGCACATAGCACATCAGGGCACATAGCACATCAGGGCACAGGGCACAGGGCGCATCAGGACATGGGGCACAGGGCACATCAGGACATAGGGCACATCAGGACACGGGGCACAGGGAACAGCAGGACACAGGGCACATAGCACATCAGGGCACGGAGCACATCAGGACATGGAGCAAAATATCATACAATCCCATATACGCAATCTTTTACCCACAGTTGATCCAGAGGAAGGCAAAAAGCCCCAGTAAAGCATGATCCAATTTGCTCCAGCAGAGGAAAAAATTCCTTCCTGATCCCCCCAGGAGACAATCGGATATTCGCTGGATCAACTTTACCTATAAATGTTAGTATTCAGTTATATGATGTACATTTAGGAAAGAATCCAGTCCTTTTTTAAAGCAAGCTACTGAGCTGACCAGAACCAGCTCTTGAGGGAGTCTATTCCACATTTTCACAGCTCTTACTGTGAAGAAACCTTTCTGTATTTGGAGATTACATCTATTTTCCTCCAGATGTAAAGAGTGCCCCCTTGTCCTCTGTGATGACCTTAAAGTGAATAACTCAACACCAAGTTCACTATATGGACCTCCTATGTATTTATACATGTTTATCATATCCCCCCTTGATCTCCTCTTTTTTAAGAGAAATAAATTCAGTTCCTCCCATCTTTCCTCATAGCTGAGCTCCTCCATGCCTCTTATCAGTTTGGTTGCCCTTTTCTGCACTTACTCTAGTTCCCCGATATCCTTTTCGTGATCCGGTGCTCAAAACTGAACTGCATATTCCAGATGAGGTCTTACTAATGATTTGTACAGGGGAAAAAATTATATCTCTCTCTTTGGAGTCTATACCTCTCTTATAACACTGAACCTTGGGGTACACCACTGATAACCTTGGACCATTCAGAGTATGAATCATTACCACTACTCTCTGAATGCGGTCCTTTAGCCAGTTTTCTATTCATTTACAAACAGACCTTTCCAGACCTTTGAACTTAACCTTACACATTAGCTGCGTGTGGGGAACTGTGACACTTTAGCAAAATCCAAGTATACCACGTCCACAGCCAACCCTCTGTCCAAGGTTTTACTTACCTCCTCATAAAAATAAATCAGATTTGTCTAACAACTTCATGAATCCATGCTGTCTGTTGCTTAAAATACTTTTTGTCCAGTAAGTACTCATCTATATGGTCTTTTATTAAACTTTACAGTATCTACCCAACTATAAAAGTTAAACTAACAGGTCTATAGTTACTTGGTAAAGACTTTGATCCCTTTTTAAATATAGGCACCATGTTGGCCTTACTCCAATCCAGTGGTACTAGTCCAGTCCAGAGTCCCTAAAAATTAGAAACAATGGTTTTGAAATGACAGTGCTCAATTATTTTAGCTCCATGGTGAAAGGAATTATACACTCTGACGAATTCACGCTGGTTAAGAAGGCCACCACTGCGACACCCCGAATTCAGGAGAGACCAAATGTGTGTTCATATGTTCTCTGGCTTTAATGAGGAAGTCAATAGTTTTTATAAACAAGCAAAACCAACAAAAGAGGAGGGGCTGAATATAAAGAACACGTATCTTAAACTTACACAGTATTTCCTTATCACAAGTTTTAGACCGTTAGCATGTAAGCAGAAATAGCCTATGTCTTCATAAAACAGGAAGCTTGTACCGGGAAATGGCTCAACCACAAGTAACTGCCAAAATCTTAGTTCTATGTAAACTTAAGTTAAGTTTTGCTATAGCGAAACTCATACATACACAGATTCATATCTACTCAGCAGACCATGAGGGGGGGGGGATTTTAAAATGGAGTAACAATTGTTTTATACATTCTCTTACAATCCCCTCTTTAAGTCATAAAAAAACATGACTTAAGCCCTGTACACACGATCGGATTTCCTATGGTTTTTAAACCGATGGATTTTTCCATCGGAAAACCGATGAAGCTGACTTCCATCAGTCTTGCCTACACACCATTAGTAAAAAAACCGACCGTTCCAAACACGGTGACGTAAAACACTCAGATGAGCCGAGAAAAATGAAGTTCAATGCTTCTGAGCATGTGTCGACTTGTATCTGAGCATGCGTGGGTTTTTTAACCGATGGACTTGCCCATAGACGATCGGAATTTGCTATCGGTTTTTTATCCATCGGAAAAATTTAAAACATGTTCTATTTTTTGACACCGATGGAAAAAAGACCGATGGGGCCCATACACGATCAGTTTGTCTGATGAAAAAAATCCATCGGACTGTTTTCATTGGTAAAACCGATTGTGTGTACGCGGCTTCACTTTCTCTCCACGGTAACATAATTAGCTTCCTTATAGTAAATGCTAATGTAGCGGGTATATGCTTTTCTATCATGTTTGAATTTGGTGGGGAATCTGTGATGCGTGGTTCCCTGAGGCCCAGCGGATGGCACTGTCACTTTGGGCCTGGGGTTAAGCCATCGTTGCAGTGGCATATCCTTTTTGGCCTCTCGCAGCATGAGTACAGCGGGGCGGGGGCTCCGCTGGGCTTGCTAGGGGAGGGTATAAAGGGGTTGGCCATTTTGGTCACGGGGTCGTCGAGTCCCAGGCACCTTCAGCCTGAGGGCTGTGGTTTGTGGTCGGTGTCCAGGTGGCCTAGGCCTGGACACCCGGAGCTTGTGTTCCACCCCAGGCACCTTCAGCCTGGGGTGAGGTACTCGGTTGGAGGCCTGGGGCCCAGTGTCCTCCGCTGGGCTCCGCGAGAGAAGGATTTCCTAGGGGACCCCGGGAGTGGGGTACCCAAATCCAGAGGCGTAAGGGACCGGAGGAGCTACTCACCCGAAGACCTGGTGCAGCAGATTGCCGGTGCCGGGTGAGCCTCAGGAGACCGCCCGGAGGGATGTCTTCCAAAACAGGGGCCAAGTGCAGTCAGGAGGAAGGTTCACCGTTCACCCGGTCGGTGGCAGCGACCAAGATTCTAAACAGGTGGTAGAGACCACGTGCAAAAAACCTATTCGCTGATAGAGGAATAGGAGAGTTCATTGTGCCTGGACCTACTCGTATCCACACCCCCTGTCTGTTCGTTGAGGGAGTCCAACTGATTGTGTTTCATCCTGACATTGAAGAATAAAGGAGTGTTGGACTTTTATTGGTGTGAGGCTCAATTACTGGCAGACACTGTTCCAGAGAAGAGGTGGAGGCTTCAAACTCAGAACACCGACCCGAAGGTAAAGGAACTTTGCTTACACCACATAAATATCTGTGGTGAAGGCTTGGCGTGGTGACCCCGCACTCTCTCCTCCAAGGTACCCCTAGACAAGCAGAAACCAGCCAACAGCAGAGTGAGAGAGTGGAGGCCGCTACACTAAGGTAGGGTTTATTAGCAGCCGCAGGGTCCGGGGTTTGAGTAGCTCTAGCAATGATACCCATCACAAGTTTGAAACATGCATATAAAAATAATAGAAAAAGCAAAATCATTATAATAGTCATAGCATTTCTATGCTAAAATTCCTGTACAAATGCTAGTATGATTGTACAACTGTTACTTTTGAGTATTAATAAAAACTTTATTGTTAAAAAAATAATAGTCATAGCAATTTCTTTCAGCCATGAAAATATTCCTCCAAAACTAAATCCAACTAATCCTTTGAAAGGATCCCAATTCTTAGCTATGTCTCGTGCTTCTGTTTGTAATGTATCTACTTTTTTTTCTGTGTTGTGAGATTATGTCATAATAATCAGGTATTTATATACTGGTATTATGTATCCAAGTACAACATTCATAGTCTTCAGTCATCTCACATAACCCTGTAAGGGCTGCACTCATATTTTCTATAGCCAGGTCATGGAGTTCTAACTGTTTTCCGATTGCTCTTGTTTCCAAATTTAACTTAGTGATGTCATTTGAATTTTTATCCAGTAGCCAATCACAGCGCAGAAAAAACAGAGAGCCGTAATTGGCCAAAGCCAGGGTGGCTTTGGCCAATTATGGCTCATGGGGGTTTAGTACACGCCCCACACTATATAAGGCCACTGGCTCGGCGGCCTTGTGTAGTGTGTTGGAGTTGTTTAATGAGAGATTACAGAGACAGACAGTGTCATTTATATAGAGTTAGATAGAGCAGGCAGGCGAGTCAGTTAGCTGCAGTTACAGTGTGTAGAGGATATATATGCATCCCAGGTGTTGTGTATATATATTTATACACTGTATTCAGTTCAGCTAGATACGTTCCTGGTTTTCTCTATACTGTGACAGGCAGGCAGGTGATTGTGCTAGCTGCAGACAGTCAGTGCTTCACTTAGTGTACTGTGTGCTTTGCATAGCGTTCACCTAAAGCTTACCTGAATACAGTTAGTGACTAATGTTAGGCAGCGCTGTATACCTCTTCTATCCCTTAGAGCCTAGGCCAGACCAATGGGTGTATGGATGTGCTCTATAACCGGTTAGGTAATCAAGACACACACACAGTATTATGGTGAATCAAAATTACAAAGCTGTATTCAGAGTTCAGTATACTTATCATCCTACAACACAAGGAGACTCCTCCCACTTAACCACAAACACAAGTTTAACAGAAGATATTGCAAAAAACTTAAAGTTACAGTTACAGTGCATTCCTATCAATAGCCCTTACAATGTATTCTGCCTAGTTACATACAAAGGGTTAAAAAGGTCTTGTGCTAAGTTCTGACCATAGAAGCTGGGCGTCGAGACAGATCTTGAAGTCTATGAAAAAGTAGCTTGACCACTAGTCTTATATCCTGTCATTCTTAACAAGTTCTACAAAAATAGCTATTATGAGATGTAAGTGTGAACATCAGAGTCTGACATTAGCTAACTTAATATCTTACTGGAAAAATACAGATATAAGTCAATTTACTTATCTATTGACTTGGTATTGCTAAAACTCATGAAAGCTGAAATGTAATGAAGATCGATAAAGACCCTCAATAATCTTACAAACCCTCCTTTGATCAAGGCAGACAATTTTTTATCTGCCGTGATCACTATACCTTCTGTGTGTAGTAACGAACATTGCCATCCGGGTGGAGGAATCATTTCTCTCCTTTGACCACAGGCAGTTCATTTTCCCAATAGCACAGAACACTAGATAATTGCCAAATATATAATGAGAATCAAAAGCAATATGACTTTAATTGCCATAGCTATATCTTTCATCCAGGAAAATATTCCTTTGAGGCCAAATCCCTCCCCTCTAAGAGGATCCCAGGTCCTGGCAATGTCCCTTGCTTCTTGTTGTAATTTATTTACCTCCTTTCTGTGTTGTGCAATAATGTCATAATAGTCAGGCATCTCTACAGATGTATTGTGAATCCATGTGCAACATTCATATTCCTCAGTAACCTCACACAGGCCTGTGAGTGCAGCACTCATGGATTCAATAGCAAAATCATGGAGTTCCAATTGCTTCCTAATTGCTCTGGTCTGAATGTTTAAGCTAGTAATGTCATCAGAATTCTTTTCCATTATCTCATCAACAATTTCTGTGTAATTATTTATCCTTTTCATCATATCAATTCCCCATCCTGTCCAGGAGGGGAACCAAGCCCAGCTCATGTCTTCTCCTAAAAATAGTTCTCGCTTATTGCGATGTTTAAGGGGGTAGCGGGGATGGGGGCTAGCTTTCATAAGGTGTTATTAGAAAAAATTGGGGGAAAATCGCGCTAACCCGTGACCAAACACTATAACAGTGATGAAATGAAATGACCAAAAGAACATAAGATCTACTAAATAAACAATAGAATCAAATGTATACAAAAGAGATTAAATGATGTGCTGTGATCTATATCAAATAAGTATAGTCCATATAGTGTAAATTAGTCCATCACAAAGATCCTTAAAAAAATCCTTATAAGTGGTACCAGTGCTCCGTGAAAAATCATATAAGTTGTTGTGTCCGCATACATCTGTGACTTTCCACCACCAAATAGCAGGATTTCTCCTTACCAGCTGTATATGCCCCCCGTGACAGAGGGTCAATTTAGGCAGAAATCAAAATGTATCTCCCACGAATCACCGCAGCACACAACGCATAGGATTCCTAGGATGGCGTCCTCCGATTTCCATCAATGGGCACATGTATATAAAAAGAATGGAACACACTCCACATAGTGCGTTAAACTTTCTAAAATGTATTCCATTAAAATAAAGATACACTTACAATTGTGCAGTTCAAAAATTCGCCTGTATTACGTCTGGTGTGCCGACCGTAGCACATTCAACAGACACCCGTCCTTGTCGGAAGTGATAGAGGTGACGTCAGTGCGTCGCTCCGTCGCTCATAAGGTGTTCCCCTTCTTCCCCTCCCAATATTCCTATTACCGGGACTAGGGCGGTTAAATAACACCATCCCTGTGGACCCGCTGGGATCCAGGGGTAGCAAACCTTTCCACAGCATATGTACAGTATATATTATTCCCCAGCCCAAAATGCCTTGTTTTAATATTCTGCACCTGACTCCTTTTATTGAATGTGACTGACACAAGACAGGTTAATAATTTCCCAAACTTTGTGTTCTTGTTGACAGAGTTAATAGCTATGTTTATAGACTGATTGGCAAAACTATACATTGGCCCTTCGAAAATAGTGAAGTTGAATGTACTATTCCCGATGACTCTCTTATAAGGAGCTCCCCTAGTTATGTTAAAGACTGACTTGGAACAACTATCTGCATTTCTAGTTGAATTGCCCAGTTGGATGCACCACTCAGGTTTATGTGTTTTTCCTGTTGCAAAAAACTTTATGTCCTGGCTTCGTTGTTTAAGTGAGATGTTCTGTATTACCAACCCTGCGGTGTCATTAAGGAGAGGTTTAAGATTCACTGATACTGACAAGAGGGGGATTCTAGCTTGTTTCTGGGGGAAGTTTACTACATATCCAGTGTAGCGGGTATATACTTTTAAATTCTGGTGAAGACACCAGTGATGTATAGTTCCCTGCGGCCCAGCAGGTGGCGCTGTCACTTTGGGCCGGGGTTGAACCATCGCTGGAGTGCTGTACCCTTTGTGGCCTCTCGCAGTGGTTGTACGGCGGGGAGCGGAACCTGCCGTGCATCCTGGGAGAGGATATAAAGGGGGCGAAACATCTTCGCCACGAGGTTCGAGTCCCAGGCACCTTCAGCCTTAGGGCTGCTGTTCGTGGTCGGGGTCCAGGCGGCCTAGGCCTGGACACCTGGAGTTCGTGTTCCATCCCAGACACCTTCAGTCTGGGGTGAGGTACTCAGCCGGAGGCCTGGGGCCCAGTACCTTCCGCTGGGTCCCGCTAGGGAGGGATTGTCCTAGGGGGCCCCGGGTGTGGGGCACCTGAATCCAGTGGTGTAAGGGACCGGAGGAGGGACTCATCCGAAGACCTGGTGCAGCAGATTGCCAGTGCCGGATGAACCTCTGGAGACCGCCCGGAGGGATATCCTCCCAAACAGGGGCCAAGTTCAAAGAGGAAGGTGGTTCATGTTGTATGACCGGTGGCAGCGGTCCAGCTATTCAACTCAGGTCAGTGGCAGAGGCCTGCTATTAGGCCTGTGGCAGGGGCCTCAACGGTTCATCCGGTTGTGGCAGTAACCAAAACTCACGGTCGGTGGCAGAGACCGTGCGCCAGGCCTATTCGCTAGCAAAGGAATAGGAGAGAACAGTTGTGCCTAGGCCTACTTGTATCCACACCCCTGTTTGTTCATAACTGAAAGTTCAACTGATTGTGTTCACCCTGCAAGAAAAGAAATAAAGGAGTGTTGGACTTTCGATTGGTGTGGGGCTCTATGTTATTGGCAGACACATATCCACAGAACAACTAAGGCTTCGTATGCAGTGAACAGACCCGGAGGTAATTCAAGTGACTCTGCTCAACCCTCATACACATACGAGGGGAGAGCTTGGCGTAGTGTTCCTGCACTCTCCTCTCTCAGGTACCCATAGACACAAGCCATGCACAATAGGCGAGAGGGGGAGTGAGGCTCCGCTACACGTGGGGGCTCGTCCGGGATGTGTTCGTGCTACAATGGAGCTGGAGTTGTTGGAATTTGAAAGTGTCTGCCCGAAAGAGTTCCGAGTAGGTCGGCCATGTTGGCCACTGCGCCATGAGGCACACCCTCCCTGCTCAGTTCGTGGGCGTGACCAAGGGAAGGAGAAAGCCCGTGAACTGGAGTGCAAGAGGGGAGGAGTCCAATCATGTGAAGGACTACACGTGGGGACTTTGGCGCCAGCAAGGCAGTGCGCAATGGATCAGCAGAGAGTCGCCATGTTCACCAATGCATCGCGGATTCCCATTCATCCTACTACCACGAGTCTGACTACTGCTGCTCCGATAACGGATACAGGGATTCGGCTAAAGCCCCGGGGACGATTTACCCTGTACTCATGCATGGACGTTGAGGCCCTGGGTTTGATTTGTCCCGGCTGTTCGGGACTGGTGTGTTAGCTGAAGCCGTTCGGGTGCTGCGAGGCCTGCGGAGAGTTCCTATTTGAGGTGGAACCACCCATTGAGAAACCCAGAACCATCCACCTCAACCGTGCAACAAGCCACACCACTCAAGAAGGAGCAATCGCTGCTTTTACAGCCATCCCTGTGCACACTGCAGCGACCGCAGGGGAGGTCGCAATCACAAAGTTACGGGAGAAATCCGAGGATGCTGACTCGGTCACCACTGTTTCCCAGCGTCCACCGCCAAAGAGGAAGACCGGTTTGGTTGCCCCGTCCAGAGGTCGCGGTGGATCACCCTGCTCGCCTACGCCCGCCCCGGATGGATCCGGTCGGAAGAGTTCCGGACAGCCTTTCTCTACTTTGGGCCGAGGTAAGCCGGGCAAAGGGACTTGGTGTTGGGGCGGAGGTTTCGGGGAGTCACGACCCTGTATGCCCGCGGGGGGTAGCAATTCAGCCTCTACTACAGGCTACCTGCCCGCGGAGGAGTGTGACACCTCCGACCTAGAGTCGCTCTCTGATCCAGGAGACAATGTCATCATAGATGAACTTTTCGCAAAGAAGGGCTGGGACAAGATGCCTCTCTCCTCGTCCCACAAAGTCAAGGATCCACCCATGTCTACAGGGGATAGTACACCCCGGGTGGAGACACCAGCGCCTGAGGAGGGATCCCGTCCCCAGTCTGCCCTTCTACCTCCGGTGCCTCCTGCATCTGGCACCGGGGAAAAGAGACTGTTGCTGCGGGCGCCTATGCCCAGAATGGACGCCATTGTCCTACCGGGTGAGGGAGACCGGGCCACTATGCCTCCGCTGGCGAGATTACAGCGCCTCTTTGGCCAAAAAGTTGCTAACGAGTACGGGTGGGAGTACCCGTACTTACCCAAGGAGCTTCTATATGAAGTGGAAGTTTGCCGGGAACGCTGGTACAATGATTTTGTGTGGACGCACCTTCAGGTCCCACATGCCCGCAGGTACCTCGCGTGTTCTCCTAAAGCCTCTCAACGATTCAAGGACTGCAAGTCAGAATGGATGCTGGGTCGGCATATCCACGCAGACAAGGTGTTAATTCGACGCAAAGAAGGGGAGGATGTCGAATTCCATGTAGAGACAATGGACTAGCACTTGAAACCCCTTGTCTTGCCGCACCCAAAGTTCTATTTGTAGGAGAAAAAAAATGACTCCGTTCTTGCTTTGCCTTGTTGCTGCTGAACTTTCCGGAGTTGTTTCCTGGGAAAACCCAGTGACTGTACCCGTGTCCATGGGTGTTTGTGCTCTCCGGTGGAATTGAAGGACTGTTGCAGTTGTTTGTTCTTCATTCTTCCATCCCACAAAGTGTTAATGGACTTTGGGGTAGTTAGAGCTGCAAAGAAAAAAAAAAGAGAAAGAGAAGATCTTCAACCAGTGCAGTTACCGCGGCACTGTCACCAGGTGGCAGTGTTGCGCACCGATATTCACTGTTCACTCACACACTTATAGAAGGAAAGGGTTTCTCTGCGGAGAGGTTCTTTCGTTCTCACACGAACATATGTGTCAGGGATATGTGTGTTTAACGTTTCTTTTTCCCCCTCTGCAGGAGAACATCTCATCAAGACCACTGAGATTGGGGTGGGTCTTAGTCAGGATGAGTGGGAAGGAATGTTGATGTGAACATGTGTTTCAAAAGTGTTGATATGTGTTGTTTGTTTCCCTTCCCTCCCCTTTCATGTCAGGTTCAGGCACAACTGTTTGGTTAGTTTTTAAAACGTATATATTTTTTTTGAAATTTGTTAGTTGGTTTCTGGATCAAGCTATGATGGCCCCTTTGGGCATGGGTTGCTCCAGACACTGGGGACCAGTGTCCAATAACCGGGGGGAGAGTGTAGCGGGAATATACTTTTAAATTCTGGTGAAGACACCAGTGATGTATAGTTCCCTGCGGCCCAGCAGGTGGCGCTGTCATTTTGGGCCGGGGTTGAACCATCGCTGGAGTGCCGTACCCTTTGTGGCCTCTCGCAGCGGTTGTACGGCGGGGCGGGGAACCCGCCGTGCATCCTGGGAGAGGGTATAAAGGGTGCGGACATCTTCGCCACGAGGTTCGAGTCCCAGGCACCTTCAGCCTTAGGGCTGCTGTTTGTGGTCGGGGTCCAGGCGGCCTAGGCCTGGACACCTGGAGTTCGTGTTCCATCCCAGACACCTTCAGTCTGGGGTGAGGTACTCAGCCGGAGGCCTGGGGCCCAGTACCTTCCACTGGGTCCCGCTAGGGAGGGATTGTCCTAGGGGGCCCCGGGAGCGGGGCATCCGAATCCAGTGGCGTAAGGGACCGGAGGAGGGACTCATCCGAAGACCTGGTGCAGCAGATTGCCAGTGCCGGATGAACCTCTGGAGACCGCCCGGAGGGAAATCCTCCCAAACAGGGGCCAAGTTCAAAGAGGAAGGTGGTTCATGTTCTATGACCGGTGGCAGCGGTCCAGCTATTCAACTCAGGTCAGTGGCAGAGGCCTGCTATTAGGCCTGTGGCAGGGGCCTCAACGGTTCATCCGGTCGGTGGCAGCGACCAAAACTCACGGTCGGTGGCAGAGACCGTGCGCCAGGCCTATTCGCTAGCAAAGGAATAGGAGAGAACAGTTGTGCCTGGGCCTACTCGTATCCACACCCCTGTTTGTTCATAACTGAAAGTTCAACTGATTGTGTTCACCCTGCAAGTAAAGAAATAAAGGAGTGTTGGACTTTCGATTGGTGTGGGGCTCTATGTTATTGGCAGACACATCTCCACAGAACAACTAAGGCTTCGTATGCAGTGAACAGACCCGGAAGTAATTCAAGTGACTCTGTTCAACCCTAATACACATACGAGGGGAGAGCTTGGCGTAGTGTTCCTGCACTCTCCTCTCTCAGGTACCCCTAGACACAAGCCATGCACAATAGGCGAGAGGGGGAGTGAGGCTCCGCTACACCAGCATCTGCCATATCCAGATTTTCTAGCATAAGAATATTTAAATTTTAGTAGCAACATTTTGTCAGTGAAACTTTCAGCCAATTCCCTTTATGGTCTAGTGTGGTTAAATCCTTGAGTTGACCCTCCTTGGGAACCCATCACACATGACTGGTAAGAATAGCAACCCCACATAACTAATATACTAATGAGGGCAGTACAAGAGAGAACGAGAAATGATAACATTGCAACCTTATTTTTTTCTCTGGGGGCTTCTGGAATAGTAAACTGGCAATGTATTTTAGACACTCTAGAGTTCAGGGGGGTTGCGGGACTGGGGGCATCGCAAGGTCTAATGAAACTCCTGTCTCTGGTAGTGTCTTTGGGGGTCCTGGGGAAGGTTTGGGAGTGGGCATGCTCCTTTACCCATTGTTCATTGTCTTCTATTGGGGGATTTGGGGCAAGGGGTAGTCATGGAATTCTGGGAGTCCGGTTTCTCCTGAGGCTCCGACTCCCTCTTTCCTGGTGGAGAGCTGTCCGGAGTCTGTGGCATCGTTGGGCTCTTCTTTAGTCTTGAGGCATGGATCCATTGTGGGCCTTGGTCGGTGAGTACAGCAGTCCTGGAGACCTTCTCAATTCGAAATGGTCCTTGATAGACTGGTCCCGTGTGTTTTCTTACTGCAAACTGTTTGACAAACACTTTGTCACCCGGGATGAAAGGATGTGTTGGTTCTGTGGAAAAAGGAGGAAAGGTGACAGCCACTTGTTCATATTTTTCAGTAAGACTACTTACCAAATGTTTCACGTACTCTTCCTGTAAGGAAAATATGTTATCCTCACCTGTCCCTATCCCTTCTGTCCCTCCTTTTCTCATTTGTGCTGGCCTTCCCATTAATATCTCAAAAGGAGATATTCCTGTTCTGCTGTGGGGGGTAGTCCTGATTTGATATAAGACTGCTGGCAAGTAATCTAACCAGTTTTTTCATTGTACCACCTGTTGCTTTTTTCAATTTGTCTTTTATGGTTCTGTTCATTCTTTCCTCTACTCCTGAACTCTGTGGGTGGTAGGGAATGTGCAACTTCCATTGGATGCCTAGAATTCTTACTAGCTCCTTCGCTAAGGCAGAGGTAAATGCTGGACCTTGATCTGACCATATAGTGGCCGGAAGGCCAAACCCACAGATCCACTGATTTATTAGTACTCTTTTAGCTGTCTCTCCTGTGGTAGGGATTGCTTCTACTCATCCTGTAAATCTGTCAACTATAACCAAAAGATATTTTAAGTTGCCCTTCTGTGTTGGGACATGTGTGTAATCTAGGGATTCTATCATATGGTGCACCCCTTTTATTTCCTATTATTCCCTCCTTGGTTGACTATTTCTGAGGTAAACCTGAGATTAAATGTATTAACCTCAAGTTTTTTCAAAAAGGATCTAAGGACATCTAGAGGGCCGGTCCAGACAAAAAAAACATCATCAATAAATCTACGCCATACCGGAATATATTCAAAAAAACGGCTGGAAGACATCACTGAAAAACAACTCCCGTTCCCACCCCCCCAGATACAAGTTGGCATAGGAGGGGGCACATTTGGTCCCCATGGCCACCCCCTGTATCTGGAGGTAGTGGGACCCCTTAAACAAAAAAATGTTATTCGAAAGAATGAATTCCAGGAGGTCCAGTACAAAACGGTTATACGCCCTGGAGATGTTATATCCTTCCGAGATAAAGCCCTCGACAACCCGCACCCCCAGATGATGGGGTATGGAGTTATATAGAGCTTCCACGTCCAGGGCAACTAGCCATGAATCTTTAGGTAAATGGACACCATCTAGGGCCCTCAAGAGGTCCGTGGTGTCCTGAAGGTATAAGGCCAGGCCCTCAACATGTGGCCTAAGAAAGTCATCCACTAGCTGACTGGCCATCTCGGTCAGGGAGCCATTGCCTGAGACAATAGGCCGTCCGGGAGGAGTGGATAAATTCTTGTAAATTTTGGGCAAGGCATACAAAGTGGGTACTCGAGGGGAGGATACATTAAGAAACTCCCACGTCTTTTTGTTTATGAGTCCCTCATGGTATGCATTGCCCACTAGGTGTCGATACCGAGTTTGAGTCAGACTCAGATGACTACTTGACACCTTCCGGTACCATTCTTTGTTATTTACAATGTCCAAAACCATGTTCTCATATTTAACAACATCCATCACCACCAAATTGCCTCCCTTGTCAGATGGCTTGATGATGATGTCCTTATTTTGTTGTAAAGCTGACAGGGCCTTCTGTTGGTTCAGGTTAAGATTAGATTGAGAGAGGTTTGACCACTTAGTCTGGCAAATCTCTTTCGTAACTTGTTTAGTAAAAGCCCAGATGTTCGGATTTCCCTGTAGAGCAGGGAACATCCTCGATCTTGACTTATATTCTTTAGGTTGAGATTTGGTTGCCGTCAGTAAGGATGGTACAGGTAAAGGAGAACATGGGGACATGGAAAGAGAGGGTGAGTCCAAAAGCTCCGCCTCTTCAAGTTCACTGGGGTCAATGTGACCCTCCTCCCATAATTCCATTAATTCCTCCATGGCCTTAATGTCCTCAAGGGTCATCTCTTGCCACAGGGGATTAGTGAAATTTGTCGTTTGAACCGCAGGCTGGGGTTTGTCATAGAGGACTTTGAAGAGTAACCTCCGTGCAAAGAGATTGAGATCATTGATGAACTCAAATTCATCAACTCTGTCCATGGGACTGAAATTTAAACCTAATTGTAAAATAGATACCTGTTCAGGTGACAATTCTGTAGAAGATAAATTAATTACCTGCAGTTGGATTTGAGGGTTTTCTGCAACTGAGACTCCGATGTTCCCACTAGTCTCTGATCCTGCACAGGTTGTGAAAAAATTTGGACCGGGTGAAAATCCTTTGAAAGGGAAGTTACTGAGTTAGTGCCCTGTGGGGCTGGTGAGAAGGAGACCGGTGAGGGTGAAGAAAGGGCCGTGGATAGTAGTGATTCCGAGTGGCCCAACGCATCATTAGATGATTTTTTGGCCGTGGTTGCTTGAGTATTGATAGGTGCTCGTGAAGTTACTGTATGTTGAGAAGAAGTAAATTTAGAACCGCCCTTTGAATTTTTAGGTTTAAAGAAACCGTGAGTTTTAGTGAGAGTGGTGTGATCCAATACCTGTGCAGCAGGGAGAGAAGAAACCGAGGAGTCAGATTCAGTGGCATCATTTGAAGATTCATTCGAAGTTTGTTTTTTACCTTGAAATCGTCTACAATTTCTAGTGGAATTGCCCAATTATAGGCCTGAGGCCTCGTACACACGACCGATTTTCTCGGCAAGAACCAGCAAGAAACTTGCTGGCAGAGAGGTCTTGCCGAGTAAATCGGTCGTGTGTACGCTGCTATCGGGTTTCTCGTCGAGAAAACCGACAAGAAACCTCGACGAGAAAATAGAGAACCTGCTCTCTATTTTCTCGTCGAGATTCTCCTCGGCATGTTTCTCGACGAGAAAAGTGTCAGGTCACCTACGGCCAGGTGACAGATGCACACCGTAGGGGGACAGTAGTGCACCGCAAGGTAGTGAACCCTATGGCTGGCTTCTGCGGATAGGAAACTGGGTGGTTGTGGAAAGCGGGACCAGAGGAGCACAACCGGGATCCTAACGGAAGCTAGAGCCAAGATTCCCCAGGGCGCGGAGTCTAAGACCCAGCAGGTCTTCTCCAGAGCCTCTAGTGGTGAGGATGTTATGCTGCAGGCTGGGACCAGGTCGCGGCCCCTGGAGTTTCCTAGCTCACGCCCCGTAGGATAAGGGGAAAAGAGGGGAAGCAGCAGCACAAGATATGAGAGAAACGAATAACAAGCTGAAGGTCAGGGGCCACAAGCAGACAAGGATAACGAAAGAACGAGCCGAAGGTCAAGGGTCACGAGCAGACAGGGATAGTCGGGGACAAGCCAATAACGTAACAGAGAGACAGACGTAGCACACGGCAGGCAGGAACCCAAACACACAATGCCTAACAAACAAGTTGATCAGCAAAGCAGGCTTGCAGTGCACAGGTTAATATAGTGTTCTGTGATAGGACCTGGGGTGGAGTCAGGCTGGGAGGAGATTATAAAGGAAGCCAGGTGAAAGGGCTCAGGCCTCTAAGATGAACACATGGGAAGGAAGGTAAGCTGACAGACAAACCCTACTGCATATCCATGACAGTACCCTCCCTCTTATGGGCCCTCCCCCGCCTGGGCCCAGGCTTAAAGGGAAATCTCTGATGAAACCTCCTCAACAGATGAGGTGCAGCGACCTCAGATGCAGCGATCCAAGACGCCTCCTCAGGACCAAAACCTCTCCAATGCACAAGGTACTGAACAATGCCTCTGCAGAGCCGAGAATCCAGAACTTGTCTAACCTCGTACTTAAGATTATCCTCAGAGACTGAAAACGAGGTAGGGAGATGACAAGAAGATCTATTGAGGACCAAAGGCTCTCTAGGAATAAGCAAGGGCATGAGAGGATCAACAGGAATCTGAGGAGGGTCCCCTAGACCCTTAAAGGGGAACTGGTCATCTTGCACAGGACCATCAGACTGGGCAGATGTCAGTGGAACCCTGAAGTCAGGTTGGTTAGAAGGTGACATGTCACAGGAGTCAATCTGAATAGCTGAAGGACAAGCAGAATGTCCTGAACAAGAAAAAGTAGGAGGCTCACTGGGCATGGGCTGGACTGGCATAACTAGTACAGAGGCAGAGTGAATAGCTGAGTCAGGTGTAGCGACTACCTGAATCGCATCGCAAGACGTAGCGACTGCAGGACTTGTAGACAAGGTAGCCTGGCTGTGCGTCCAAGGGTGGTTAGGGACAGAGAAATGTAAATGGTTATGCAACCTGGAATGAATGACCGGCTCAGGTTCACAGGGGGCAACCTTGGGTAGGCAGGACGAGGAACAGGAGGGACCCCAAGCCAGGATCTGTCCAGTAGTCCAGTCCACATGAGGAGAATGGAGCTGTAACCATGGGAGACCCAAAATTATAGGCGTTGAGGCCTTGGGTAAGATAAGGAAGGATATCCACTCCTGGTGGAGTGTCCCTACCGACATCTTAACAGGGAGGGTCTGGAAGCGGATAGGTCCCCCTGGGAGAACAGTACCATCAATCGCCAAGACCACCAATGGCGTGGTGAGGGGCAAAAGAGTAAGTCTCATGGACGATGCGATTTCCCAGTCCATGAAGTTACCAGCGGCTCCGGAATCCAGATATGCTGAGACCGAATGAGAAGAAGCACCAATATGAAGGAACACAGAAAGCAGAAGACGAGAAGGGGAAGGTGATATTTCTGGGTCCAATACTCCACTTTCCAGGTGAAGTGGACCCGAACGTTTTTCTGGACAAAGAGAGCAATTTCACGAAAATGACCTTTGCCCCCACAGTAAAGACACAGACCAAGAGTTCTGCGCCTAGCACGTTCCTCGGGGGATAGCCTGGTCTGACCCAGCTGCATGGGTTCCTCAGCTGGTAGGAGATGCTCTACGGGTCGAAGAGAGGGGAGCTCAGGCTGACTAAGAACCAAGGAGTGCTGGCGTTGCTTTTCTAAGGTCCTCTCCTGAAAGCGAATATCGATCTGGTTACACAAGGAGATAACGCCGGCCAGATCAGTGGGGATGGTTCTTCCTGCTAATTCATCCTTCACTCTATCAGACAGGCCATGCAAAAAGGTTGCGACTAAGGCTTCATTGTTCCAGCTCAACTCAGCCGACAGTATGCGGAAATGAAGGGCATACTGTCCCACAGAAGCAGACTCTTGGCGGAGACGTAAAAGGGTGCTGGCCGCTGAAGAGACACGAGCCGGTTCTTCGAAGATATTCCGAAAAAGTTTCAAGAAGCCAGACAGGCTAGAAACCACTGGATCATTCAGTTCCCACAGAGGGGCTGCCCAGGCTAAAGCTTCACCAGAGAGGAGGGAAATGATATAGGCTACCTTAGCCCGATCAGACAGGAAGTTTTGGGGCAGGAGCTCAAAATGAATCGTGCATTGGCTAAGGAACCCCCTGCAAGCCTTGGAGTCCCCAGAGAAACGGGACGGAGCTGGCAGTTGTAGTGAGTGTGTGGCTGCGACTGGTGCAATAGGTGCAGCCGCTGGTTGTATTTGAGGTTGCGGATTCGGGGTTCCCAAGGAGGCCTGAAGCTGCTCGAAGCGAGAATCCAGATCCTGGAGGAATTGCATCACCTGAGTCTGATTCGATTCCCGGGTTTCAAGTCTGCAAACTATGCCCTGCAATGGATCATCCGTGGGAAGCGGGATGTCAGCCGGGTTCATGGCTGATCAAACTGTCAGGTCACCTACGGCCAGGTGACAGATGCACACCGTAGGGGGACAGGAGTGCACCGCAAGGTAGTGAACCCTATGGCTGGCTTCTGCGGATAGGAAACTGGGTGGTTGTGGAAAGCGGGACCAGAGGAGCACAACCGGGATCCTAACGGAAGCTAGAGCCAAGATTCCCCAGGGCGCGGAGTCTAAGACCCAGCAGGTCTTCTCCAGAGCCTCTAGTGGTGAGGATGTTATGCTGCAGGCTGGGACCAGGTCGCGGCCCCTGGAGTTTCCTAGCTCACGCCCCGTAGGATAAGGGGAAAAGAGGGGAAGCAGCAGCACAAGATATGAGAGAAATTAATAACAAGCTGAAGGTCAGGGGCCACAAGCAGACAAGGATAACGAAAGAACGAGCCGAAGGTCAAGGGTCACGAGCAGACAGGGATAGTCGGGGACAAGCCAATAACGTAACAGAGAGACAGACGTAGCACACGGCAGGCAGGAACCCAAACACACAATGCCTAACAAACAAGTTGATCAGCAAAGCAGGCTTGCAGTGCACAGGTTAATATAGTGTTCTGTGATAGGACCTGGGGTGGAGTCAGGCTGGGAGGAGATTATAAAGGAAGCCAGGTGAAAGGGCTCAGGCCTCTAAGATGAACACATGGGAAGGAAGGTAAGCTGACAGACAAACCCTACTGCATATCCATGACAAAAAGTGAGTGTGTGTACACTTACCTGTCCTCCCGGAAGCCCGCGCATGTTTGAAATGAATTCGACGCATGCGCGGTAGCTTCCTAGGCATACGTAGGGTATACCAAGATGGCGGCGACGGCATCGAATGTGACGAGCGCATGCTCGACGTAGTCGATGACGTCACCGCGTACGCTCCTTTCAAAGAACCGCGGGTTCTTTGAAACGAGCGTGTGTACACTCGGCCGGGACAAGTTTCTTGTCCAAGAATCTCGTCGAAAAAAACGACATGTTTTTTTCAACGAGAATCTCGGCCGTGTGTACGAGGCCTTAGAGTTATCATACGCCAATTTGTCCCTGGTGAGTTTTTTCTCCTTATTTTTAATGATGGTAGAAACATAATTTTCGAGATCCACTTTTAAAGTGGCCTCTCTGCTGGAGAAGGATTCATCCTGGACAATGGATCCATTAGCCCCATACAGGCTACTAATTTCAACATCAACCGAGGTCAAGTCGATGGTATATTGTTTGATTAGTAGTTGCATCATTTGCATGGAACTTGATTGCAAATTTTTCTCCCATTCGACCTTGAACTCAGGTTCAATGTAATTTAAAGTTGGAAAGATCTGCACTCTCAGACCCCATGGGACAATATTATCTTCGATGTATTTGAGAAAATACCATCTATTCCAGAATAACCTGGATTTCTGCTCCAGCATACGCTGCAGCCTCTGAATGAACCGATCCATGGACAAGCCCCCACTGACTGGATTTTGAGCCTTGTGGATCCTATCCATGAGACCCTCAAAGGCATTACCACAGTAGTCTGCCATGATGTTGACAGAAATACTGAATAAATTGAGAAGAGGTTTTTAGGGGGTGATAGCTAAATGAGGACCCTTGTCTAAACCCCAGGAGAAAAAAAGGGGGAAGAAAACGGAAAAAGGAATTAAATATAAGAAAACAGAAATGGTCAAGAAAACGACATACATTTGTTCCACTTAAATTGATATCAAATATAGTATATCCATGATATAGAGAAAACAGTAATCTGTAAATGAGGAGGCCCCCCAAAAGGGAAATTTGGGTGGATACCACCCTGGTAATGTATTATCATAGAATAGGGGCCACACTACATACAGATATTTGAACACCTTATCCCAATTTATATGTGAAGAAAATATTGGGGAATTGAGCATATATTCGCTCAGGGATTTTTTAACGGTGTTCGTTAAAGATAACTCATTCGAGGAATTCAATAAAATATGAAAAAAGTTTATTAATAGATACATACAAAATATAATAATATGCAAAAAATTTTGGGAAAAGAACCATTCACATTCATGAAAAACAAAATGGTTACAGCTAATGACAGACTAGTGCTTTACGTCACTCTACTAGTTTCGCTTTTAGCAAGCTTCTTCAGGAGTCTGATAATGCACGTAGGTCATGCTGAAAAATATGAATATTGAAAATTGCATATAATGTAAGAGCAATCCAATAGAAACACATATCTATAAAGTATTGGTGCCTAAAAGCAAAAGTTGCTAGACAACCATATGAGTTCAAATATAATATTAGAATGATATACCAAAACGTATATATTACATATACAGATCATTTTTAATTGTAAACAAAACCCAAGCTGCAAGGCAGGAATCACCCGGGAACCACATAGTTGCACACAGTTGTAGAGATCATATGAAATGCAATGAGTGTTATTAGATTCCCCAATTAGAACAGGACCGACCGCCGAGGAAGGAGACACACATCATAAAAACAGTCCGGGCCATAGAGAGCATAAGGATGATAAAAACCTATTAAATAGATAGAATAATTTTTTTTTTTTAACAGAAACGTTTTTATTAGAAATTAAAAAGAGTACAGACAATGTCATTACATCAGGTTCATCTATTGGTAAGGCACATGGTCAAGCAAAATAACATTACACATGGTTTCTTCATAGAATTGCTAAGAATAGAGAGACAGGATATGATTCAGTCGGGTTTAGGGAAGCTCACTAATGCATTGTGTTTCCACACAAGTATGGCCAATTAAGTACCAGTACTACCCAAGTGGGTGGAGAACCTAAAATCCCTTAAGTGAGGGGGCCATTGCACAACCAGATAGGCAACTTATAACCTACCCGCCCTCAATTCCCCTTCAGGTCTTTAAATATTAAGTGCCCGGATTTCTATCCATGGATCCCAGATTTTATGAAACTTTTGCGGGCATTTCCGTCCTTTATATGTCAGCTTGTAAATCGGAAGGACCGAGTCTACAAGTGTGCGCCATTGAACAGTCGTTGGTGGGGAGGGTAGCTTCCAGTTTTGTAACAGTTCTTTCCTGGCGTAGAACGCCAGGTAGAAGATAAGGAGACCCTTATGGGTGGAGTGTGTCGGGGAGTCCGTGAGTCCCAATAACAATAGCTTGGGATCCATTGACGCCGAGACACCAGCCACTATATTAATTTCCGCCAGTACCTGCCCCCAATAATTTTGTATGGCCGGGCAGTCCCAAACCACGTGGTAGTATGTTCCCACCTCTTGTAAGCATTTGGGGCACCTCTCAGATTGTGTGGGGTAGATTTTTGCTAAGTGTTGAGGGGTGTAGTAAGCCCTACGGATAAACTTGAGTTGGATAAATCTATCCCTTGCAGAGATCACTGTGGGGAGATAGTTTTGCAAGGCCAGATCCCATTCCTCCTCCGACAAAGAGGGAATATCTCCCTGCCATGTTCGACACAGGGGTGATGGGCCCTCAGGATCTCCAGACGTCAATCTAAGGTATAAAGAAGAAAGGATTCTGTCCGCTCCCCGAGAGATAAGAAATCTCTCTATCCGATGTGGTTCAACCGAGACAGTAGCTGGAAATTGTGATTGAGTGGCATGCTTCAGTTGAAGATACCGAAAGAGCATCCATGAGGGGAGCTGGTAGGTATCCTTTACTACTGAAAAGGGGAGGAGAACTCCGAGTGGCATAATGTGTTGGATCTTGGTCACTCCATACCTGGCCCACAAGTTGGTGTCCGGTATGGTGCGAAAGTGAAGGAGCTTTGGGTTACCCCAGAGCAGAGTATGAGGGGAAATGGAGTTTGCTTTCCTAATTGTCGCTGTGACTTTGTCCCATACCTGCACCGTAGTCCTCATCGGAGTAGTACTCTGAGGGGAAGTCCGCACCCCCCTATATACCAGATTTGTAAGGGCGGAGTAGGACCCCATTATGGCTGCCTCGAGGTTAACTGCAGGATTGGATCGGGTTTGGGCGAACCACCAACGGGCCGTGACCAAAACTGCTGCCCAATAGTATTTCAAAAAGCACGGTAATGACAGACCCCCCCAAAGATAGGGGGAGTTGCAATTTGGTTTTGGATATTCTCAGGGGCTTCCCCCCCCCAGATAAAGGATGAGACTACTCCATCCAGTTTGTGAAAGAAGGTCATAGGAATCAGGCTTAGGGTGTTCCTAAAAATATACAAAATTTGGGGGAGAAATGTCATTTTTATGAGGTTCACTCTGCCAACCGGAGTCAATAGAAGGGTCTTCCAGGTATTGCACTTAGCTATTAGGGACGTTAGGATTGGGTAGAGGTTGTCCGTTAAATATTGCGAGAGGTCTCTAGTGATCTCTATGCCCAGGTATTTAAAATGGGAGACTAACTGCAGAGGACATGTGGCAAGTGGCGTTTGGAGGGTGTTCGAGTCAGATAGCAGAAACAGGTTGGATTTCTCCCAATTGATCCGAACACCTGAAAAACCACCAAATCTATCAATAATCGTCAGGGCTGCTGTAAGGGAATCTGCAGTATCACCTAGGTATAGCAACGTGTCGTCTGCATACAGCGACACCCTCTCCACCAGAAAGCCCAGCTGTAGTCCTCTAACTTCGCTTGTTGAGCGGAGGAGTATCGCCATGGGCTCAATGGCCAGGACAAACAGCCCTGGAGAAAGGGGGCATCCCTGCCTCGTGCCCCTACAAAGATGGAAGGGGGAGGAGAGGGTACCGCCAGTACGCACACGCGCCGTTTGGGAAAAGTACAACTGTTGACTCCAGTCTATGAACCTGGGGCCGAAGCCAAATTTAGCTAGGACTTGCCACAAAAAGATCCATTCCACGGAATCAAAGGCCTTTTCTGCATCCAGGGAGGCCACTGCGCCCCCCTGGATGCTGTCCTTAAAGTACGCTATATTCGTGTGGAGCCTGCGAATATTAACATCTGTGCCCTTACCAGGCATGAAGCCCGTCTGGTCCCCGTGTATTAGAGAAAGGATCACTGCGTTCAGTCTACAGGCCAGGACCTTAGTTAATATCTTTGGGTCGACGTTCAGCAAAGATATGGGCCTATAGGATGAACACAATGTGGGGTCCTTCCCCGGCTTAGGTATAACAACTATCACGGCCTCAGACATGGAGGCCGGAAGGCTGTTTGTCGCTAGCGTCCCGTTGAGCGTCGAGTGAAGATGAGGGCCCACCACCTCTAGATTAGTCCTATAAAACTCAGAGGGGAGTCCGTCCGGTCCCGGTGACTTCCCTGTTTGCATGGATTTAATGGCCTTTTGGATTTCCAGTAATGTAATGGGAGATTCCAGACCCTGGGCCGCATCGGCAGACAGGGTCGGGAAATCAACGGTGTCAAGAAATGTGGTCAGCTCCTCGGGGGTATAAGTAGCCCTGGAGGCATAGAGGTGAGAGTAGTATTGTTCGAATCTGGCATTAATGTCTAGCGGGTCTGAGAGAAGGGTACCATCCTCTGCCTGTACGTTCGCTATACACGGGCTTCCCGTCCTTTCCTTCGCCAGCCAGGCTAGAAGTCTGCCAGGACGTTCCCCTTGTTCAAATATACGGTGAGTTTGGGATAGGAGGAAACGACGGCATGAGTCAATGCGTATCAGAGCTAGCTCTCGGTAAGCAGTGAGCATATCAGTGTGCGTTCCAGGGTCTGGGGAGCTGGTGTATCTATCTTCAAGTCGCAGAGCCCTATGCTCAGCCACTGACAGCTCAAGTTTCGTTTCTTTCCTCACTTTTGAAATATTGTATTGGTACCTGCCTCTAGCATAGGCTTTTAATGCATCCCAGATCGAAGCCTGGGACGCACTATGTACATTATGGGTCCAGTATTCCCCTAGTTCTGACAACATCAGCGGCTCCAGCTTCTCATCTGTAACCCAGTATCTGGATAGTCTCCACAACCCCACCCCCGCTACCGTGTCAGTTGTCAATGTCATCATCATAGGGGCGTGGTCAGAAATACCTCGTGGGAGGATGGAAACCGCAGTTACCTTGTTTAACAGGGAGTCGCTGACATATATTAGGTCTATACGTGACATGGTGGCATACGTAGCCGAATGGCACGTATAGTGTCTGGCGTTGGGGTGTTTCCATCTCCACACATCATGTAAACCAAACGTCTCCACCCATCTGATTAGGCCCGGGTCAGTCGTGTGGCTCCTGTGACTCTGACTGAGACGGTCTGCCTCAGGATCAGGGGTCATATTGAAATCCCCTGCCAGAATAACATTCGTCGTGGGATATTTTGCTAGTACAGTAAGGATCTTATGTAAAACATTCATATTTGCCGGAGGGGGTATATATAGGCCCACAACCACCATTTCTATCCGATCACACATTGCATGCATGATCACATATCGACCTTCTGGGTCTAAATGGAGATCTAGCAGTGTAAATGGGAGCGTCCTATGTACCAGTACACTCACCCCTCGGGAGTGTGAGGAGAAAGTGGAATGGTAGTAGGATCCCACCCATGCCCTCTTCAGTGACAGTAACTTGGATCCCATGAGGTGTGTCTCCTGGATGATACATATGTGCGGGAGATGCCTCTTTAGATACCCAAACAC
Source organism: Rana muscosa (assembly GCA_029206835.1). Classification (NCBI taxonomy): domain Eukaryota; kingdom Metazoa; phylum Chordata; class Amphibia; order Anura; family Ranidae; genus Rana; species Rana muscosa. The sequence goes on along the minus strand of CM055123.1, from coordinate 26,609,331 downwards.
TAAGGAGCGCTTGATCTTAGAGTTCAACCCCCGCACGTTCCACGAAATCACCCTCAAAGGAGCCATATTAGAGTTGGTAAAATAAACATCAACCACACTCCCCATCTGCCCTGACCCCAGCAGCAGTGCAAGGAATGAGAATAACCTGTGTAATTTCCTACGCGCCTTAAAATGAAGAGATAGTAATGACATGACCCAAAAACAATCAGTGAAAATAGAACTCATAAAACCCAAACCAACAGCCTTTCCCACCCCCCCCCCTCCCCACGCTACCTCCCGAACTCAAGCGCGTTTTCAAACCCCCAAAACAAGACCATGGGTCTTAGCGAGGCAATGTACCAAGAAAGGCCCCTAGGGGGCAAAGCGTTGAGGCACCTGTAGGTTAGTCAGCAGCCGCCATGGTAGCAAGTGCCTGCAACGTAAAGGAAGTTCAAACGGCTAAAAAAAAAAAAAAAAGGAAAAGAAAAACCAAAAAAGAAATAGATAAATTGGTCCTCCCTGCGGAGAGGTATTCACCCGAGGGGGAGGAATGGAGATAAAAATAAAAAACAACAAAGGGGAAAATAGGGGGAGAAACCGCCCCCCCCCCCCCCCCCGCGGGGGCACAGTTCTTGAACTTGCATTTGAAGCACCCATAGGTGGTATCAGAGCAACTCAGCTAGTAATGTAACAGTCCCTCTTCTCTCCCAGCAATACGGCATGAGCGGGGTATAGTGTCTGTGTGAATAGGTCCAGCGGCAGGTCCAGCGGCAGTTCATGCCATGTTGATCCCGAAGCAATCATGGGATAATGGTCTAAACATGGATCAGGGGCGAATGGCCAGAAAAAATGTGGGAGATAGTTAGGGGTATAGGGAGTTCAGTTTAAGGAGAAAGTGGCCGGCCGCGAACATCCACAAACAGTCAGTGCTATGGTAGACGGTCAAAGGCAAAAGGTTGGCTCACCCATCCATGCTGGTAGATGCGGAGAGAGGGGTCCTGCCACGGGGTTCATCTGCGCGGGAGGGATTCCAGCCAGTTGGAGGCCTCCTCGGGCGAGGTAAAGAATTTCAGTGCTTCTCCATCTTGCACTCTAAGGCGGGCTGGGAAGAGCATACTATACTTCAAGCCTTTCTGCCGGAGGGCAAGTTTCACCTGGTCGAATGATTTCCTCATCTTTTGAGTTTCGACCGAGAAGTCAGGGAATATCATGAGACGTGTTCCCTCAAATCGTAGGGCTTCAAGCTTCCTGCTTTCCCTCAGTACCGTGTCTCTGTCCCTGTAATTCAGGATGAGTGTTCGCGGAGGGCTACCAGGAGGGGTGCGGGCAGCCGGCATCCTGTGGGCCCGTTCGACTCTGAAGAACGGTGAGAATGTCGCTTGTGGAAGCAGTTGCTGGAGAAGCCTCTCCACGAACACAACCGGATCCGGGTCCTCCGAGCCCTCTGGCAGCCCGATGACTCAGAGGTTATTCCTCCTGTTGCGGTTCTCCGCGTCCTCGGCTCGGTATTCGAGAGCCCGGACCTTAGTGGTGAGGGTGCGGAGAGCGGTGGAGTGGTCTCGGAGCACATCCTCAGCGTCACCTACCCGCTGTTCAACTTCCGTTAGACGGGCCCGGAATTTGTCCATGTCTTTGCGGATCAGTCCCATCTCCATCTGCATGGCATCTATTTTACCCGTCAGGGTCGTTTGGCAGGTGGTGATTGCTTGCATCAGGGCATTAAAGTTATCCTGGCTCTGAGTCGCAGGATCCACATCCTCTGTCTGCGACGCCATATTGGTCCGCGTGCAGGTCCCAGTCTTCTTGCCACGCGATGAAGCGTTCAGTCCAGAGGCTTTCGGATGTGTCGCCGACCTGCGCTTAGGGGGCATACCACTCCAGGGAGTCTCAGGAGGCAATTGGGTGGCTTCGGTAGGATAAGTGTCCGCAGGGAGTCAGGATTATAGCAGGCAGGATAGCGGAGCTCTCACACTAAACCTCCACACTGGTCGCCATCTTGGACACGCCTTTAAATAGATAGAATAATTAATGGTGTCATAGAGCGCAAATCATGCATATCTGGCCAATGATCACTATTGGCTGGTTAGGCCAAACGTACCAGCTGCTTAGTCAAAATGGTGTAGATTGTGCCGACCAGATCGTTATAAGAAAGCAATGTTTCCCAGTTAAATCCAAATGCACGCAGTGCTGGACTGGGGTTGAATAAGCCAAGTTGTAAATAGTTACTGCGAGCGTGGGGGCAGATAAACCCAGCTGGAACCAGAAAGAAGCATATTCATTTAGTGTTGAAAAGATAATCAAAATTTCAAAGATTGAAACAAGGTCAATACAACTTTGAATGGCTTTAAAGTGCCATTGTCATGGAGATCCTGCCAGAAACAGGCGCCCTGGACTTCCTGGTCTCCGTTCGCGCGTGCGTCCAGCGGGTGGCACCAGAGAGACTATTTAAACCTGTCATTTACAGAAAGTCCCTGCTGTCTGCTCTACAGCGTTGTGTGCTAAACCCTGATCTGAGACCATACCTGTGCTAAAAGACCCGGCTTACCTTGACCAACCTGTTATCTGCCTGCACCCGACCCCGGCTTGTTGTGACTACCCTTTGCCTGCATCCTGTACTTCTGCTGCCCGCCTGATATCTGACCCGGCCTGTTTACTACCCTGTTCCTGGTTCCGATCCAGTCTGCGAGACCGATCCAGTCTGCTGAGCTGTCCCAGATCCAGCCTGCTAAGCTGAACCTGCCTGCTAGCTGATCCTGTCTGCTGTGCTTCTTCCGATCCAGTCTGCAAGACCGATCCAGTCTGCTGTGCTACTTCCGATCCAGCCTGCTAGCCGTTCCAGTTCCGGTATTCTGCAAGGAAGCTTCCGGGTGTTTGAATCACCACCTCACCACAGTTGATCCTGCCAGGCACCCGTGCCACTCCTTACTCCTGTGCCAACTGTTACCTTACCAAGGGGCCGGGAGTGGGAGCCGTAAGGGAGGCCGTCCCCTGCAATTCGGGCTCACTACCATCAGGTACGTGACAGCCATATATGAAAAAGGGGAGAGAAGTTTTACCTTACATAGAATTCGGTAAACGAAAGCCGCTGGCGTCCTTCCCCTATTAGCAGGAGTGTGTCACTGACAATAGTGGTCATATCAGACCATGCTCTTATGCTCCTTATACCCGGCGGCGTCTGACATCACCGCCGGGCAGTGGACGTGTAGTGCCTCGATAGTGCGCAGGTCCAGGCGGCACGGAATCGAGGGCGGCGTCTGGCACAGGAGCGGCGCACAGTATGCGTGTCAAAAAATGACAACATACACTGGGCCGCAGCGTCCGAAGCCAACGCGGCCATCTTGGGTAAGGGAAAGCTGTTGTGAAGGAATTCAACAGTAAGGGAAAGACAGGAGGCAAATCAGAAGAGATGCCTATAAATGTCCTCCAATTATAAACTAGTGCCAAAGATGAAAGGGCCCCTGACATTTGAGGAATTGGGCGCAAACGCTTCCCAGGTGACCGGCATAATCACCTATGGGAGAGATAGCGCCCCGGGCGTCCATATGGCCGGAACTGTTAGATGCAACCATCCCCTCAACAGGCAAAACCTGAACAGTAGGGGGACAGCAATCAGGGACACGTAGTAAATATTTTAATGAATAAAATAATGCTTAAATAAAGGTCAATAAATGAAGAATCAATAATCGAAATTATATCAAAAAGGTGTATCTTAGATGGACATTCCCGTTGAAAAGCATTATATTGTAGTTTTAGGGGCCCAGGGAGAGATCCCCAGCAAGTTGGGTCCAGATCACAAACAACAGATATACATTTAAAACATGCAGGATCAACCTATAAATTCACATGTTGTAATATTGAAGAACAAATGATAAACAGAGTGAATAAGAGACAGGACAAAAGAATAAAATTAAAGAAAAGGTTTGAAACTAAAGGCCTCATTTAGGCCTGGGGATTTTAAGGCCGATAAGTTATGGATCCACTTGGCCTCCCTTTGGAGAAGGACCTTGTCATAATCCCCTCCCCTTTCACCGGGGGGGAAATATTCCAAGGCAAAGAAGTGCATTTTAGATGCATCAAATGCATGGTACAGGTCGATGTGACGGCTGATGTGTGTCTCCATTTTTTTCTTCTTTATAAGGGCAACATGATCACGAATTCTGTGATAGAATGGCCTTTTGGTTTTGCCTATATAAAAGGCCTGGCACTCGCACTGCATGATATAGACAATGCCAATTGACTGACATGTCACAGAGAAATGTGGTCTGTAGGTACGTCCATTCGGAAGGACCACTGACTGGGCGGAATGGACATATCTACAGAAATGACATCTGTGACATGAACTCGTCCCT
>CM055123.1:24647503-24800003 GCA_029206835.1 Rana muscosa | reverse complement strand
TTAAAAGCGCCGTGCTAGCGCCACAACGACAGTAAAGCGCTGCTAAAAAATACTGGCGTTTTACCGCTGACGCCCGAGCGCTGTCAGTGTGAAAGGGCTCTTAGCGTTGTGGAACGCCAGTATTGTAGGTGCATCACATATTAAACCTGGAAGGATTGCACATTTTTTTGTTGAGTAAACTAAATTAAACCTCAAAGAGAAAAAAATATATATTAAAATGGACACAAACCTTTATAGTTTGTTCCATTGTCCTTTTCGTTATGTTTTACATCTATATGTCCATAAGTCCATGAACTGCCAACTCAGAAAATAATACTCCTTGTGCGGCTGATAACTTCTGTCAAAAGAGGCTGTGTAAAAGCTAAAAATCTGTTTAAAGAGCACCTGTCACAAGAAAAATGCCAAGGCTGGCCTTGCGATTCTCTATGAAAATGCTAGAATAAATATCCCAAAAAAAAAAAAAGAAATCGCAATAAGCGTATGATTGGTTTGAGCAAAAGTTATAGCGTCTACAAAAAAAGGTTGCCATTTTTATTATTTATTTTTTTAGTAGCAATAGTGGCGATCTTATATATTTATTTATATTTATTTATTTATTTACTTTACGGATTATATATATATTCATATTTTAATTATTGGTTTTATGGTTCTAGTATTTTTACATTACTGTAATTCATCATTTCAATTTATTTATCTTATAAAAAACCTGTATATTGGTATAAGTTAGCCATTGTGCACTACTATTGTACCAATATATGTAACATTAGAAACAGCGCAGCACCACCCCCCCCCCCCTTTTTCAGATTTCTCACTTTATCAGGTTAGGATTAACCCGCTAGGTGCCTGCGACAGTTTCATTAACCTCCACATTCCTCCAGATTGGTAGCGCAGGAATAACCACTCCTTACAATAGTGGCGATCTGCGTGATTATGACATTGTGGTGGACAGATCGGACACTTTTTTGGGACAATTGACATTTATACAGCGATCAGTGCTATAAATAGCCACTGATTACTGTGTAAATGTCACTGGCAGGTAAGGGGTTAACACTAGGGGCTATCAAGGGGTTCCCTAGGTGCGTTTCTAACTGTGAGGGGATAGGACTGACTAGAGGAGGAGACAGATCGTTGTTCCTACTTAGTAGGAAAAGACGATCCGTTTCTCCTCCCCTGTCAGAACCGGGATGTGTGTGCTTACACGCACGCACACACCCCGGTTCTGGCTCTCGTGCCCGCGATCGCGCCTGCTATATCGTTTTAAAGAGCCAACATACCATGACGGCAATTCGCACAGCCGTGCCAACCTGCCCAGTATAACTGCGGCGGCTGGTGGGCAACTAGTTCAATCTGATTATTTTTTTTTCTTTTTATTAAAATAAATTTGATTCAAAAGAATCGTTTTCTATTTAAGATACAATAATAATTACGTTTATTCAGCATGAAATGGCGCTTCGTTACGTAGCATGAGGCTGTATATTCTGCAATATTTAAATTTTTGGTAAACTCATTCAATGATTCCAAGCTGAGATAACATGCACTGGCAATGGTATTGTTTTTATTAAAAAAAAGAATTTGAGTAGTTGTCCAACTATGTGTGATTAACCTAAAATCGGTTCGGATATCGCTGTTTTACTAATCTGACAGCTTATTATTCTAAATAGGCAAATATTAAAGATTCTAACTACCAGCAAGAATAAGTCCTTACATTTAAAGAGCACCTGTCATTTCAGATCTATCATGGTAACGCCTGTTAGTGGGCATCCACTCACCTGCTACCCCCACCTTGTTGTATCACTGCTGCATCACCAGCCGCCCCATTAAAGTGAATAGGACTGTCGGAGAGTCAACAACAGGTCAGAGGAGGAGCCGATGCGGGACAGATGACAATTGCTTTTTGAAAATTATGATTTAAGGCAAGCCTATTTACTAGTGATTTAAATCACATCCACCCTGCCACTGGGTTTATTTTTTTTCCCTTACTATACAGTATAAATTAAACAACAAAACAAAACAAAAAAAAAAAACACTGAAAATAAAGATAAAATGGGGGTAGTGGCGCTACCTACCACCCTTGATTGACCAAGGGGTCTAAAGGGGTAAAAACCCACAGCAGGCAAAACCTAGGCCTAACTCGTGAGGACAGGGGTAATGCTACAGAGAGAGGCTACCTGCAGGACAGCAATGGTGTCCTAGTTAAAGGTGGGCTAACCACTGACTAGATTAGACAAGTGTGGATAAATGCAGAAAATTGATGGTATAAACTAGCCCAAGGCACAGGTAGTGTTAATACAACAAATGGCACAAGGTATTTTTTGGTGATACAGCACCAAGCATGAGTTACCTGTAATGGAGTGTATCTTATGTCCTGCAGGCTGCTGCTTCATGTAAAGATCCTGCCCTCCTGCAGCTGAATATTGCCCAGAACAGCGATCTTCAGATGCTGCAGGGGTTCCAGTGTATGGAAACAATAAATTTGTTCCCTCTTGGTCTGTTAAATATACCATTCAAAACATTTTTATCATCTGTTTGACAAGAACAAAAAAATAAATAAAAAAATAGCCGTTCATGTCACAAATCTTGTGCACTGCCTCTGGCTGTTATCAGTTAGCATTGTTCCCTGTGATCTTTGTGCACTACAAAACATCTCCGCCTGCTATGGAGAAGAAAAGGAGATGGCATGTAGTCCTAACACACTCTCTTTCCCAGTGTGACAACACTGCTCAGTACAGTTGTCACCCTAGGACTGCACTTATGTTAACGTCATTACCAGGTTAAAAGAAAAGAAGAAAAATGTGTAAAAATTAAAACAAATTCAGCCACCACATCTAAGGATTGCAGTACAATAAATGTTGTCCTTGGGTTTAGATATGCTTCATGGCTAAGTTTACACTTGCGGCTGGTGGAAGGGGGGGCAGTAAAAATAGGCAGCTAAGCCATATTTACCACTTTCTCAACCTCCCCCTCCTAGTATCACCACCTGAATACCTATCAGACACACCTGCAGAGGTGTAAACGAGCCGTAAAGTGGGGTACGCACTATAAGAAAATCAGGCGAACGCTTGTCCGATTTTTCTCGATGTTTCACAGCAAATTGGAACCGATAAAAGAAAATTTGTACGGAAATACTCATGAATATTCTTGTACGACAAAGGCTTTTTTTGTTGTTTATTGTCTCTGAAAATTGTATGAAAATCGTACAAAAACAGTACGCATTAAAACAAAAATCGTTCATTCTGTTCCCGTATGAGAAGATTTTTGGAGTTTGTCCCTTCCAAATTGTCATACAAAAATTCCGGAATCGGCTGTCGAAAGTTGTGTACACACTATACGAAAATTCTTTGGATGAAAATGTTCATCCGATTTTCTTATAGTGTGTATGAGCCTTAAAGGGGTTGTAAAGGTTTTTTTTTTTTTTTTTTAAATAGGTTCCTTTAAGCTAGTGCATTGTTGGTTCACTTACCTTTTCCTTCGATTTCCCTTCTAAATATTTTTTTTCTTTGTCTGAATTTCTCACTTCCTGTTTCTCCTCAGTAAACTTCACACCATCATCCGAGTGGTGTGGAGTCAGCCAGAACAGCTTACTGAACAGCTTACTGAGGAGGAACAGGAAGTGAGAAATTCAGACAAAGAAAAAAAACATTTAGAAGGTAAATCTAAGGAAAAGGTAAGTGAACCAACAATGCACTAGCTTAAAGGAACCTGTTTAGAAAATAAAAAATGAACCTTTACAGCCCCTTTAAATGGGGTTGTAAACCCTTGAGGTTTTTCAGCTTGATGCATTCTAAGGAACCACGCATTCTATGCATGAAGGTGAAAAACCTCCTGTAGTGCAGCAGCCCCCCAGAGCCCCCTTTTACTTACCTGAACCCAATCTTTCCAGCTGCAGGGACGAGCACAGCAGCTCCGGCCAGTGTCTCGAGGTCCTGACTGGATAGATTGATAGCAGCGCAGCGATTGGCTCCCGCTGCTGTCAATCAAATCCAATGATGCAGGAACCAGGGGGTGGGGCCGAGTCCTGCTGTCTGTCATGGGACGCAGCAGCAAAACACGGGAGCGCGCTCGTACGAGTGCCCCGAGGGAGAGTGGCTCTCTAACGAGGCACTTGAGAAGTGGAGGAGCCAGGATCGTCACTGAGGGACCCCAGAAGAGGAGGATTGGGGACACTCTGTGCAAAACCAATTGCAGAGGAGGCAAGTATGACATGTTCATTTAAAAAATAAAAACCTTTAGATATCCTTTAACAGGAGCTGCTGTGTGATGGACTTGCCCTGCTTGCCCAATCGCAGAACTGGTACTACTTTTGTAGGGAGATCCTGCCATTCATCTGTTCCTCCTCCATCCACAGAACGCTTTGCATTATGGGACAATAATAGGACAAGTTCTGGGAATGAGGATGTAGGAAAAGGCGGGCAGGCGACATAAATCCTTCACATCCGCGTTATGGCGCCAGAGCATTTTCTGGCGCCATAACGTGTGGACTTTTACATGAAGCACATTGGATATGCACCATGACAGGGAGCCAACGTGATCCGTAGTGTACTTCACCAAGCAAGCAAAGGTTACTAAACGTCAGTATTAAAGTGGAAGTCCAGGCTATTCCTAACTAGGCTTACATCAGCTCCCAGCCCCCGTCTAACCACCCTATACAAGGAAGATGCTTATACTTCCCTATTCTCAGGCCGCTCCGGTCCCGTCACATGATTGGCTCCCAACGGCTTCAGGGGGAGGAGAAACAGCCAACAGCTGCAGAGCCTGTGTGGTGACTTCACCCATAGACTTATTATAGGGGCAGCTGTTGTCGGCGCTCTCTCCTCCCCCTGAAGCTGCTGGGAGATGACCATGTGACCAGATCAGAGCGCCCTGAGAATAGGGAAGTATAGGCATCTTCCTTCTACAGGTAAGTAGTGTAGGAGTTAAAAGGGGGCAGAAGCTGATGTAAAATACAACTATTTTTTAGTTTTGGATAGAGTGGAGATGGACTAGAATCACGGTCAGTTTTTATTGCTGCATTTGTCCCCCTGGGGAGAGTCACCCTCCTGTCCTGTGTAACGTTATCATTGAAAGTAAAAGAAAATCCCAAATTTTGGCTCATCCCCAGAAAAGTAAGAGAGACGGGAAATCTTCCAACAGGGACACCAATTCTGGGATTCCCCTAATCTGCAGGGATTTCCTGTTTTGGCTATGAGACAGGAAGTGAAGGGAAATCTCCCCAATGGGACACAGATGACAAGAAATACAGACCGGGGGTTATAACCCTCTCTTACTCTATCCAAAATGAAAAGAAAATAGAAAGCTTTGCCTGCAGTTCTACAGTAAGATTACTTAGGAAGAGCCTGGAATGCCAGTAAAGTAGAACTAAAAGGCAAACTTGGATAGAGTGGAGATGGATTAGAACACCTGTCACTTTTTATGGCGGTCTGTGTCCCCATTGGGGAGAATAAACCTCTTTATTTGTCCTGTTTTATTGTTATCAAAAGTGAAAGTAAAATGTCAAATGTTGAGTCATTCCCACAACAGTAATAGAGGGGGAATCTTCTAATGAGGACACCAGGGAGCACTTTACAAGGATTTCCTCTCACTTCCTGTTCTGGTGTTGGGACAGGAAGTGAAGGGAAATCTCCCCAATGGGACACAGATGGCAGAAAACCTGTCAGGGGTTATAACCTGCCCTTGCTCTATCCAAAAAGGGGAAAATACTGTTATATCTTTAGTTGTACTTTAGGAAGGAGCTGAGTGCCCGATAACAACAATGAGGAGGGGAGTCACGTGATTGGCCGGACACAAAGGCGGGTCACGTGTGCGGGTCACTCTCCTGGGACAAGGGAACGGCCGTTACCGTCACGTCATCTACACACATGGAAAGGGCTTCACCTCTATTCCCCACGGTGCTGCTGGGGCCCCGGCTTCCCGGGGAACCCCTTTCTGGCTCGGAGCCCTCGGCAACTGTCTCTGACCCCTGGATTCGGACTCTTTTGCTGAGCGGTTCTTCTACTACGTCCACCCCAAACACCGCACTCATTGCTTCGCACAGGCCGCCGGGAGTCGCTTATTCATCCTTCAGGCGGCACTTTCCCCTCACTGACAATCCCAAACAAATCGCCACCTCTCTCTCTTTCTCTGCGCTTTTCCTGGCAGTCTGAACTTTGGTGACGCCCCCCTAACCCTCGGCGCAGGCTCACTACATGACGTACGCCTGCGCAAAGACCGGCTCGCCTCCCATTGGCTGCTCATGACAGTGCCAGCAGACAACAGGGACGTTTCGGCTTCAGAAGTCGTAAAGTGCAGCTGCTGCGAGAAAAGAAGGAAGTGACGAGCATAGAACGGAAGTGTTCTCTTTTTCCGGCGACTGCGGAGAGGTCAGGCAGGCGATCCGGAGACACGCGGCAGAACTTCGAAGGGAGATGGATAGCAACAACCACCCCGGGGGCCGGGGAGGGCTCGGCAGCATCTTCGGAGGGTCGCCAGGTTATCCGCATACAGACCTGGGCGGGGTACCATGTAAGTGGCAGGGCGGGTCATGTGATTGAGGGTCACCTCCAGCCTGGATCAGTGGCTATGTATGGTGTGGACTTAAAGGAGTTGTAAAGGTACATTTTTTATTTTCTAAATAGGTTCCTTTAAGCTAGTGCATTGTTGCTTCACTTACCTTTTCCTTAGATTTCCCTTCTAAATATTTTTTTTTCTTTGTTTTCTTTGTCTGAATTTCTCACTTCCTGTTTATCCTCAGTAAGCTGTTCAGTAAGCTGTTCTGGATGACTCCACACCACTCGGATGATGGTGTGGAGTTCAGTGAGGAGAAACAGGAAGTGAGAAATTCTGACAAAGAAAACAAACCTTTAGAAGGTAAATCAAAGGAAAAGGTAAGTGAAGCAACAATGCACTAGCTTAAAGGAACCTATTTAGAAAATAAAAAATGTACCTTTACAACTCCTTTAATGCCTTCCCATCAGAGGGAATCTATTTATTTTCTTACAATCTATATACATATTATCTCCCCTTGCCAGCATAGTACTCCTAGGAAAGCCTCACCTTGTCTGTGGAAGTGGGGGGATAAAAAATGTATGTTATATTGGGGGGGAAACGCTGATAGGCCATTCTGTCTACAAGTGCCTTGCTTTGACTTCATATATTTCAGGTGACTGGGATGGTGTTAAGCTGGCCATACACCATACAATTTCCTTATTCAATTTCCTTTAGATTTACCTTCAACTGTGTAGTACAAGGGCCTGCCTGATTGCATACACACTGAAAGGGTTTAGATTTGAAGGGATTGTAAAGGAAAAAGTTTTCACCTTAATGCATCCTATGCATTAAGGTGAAAAAACATCTGACAATCCCTCCCCCCCCCCCCCCCCCCCCTGAGCCCTCGAAAGTCCTGTGCTTGCCCCCGTCATCCTCCTCGCCGTTTAGCCTGGCCGTTTGGCTACAGTGGATGGATTGAAAGCAGCGCAGCCATTGGCTGGCGCTACTGTCAATCACATCCAATGATGCGGGGGGCGGGGCAGAGTGATACAGTGAGCAGCAATAGCCGCTGGCTGGAGCTCGCCCGCAATCACTCATCACCATGCGAGCTCGCATATAGGTGGTGAGTTATTGTGGGGAGGAGCCGAGGGACCACAGAAGACGTGGATCAGGGCCACTCTGAGCAAAACGAGCTGCACAGTGGAGGTAAGTATAACATGTTTGTTATGCTGGCCATACACTATACGAAAGTTCGTTTGTGAGCGCAAACGATAGTGCCATCATGTAATGACCGATAAATCGTTCAGTGGACATATTTTTATTTTTTACATATACCTAGTGCAGAAAGTTCGGACAGGAAACACATTAACCTTCCGATTTATCGTTCATTCGGCAGAAAATTTCCAAACTTGTCCTTCGTTTTTTCGGCTCAAAAACGTCCCAACGATTATCGATTTTGTGCCCATTAACTGTTCGAAAAACGAAAGAACTGTCTGAACGACGATTTGCGCCCAATTTTTCGTAGAGTGTATGGCCAGCATAATTTAAAAAAAAAAGAATTCTTTACAAACCCTTTGACCTCATATTATATGGTTTTGGTTAATCTAAAGGAAATCCTATAATACATTTGTATAATATGGGGGGGGGGGAGAGAGAGAGAGAGAGAGAGAGATTCTGTGGCAGTATGGACCTGCGTGACCCATAGGGCTCATTTACACTTGCTTTAACTTCAACGCACATTATAGCGCCTACTGCTTCAACGTGTGTGTGTTCTGTTTTTTTTTTTTTTTTTTAAAGTAGCCCAGGAGAACACCAGCTTAGTAGTGCCCTCGTTCAGCCGGTCCCCCCAGTTTGTTGGTGCCCTCGTTCAGCCGGTCCCCCAGCTCTGTAGTAACCCTCAGCTCTCTCCTACGCTATATGCCATTGCTAGTTTCCCCGGCTCTGCTGATCCTGTCTTCTCCCTGGTCCCTGCTTACCTTCCACTACACCCAATGTGTGCCTTCTGCTAGTTGGTCCGGTCCCTGCTGCTCTATACCAGATGTGACGTCTGCACCAGACACTTTCAGTATATAAACACATGAACCAGAAGTGACTGCCGATGATGGCTTTCCAGTTTGCTTGTTGGTTTCCTAGTGCATCCTGAGATATCTCTTACCTGCAATATCATGCCTGTAATATGCAGGTTGGTCAAGTTCCTCCACCCCAAACTCACTCGTCCATGACTTTATGGACCTTGCTTTTTGCAGTGGTCCAAATCATTTGATGGAGGGGGGATTATGATGTGGGGTTGTTTTTTCAGGGATTGGGCTTGGCCCCTTAGTTCCAGTGAAGGGACCTCCTTAAGGTGTTCACATACCTAAGATATTTTGGGCCATTTCATGCTCCCAACTTTGTGGGAACAGTTTGGGAATGGCCCCTTCCTTTTCCAATATGGCTGTGCTCCAGTGCACAAAGCAAGGTCCATAAAGACATGGATGAGAGAGTTTAGGGTGGAGGAACTTGATTGGCCTGCACAGAGTCCTGACCTCAACCCGATAGAACACCTTTGGGATGAATTAGAGTGGAGACTGCAAGCCAGGCCTTCTCATCCAACATCAGTGCCTGACCTCACAAATGAACATCTCGAAGAATGGTCTAACATTCCCATAGACACACTCCTAAATCTTGTGGACAGCCTTCCCAGAAGAGTTGAAGCTGTTATAGCTGCAAAGGGTGGCCCAACTCAGTATTGAACCCTATGGACTAAGACTGGGATGCCATTAAATTCATGAGCGTGTAAAGGCAGGTGTCCCAATACTTTTGGCGATGTGTGTGTGTCTCTCTATCGACACATGTGATAGTACTTGATATAACATTACAGCATTATTACAATGTCAATCTGGGAATGGGACTAGCCCTCAACATGTTTGGCTTCTTCAGGAGTAAGGATGAGATTTAATACAGTCTTGTTCTGCTTCACACACAAATATAATGAATTTAACATGAGTAAGAACAGATCTGTCCCTGCACCAGTCCCACATCTGTACAGGTAAATTAATGCCCACAAGCGGTCTCGCCAATCTAATCTGCATGTTGAGGTGCAGGAGACCACTGCCATCAAATGTCTGCTGGGCAAGTGCCAAGACCATCCAAAAAGGTTATTGAAGGGGGAGAAGATCAATAGTGTACAAATGGATATCAGCTAGTACAGGTAATGCAAAGATCACAAAAGATTAATAAATATCCTGTGTGAGAAGATAATCAAAATATGGTGTAAAGGCAAGTGCTTTTTATTTGTGTTTATCTTTCTTAGGATATTTGGTGCCTTGAGGTTTTATTTATTTTTTTAAACATTTGTCTGGGTGCCTAAAATGGTTTGCACAAAGCAGCACCCCAAACCTCGTCTTTTGGGGTCCCTGCCAGCGCTGTCTGCCGCCCCACCCCCTCCTTTATCAGATTCCATAGCAAGCTGTTTGCTATGGGGGTAAACATTGCAGGCTTGCTACTGGGCTATGTGTGTCTATAGACATACATAGTGTGGCTCGGGCCCCACTCCCTCCTCACTGGATTTGATTTACAGTAGCAGGAGTCAATGATTCTGACTGCTGTCTCTGAGCCCGTGAGGGAGAGATCAGCGCTCAATCCAAATTTCTGTTTGGGTAAGTATTGGGGGGGTCTAATCAAGAAGGGTTTTTGTTTTTTACCCTAATGCAGATAATGCATTGAGTTAAAAAGCCTTTAGAACCACTTTAAGACCCCCTTTTACCCCAATTTATGTTGCATTCTCAGGAAAATCAGGTTATATTACCTGTTTGGTAAACCTCTTATTGTTTGTTTTTCTGCTTTACAGTCTATTTTATAGATCATTTAATACATTTTATATAAATACAATATCAACAAAATTGATTTTGTTTCTCTTCAGTAACCGGAATGAGCCCCCTCTCTCCATATTTGAACGTGGATCCAAGGTATTTAACGCAGGTAAGAGTTTATGAATCAGAGGAAAAGTCATAATCTGAAACTGTATGTAGGGTTAAATTGGTATCAAACCCAAATGGAATCATTTATTTTACGGCTTACCAATTAGGTGTGATGGCTGCATTAGTTTAAAATTTTTAGGCTTTCTTTCACTTGTTTTCACTCAGTGGGTTACTTGCTGGCCAGAACAAGCAGTAATGCAGATATAGCAATAGGAGGTATTGGGCAAACCATTTACCACTGACAGGGGTGCTTATAATGGGCAGCTTTTTGTTTTTATGTAAAATCTTTATCCCAAAAATCCATGGATTTGTCCGATGGAAGTCTGATCGTGTGTATGAGGCTTTACGCTCCCTGAGACTTTCCTATGCTGGGATCTCCATAGATATTTGTATATTGCAATCGTATCACCTCCTCGAGCGTCTCTTCTCCAAGGAGCATAAATTTAGTGCTTGTAGTTCCTCGTAATTGAAGTCCTCCAGTCCCCTTATTCATTTTGTTGCCCTTCTCTGGACTCTTTCCAGCACATCCTTCCTGAGGATTGGTGACTAGAACTGCACAGAATACTCCAGGTGCGGCCGAACCAGAGTTGTATAAAGTGGCAGCAATTATAGTTTTATCTCTGGTGTAAATCCCCTTTTTCTCGAATTGTCTTCCAGAGCAGCATCCGAGAGAGAGGCTCCTCCTCCCTGAAACAGGAAACTCTTTAGTCCACCATTATAAATTTCAGTCTTACCTGCGTGCCTCAGTTGTTTGCAGCTCCTGTGGGTCTGGAGGAAAACAAAGAAACGTTTCTTGTTTTACCCTGTCTCTGTGCCAGTTGCAGGAGACCCCCTGCCAGCATCCCCTTCAGCCCAGCGGGCCTTGGTAGGGCGAGCAGGAGTAGCAAATTTGAGCAAAAACTTGCTCTGCCTGAAATTTCACCCCTACAACAGAGGGGTCTGCAATCGTCCCCCCAATCTGAAACAAATGCACTGGCATTTTTCCCCATACTGCTTGCTGGAGGGACCTGCTGCTGCTTCAATCTGGTGTTGCTGGTGATCTGTTTCCTAGCAATAAGGATGCCTTGCCCCTGACCACAGGTCGCACTGGATCCCACAGATGGCGCCGCGCAGGTAAGTGTCTACCTACCGCTCGATTACCTCCACCCGATTGGACCACCGCACCCAGCAGAGCCGGCTCTTTTCCACGTGGAGGCTTTGCGGGGAGTACCAAGATGGCTTCGGGGGGGGGGGGGTGTAATTTCCGGTCACAAGCCATTTTACTGGAGACTTCTGAGGGGAAAAAACAGAGTGGGCACTTCCAGTAACATCACTTCCGGGAGGCGAGAATTAAAAGAAAAAGGAGCTTAAGCAGGAAGCAGTTAAAAAGGCTGCTCTAAACAGAGGATCCTGGTGGCTGACCATGTCTGATGCTTCTCCAGCCTGCCCTGCAGATCCTGCAAGCCAGGACAGCTCCAAGGTAAGCCAGAATATTCCAGGGTCACCTCTGTCTTAACCTCACTGAAAAAACTGCCCATTTACAGGCAGTCTTTAACCACCTTCCTCACGGGGACCCTTTTTTTTGCTTGATTTCAGGCAAGGACCCCAGAGGAAAGGAAAACGAAAAGCAACAAATCATGTGCATTGTGCAGCCACCAGTTTTCACCTGAATGGGGGAAAAAACCTCTATGCCAAAAATGCATAGACAAAATGGTGGCCAAAGAGTCACAAGGTTACCTGAAAGATCTGCTCAGCTCTTTTAAAAAAGAGATAAAGGGCATCATGGCACTGCTATGCTCAGCAATTGAGAAGTTAGAAGCACCAACAAATGCCAGTCAGGCCAGTACCCCATTTACCAGTGGGACATGCGTTCCAACAGGGAACAGGCAGAACGACAGGAACAAGAGGAGGATTCGTCCGAATCTGAGGATGGGCTTTGCTCAGACTCTAAAGGAGGAAGATCCGGCTTCAGATTGCAACTTGCTTTTCTCAGAAGACACAGATAACCTTCTCAAAGCTATAGCAGACATGCTAGGTATCAAAGAGCAAAAAGCCGCAGAGCTCACACTACATGACAAGATGTATAAAGGGCTACAACCCGGGAAACCTAGAACATTTCCTGTACACCAAACTCTTAAAGATATCGTCAGAGTGGGAAGACCCAGAGAGAAAACTCTTCATACCGGCTGCGGTCAAGCACAGATATCCATTTGTAGAGACACCAAAACCTGGGCTAAATGCCCCAAAGTGGATTCCTCTCTGGCAAAAGTCACAAACAAATCTGACTTGACCTTTGACGACGTGGGTACCTTAAGCGACCCCATGGACAAGAAAATAGAAGCCCTTTTAAAGAGGGCCTGGGAAGCAGGGTCTCCGAATCCGGCAATAGATTCCACCTGCACAGCCCACACCTTGCTAATCTGGTTAACCCAGCTTCAGGAACTACTGGAAAGTGACACACCTAGAGAAGAATTAATAAAAACCATCCCTACACTGACCAGAGAGGCAGCTTTTCTAGCAGATGCCTCAGCTGAAACCATCAGAATATCTTCAAGAGCCACAGCGCTACTCAACTCAGCCCGAAGAGCCCTGGGGCTGAAATCTTGGGGACGTGATATCCCTTCTAAGAACAGACTGTGCGGAATTCCATTCACTGGAGACCTACTGTTCGGGCCTGAACTAGAAACGGTACTAGATAGGACCGCAGCAAAGAACAAGGGTTTTCCCCAAATCAAAAAGAAACAAGGGAAGGCCCCCTTTCGGCAATTCAAAATATTCAACAAGCTGGGAGCAAATAAGCACTGTGGACAACAAAACAAAAACGGCAAGGGTGAATTCATCCTCAAGCCTCCTAACCCAAAGAACAAAAAACAATAACTGTCGTGAGGGGAGACATGCAGCTTTTTCCCACAATGGATGGAAGCAACAAAAACAAATTCATAATACATACCATAACGGATGGCTACACAATAGAATTTTCCACCTGCCCCCCAACCAAGTACCTAGTAACCGTGCTACCAAAGGACAAAGATCGAGCAAAAGCCTTTTTAGAGTCGCTGGAGAATCTACTAGATCCGAGTGATTCGCCATGTACCTCCAAGAGGAACAAAGGGGGTTTTATTCCCATATCTTTGCAAAGAAAAAGCCGTCAGGCAAGCTAAGGCTCATACTGAACCTCAAGCCACTCAACAGAGGAATAAAATACAAAAATTTCAGAATGGAGTCTATTTACTGGATCAGAAACTTCCTACCACAGGAGACATTTATGGCAACAATAGACCTACAGGATGCCTACCTACATGTCCCCATGTAAGGAGGATCATCAAATTCCTGAGATTCGCAATACAAGGGCCAGCAACCACTCTGCACCTGCAATAAACCGCTCTCCCTTTCTGCATCTCTTCGGCACCCAGAATCTTCTCAAAGATAATGGCAGAAGCGCTAAAAGGTCTAAAGACAACAAGGCATTGGCATAATACCATACCAGACGATCTACTACTGTTCTTTGCAGATTCAGCAGAGACCCTAGAGAACAACCTGCGCACAAATATATCCTATCTGCTAAACCTGGGGTGGATAGTGAATGCAGAAAAATCAGATGACCCTAAGCCAGAGAGTGGTGTATTTGGGCTTTGTACTGGACTCCAGACTAACTAAAACCTTCCTAACGGGAGAAAAGAACGAAAGATACACGCAGAAAGTAACCTCCTAAGAGGGACCAACGCCATTAGTTAGACAAAGAATGACAGTGCTAGGGCTGATGACATCTTCAATCCCAGCTGTCGCCTGGGCACAGATTCACACAAGACCTCTACAGAATTGCATTCTGTCCCAGTGGGATGGCAACCACCAATTCCCAAACCCCCCCCCCCCCCCCCCCTGGACAAGTCCATTTCTGTTCCGACCACAGTCAAACACTCCAGTGATGGCTCAATCAACTTCGATACATCGAAGGGTGCAAATGGGCTCAATCCGACCCAGTCAGGATCACCACTGATGCCAGTGCTCTAGGCTGGGGGGCACACGTGGAGGGCCTCTGCACACAGGGAAAATGGAGTTCCAGATGGTCCCAAGCCTCCTGAAATATGAGAGCTAAAAGCTGTGGGGGAAGCATTCAAACCAGCTATATAGGGGAGAGATGTAAAAGTTCAATTGGACAACGCCACGACGGTGGTATACCTAAACGGGCAAGGAGGGACAGTCCCAAAGCTTGGTGAGATTGACGGAATCAATCCTGCTATGTGCAGAATCAAACCAGGTCAATATCAGGCATTCACCTGAAAGGAACAGACAATATGCTGGCAGACTCCCTGAGCCAAAGACCATAAAACAGACTGAGTGGTCACTGAGCCAAAGGTACCCGAGGTAGATTTGTTCTCCTCACAAAGCAAACGCAAAATCGCCAACATTCTTCTCACTGGATCCTACAGATGCCAAGTAGATGCCTTCAGCCAAAGTTTGAGTTGGCAACTGTTATGCATTCCCTCAACTGCCATAATACCAAGAGTGATTCAAAAAATAAAGGCAGAGAGAGAAACGGTGATACTAATGGCACCGCACTGGCCCCAAAGGGCATGGTTCAGCCACTTTAAGAACCTCAGCATCCAACCTCAACTGATGCTGACGGACCGGCCAGATCTGCTCCTTATCACGGGGTCCAGTCAGCCATCCGAACCACAGAATCCTGAAGCTTTTGGCTTGGTTACTGAAAGGGTAAGACTTCAGAACAAAGGGCTGTCAGACAAGGTGATACCATCCTAGACAGCAGGAAGCCTGTGACTAGGGCAATCTTCGAGAAAGTGAGGAAAAAATTGTCTCCTGGAACAAAAACAAACCGCTTTTTTTTTTTTTTTTTTTTTTTTTTTTTTTTTTTTTTTTTTTCCCCCCCCAACAGAGGGATAATCCCAACAATTCTGGATTTCCTGCAAGATGGAGCAGACAAAAATATCTCTAAGGGCATGCTGAAGGTACAAGTGGCAGCACTCTCCTCGTTCATGGACACCAGACTTGGGATCCGCTGATGAAGCGATTCCTGATGTCACTTAAAAGAGCTAGACCGGCTAAAATGAATACAACTCCAACTTGGGACATGTCCATGGTGCTTAGACGGTTTCTCTCCCCTCAGACGGGAGATAGCTCAGACAAAAACCTCACTCTAAACTGCACTTCTTGTGGCCCTAGTATCAGCCAGAAGAGTGAGCGAAATCTAAGCCCTGTCTATGATGGAACCATACATTTAGACAAAATTCGCTTGCCAGACCCAGCCTTTCTACCCAAGGTCTCCAACATTCCATAGAACCCAAAAGATCATCATCATCATCATCCCTTCGCTTCCAAAAACTATGGAAAGCAAAAAGACACAACAAACTCGCTGTAAGAAACGCACTCCTAACATACCTCGCAAGAACAAAGGATTGGCGAAGAACGACCCCTCTTTTTGTCCTCTATGCAGGAGTTAACAAAGGGAAGCAGGCATCCAAGAATACCATCAGCAGATGGATAAGAATGGCCATACAGATGACCTATGAGGCACAAAACCTCACTCCTCCAGGCGGGATCGGAGCACACACAACCAAAGCCTGGGCAACCTTGGTCGCAGAGAAAGCAGAGCAGATCTGCAGGGCAGTGACATGGTCAAGCTTCCGTACCTTCGCAAGGCACTACCGTATAGACCAGCTGTCCGACCAGGCATTTGGTCGCAAGGTGCTCCAGACTCTACTTTCATCACAACAGGAAAAATTGAGATTTTTACAGGTTTGTGATTATTATTTTGAATGACCTTTGACCTCCCTGCCCAAGCTCCTCAGAGCTGCTAAATTAAAAAGAACTGGTCGCCCCAAGTTGGTTGGGAAAAAGACCTTTTCAGGGCTGTCAATCTCCTGGGTCCCCCCTAGCTCTTGCTGGTTCCTCTTTTTGAACTCAAATCCTAACTCCAATGTTTTTAACTTTTTAAATGGTTAATTTGGACCAAGCTATTCACAAGAAGCCTTGTGTTTTATGAATGGATACCATACTTCCGATTGGCTGAGCTGGAGAGATGTGTGGATGATGTCACGATCTTCACTTCATCCCTTGGTGAAGGAAATAGTTCATTTGGACCAGCTTGGCCCAAACGAACTAATAAAGTTAAATGAAACATGGAGTTAGGATTTAAAGTCATTGCAGAAAAAAAAGCGGGGGTCAGCAGGAAGGACCATATGACTTTCTGTAAGGCAGGGGCGTACATTCAGGGGTTGCAATTCCAACCCAGCCCCCCTGTACATCTGGGTAGGAGGAGCGGCCTATACAGTATAGGAATGGATCCCCTCCATTCTCCTCCAGACTGTTAGTGGTTGCTGGTGTAAAAATGGAAGAGATGGGTTCCTCTACATGCCCGCCCCTCTTATCCACCTAATGCTGTGATTGGGCTCCTGTGTACTCCCTCAAGGTCTGTTTAGACCTCTGATGTGTCACCCCCAATGGGGCTCCTTAACATTGTAAATTAAATTGGTAAAAAATAACTAAAATAAAAATTTGAAATCTACAGATACTAGTGGCAGAACTACCAGGATCGCAAAGGTCACACTTGGAAAAGCTCCCGGCGTTCTGCCACCGAGGGATGGCCCTTTATGGTTCCTTGCACTGGGGCCATGAAGGTCCTAGTTACACTTCTGCTGTAAATTTTTAATTATGTGTTAAAGATTCTGAACATTAAAGGGGTTGTAAACCCTCGCATTTTTTCACCTAAATGCATCCTATGCATTAGGGTGAAAACTTCTGTCACTAGGGGGTTATATGATGCAGGCAGGAGCTATCAGTGCCGCTGTGGGACCCCAGAAGTCGAGGATCGGGGCCACTCTGTGTAAAACTATCTGCACAGTGGAGGTAAGTATGACGTGTGTTGTGTGGGTTTTATATATATATAAAAAAAAAAAAAAAAGCTTTACAATCAATTTAAGGGCATAAACTGTAATTTTGCAGTCTTCGAGAGATTATATATAATTTGTTTTTTAAAAAAAAGCTTTTTATTATGTACACTTTGTCATCCTTTAGGACTCAGAGTTTATTTTGCCTACTGGTGCCAACAAGACTCGAGGGAGATTTGAACTGGCTTTTTTCACAATTGGAGGCTGCTGTATAACAGGTTTGTATCAGGGCTGAGCATATAGTGTCCCAGATAATACTGACCTCTCTATTTGGTATGTTCAAAAGTGATGTATCAATGGAGCAAAGCATTTAAAGCGGAGGTCCGCCTAAAAAAATAAATAAAATAAAGCCAGCAGCTATGAATACTGCAGCTGCTGACTTTTAATAAATGGGCACTTGCCTGTCCAGGGTGCCCGCGATGTCGGCAGCCGAGGCCGACAAGTCGCTCGGCTGCCCCCGCCATTATCCTCGGTGAGGGAATCGGAAAATGAAGCCTTGCGGCTTCACTTCCTGGTTCCCTACTGCGCATGCGTGAGTTGCGCTGCGGGTCCTCACTGGTCCCTGCTCTCTTCTGGGACTTGTGTTTTTCCCAGAGGACAGTGTAGGCGCAGGAAGTGGCGTAGATCACCGCAGTGATCTATGCCAGGAAGTGGGAGCAACGACCTGTATCATACAGGTATCTGCTCTCTGCTTCCCCCCCCCCCCCCCCCCCCCCTAAAAGGTGCCAAATGTGACACCGGAGTTCAATTTTTGGGTGGAACTCCACTTTAAGCCTACTTGGTCTAAACAAAGGTCATATCGAACCATTTTGCCTCTGGTTCAGTACTCCTGGTAACCAAAACCAGTCAAGGTTAATGCTGAATGATTATTTTATTTTTATCTCCCGTGGACTCTAGTGAGATCTTACTGTAATTGTGATATTCTGGCCTTGGAGGAACTTCTCACTTCTCTTGTATTCTCAGTAAAATAATTCAAACATTCAACTGAAAGCAGGACTTCTTTATAAAAGCCAGGGCAAGTCTGAAGTTACAGATCAACTGAATTGCACAAGGTGATTTACTTTTCCAGCATCTAGTAGATGCTGAAAATCTGCTTTGCATGCCCTGATCCTTTTTAAAGCTTAAGTGTAGGTATGGTGTTTGTTTATTTTTGCTGTACATTGGTCTATTGGTAGTTTGGAAATCGTAAAGTTCAACCCTTGGTGGTGTTGCACGCAATGATGACATTGTCTGATGTAATTGTCTTAACACTCTTGCAACACCTGGATAGGAGAGCTAAATATCATGAGTAAATTGGGGAGCCCAGCACAGTCCAAAATTCTCCCTTTCTTTGTAGCTTTGCCCTGTCACCTTGAAACAAAATAAAAATCCATGCACACCCACACTTATTTTTATTTTCTTGTTTATTCACTTTTTTGCCTGAGTATAGATATGTTTGTCCCAACCATTTTTGGAGCCATTTAGGCCTCATGCCCACTGGACATTTTTCGATGTTTTTACAGCAGCTGTTTTTGGCTGTAGATGGTTTATTTTCTACAGTCATTAAACTATCCATGTTATCCTATGTGTCCATGCAGCAGTTTAGAGCAGTGGCATTTTTGAGCAGTAAAAAAAACCCAAAACTAGTGGCTTCTGAGACGTTTTTCATCTAAAAACACTCTAAGCCCTGGTTCACACTGGTGCGATTTGACATGTAAAATCGGCGGCAATGGCACCGTCCTAATTGGTGTGACTCTGCATCTGCGGTGCTGACCGATTTCCAAAAGTAGTTTCTGTTTTTTTTTTTTTTTGCGATGGAAAAAACGCTAACGTGGAAAAACGCTATTGCAAAAATGTTGAAAAACTCACTGCAAAGCTACTGCTGTTTTTATAACGTTATTTTAACGTCCAGTGTACATAAGGCCTTACTGTTGACTGACTCACCTCTGCTGGAAGGTTATTTCATGCATCAACTACCGTGTGTGTGTGTGTGTGTGTGTGTGTGTGTAAAGATTATGTAATATAAAAAAAAACAAAAAACTGTGGTGATTAAATACCACCAAAAAGCTTTATTTGTGTGCAAAAAATGTCATATGGGTACAGTGTTGCATGACTAATTGGCATTCAAAGTGTGACCACTAAAAATTGGCTTGGTTATGAAGGGGGTACCAGTGGCCAAGTGGTTAAAGCGGATCTCTATCGTGTGGTTAAAGCCTTCTGAGATCTTTTTTAAACAGATGAGGGTAATGGCACCTGCATGAGAGGAGATGCAAATATCAGCTGGCCAGCATGACATCTCTTAAATGGTGTGGCAGGAAGCGGAGCACAGACAGCAGCAGAGTGGGCAACAAGTAAGGAATCTTGTTAATTTTGGTAATTCAGCTTGTTTGTCTTATGACACTCGAGCTCTTGTGGACTGATCTATTGTACACACGGGGCTCTTGCAATCATTCTCCCAAATTATACATTACAGGCAGTGAAAGTTGTCATGCAAGGCCACCACTAGTACTGATCCAGTGACCTCTCTTGTAGACTTCCATGCAGCATATATAGTCAGTCACAGGACTCGCTCTGTATTATATAATGTGGAGCATACACAGATTCCAGCGGTAGTCAGCTCTCCAGTGCTTTCCATGCCTGTGATAGTGTTACACTGCTGGGAGATAAAGGCACTACTTCTTCACGCTGAAGTCCATTGTTGCCGTTCTGGTGACCTGTGGAATTTCAGCTTCTAGTAGTGTTGTAAATCCTTGAGAGTGCGTCTTGCAAGCTTTACTTGTTTGGTGCTAGTTTGGGACTTATACATTTTAATCCTTATGCTAAATGTGACATATAGTGCCAGTCCACGGAACCAATATCCAAGCATCTTCTGTAAGTTGGACACTAAACGGACTGGTGTGTGTATATGGGAAGGCTGGTACCTTATGGAACTATTTGTAATGTGTGATCATTTATTTGATTTTTAGGAGCAGCCTTTGGTGCATTTAACGGTTTGCGTCTTGGATTAAGAGAAACTCAGAACATGGTGTGGTCCAAACCCAAGAACGTTCAGTAAGTACAGCATGAATATATAAACTAACAGGTTTACTTTGAAGGCAGCAAAGTCGGCAGTCTGTTTTAGCCTGGTTAAATCTTATACAGGCTGTGCAGCCACCAAGCAATGGATTGTGGAAATAAAGAAGAAAAATGTTTTGCCTTTACTGAACCTTCTGGTGTGTGTGTGTGTGTGTGTTTATTTTTTTTTCTCTGACTGTTGAACAAGTTAATGGAAAGTAAGAGCTGTTGATGCTGTTTGCTATCAAGCAAACGTGTTACTTTACATATATAGGCTCTGTACAGTGTTTAAAGACGTCCCACATCTGGATGTGGTGCCATACATTTTGCTTTTTTTTTTTTTTTTTTTTTTTTTTGTGTCGACCCCAGCCTTAAAGAAGTAAACCCTGATGGGTTTTACTTCCTCTTTATTTCCCTGCAAAGGTAAAGCATAATGGCATCTCTGCTGTCCCCACTGGCAGCAAGCGTCCATCTTCACCCCTCTTCCTTTTGGGGCCGCAAACTCCGGCTCTGCCACTGGCTGGAACTGCGTGACGTCACTCCCGCTCATGCGCGGGGGAGCCGCCAGTCACGGCATGACTCCTTTAGAAACCGCACAATCTGCCCTTTCTAAAGTGCGCATGCGCCGTAGACAGTGCACGGCTTTATTGTAAGGAGATCTTTCCAGCACCTATACGGGTAAGTCTTTAATATAGGTTTACCTGTAGGTAAAAGTGGTTGTACAGGGTGTACAACCACTTTAATCATAGCAGCACGTGCAAATCCCCAAAACACCAGCAGGTGGCAGTATAAGCTTGGGTTGTCCTAGAAAATCATTTGTCTTAGTTCTGGAAATAATCCGGTTTTTGTTCTAGTTGATTGACTATCATACAGACCCTCAGGCTTCAACATTCAACGCAAATAATGTTTATCCAAATTTATGTTTTCAATAAAACACAATCATTAGTGCACACAAT
This sequence comes from Rana muscosa, assembly GCA_029206835.1. NCBI lineage: Eukaryota > Metazoa > Chordata > Amphibia > Anura > Ranidae > Rana > Rana muscosa. The sequence continues at coordinate 24,778,709 of CM055123.1, read as the reverse complement.
GTAGTTTATTAACAAATATTTATAAATTTTTATATTGTCTTTTTGTGAAATGGTGAAAATCGAAGGTACGCAAAACTGTAAATAAGCAACTTGCGCTAAAAATCAGGAGGTTGACGTTGCATCTATCATTCGTAGTAAACCCTGATCCATAGTGCTGTGTGTGCACTGTAATAAAACTTATACATGTATACATTTTAGTGCAACCCAGCACTTTACTGAGTAAACATGTTGCTATATAGTTGCATGCATGTAGTTTTAAAATTGAAAAAAAAAAAAAACTTTCATTTTTTGTGATCATAACATGGGGTGGATGGAGATCCCTTTACATGTATGTGTTTGTGTGGGAAGGGGGTGTTTTTATTTTATTTTTTATTTTATTTTTCAGTACTTTTGGTACATATCTTCACGCAGAAAGAAATGCCAAGGCTTTAGGGCTTACTGAGCTGGCCAGCTGGAAGTGTTTCTGTTTTTAACATAGGCCTTACACCCATGGCAGCAAAAGGGTTAAAGAGCACTTTTCTAATAGCTACTGTCTAAATCTGAGCTAAAATTAAGGTATAGGTACCTGTACAGAGATCTGTAAAAGAGAAAAATAATGATCCAATCCAGCGGTAGTCAGCTGTCCAGTGCTGTTTGATGCCTGTGATGGTGTTACACTGCTGGCAGATAAAGGCACTGCCATCTAATACCTCTTGCCACACTCGCTGTTCTGGTGACATGTGGCACTGGTATCAGGCAGTGTCATGCCTCCTTGAGAGTGCGCTGACCACCTTTTTTTTTTTTTCCTGTGGTTTGGTGCTAGTCTGGAAGCATACATGGTCTTTTTATTTTACACTTGGCCAATTCTTGTCAATTCCTCCTTTTTTTTTTTTTTTTTTTTTTTTTTTATTTGTTTATTTATTTTATTTTTTTGGTATTGTGTAATTCTTTTTAAAATGTAATCATATGGCTAGTCTTATAATTTTTTGCAGTTCTTGTTGTTATGGCTATGTCTAAAGCACACATTTACATTGCATTGCCTTTATAGCTCTTTATTTCACTGTTCTATTCCTGCGCATATATACAGGTCCTTCTCAAAAAATTAGCATATTGTGATAAAGTTCATTATTTTCTGTAATGTACTGATAAACATTAGACTTTCATATATTTTAGATTCATTACACACAACTGAAGTAGTTCAAGCCTTTTCTTGTTTTAATATTGATGATTTTGGCATACAGCTCATGACAATCCAAAATTCCTATCTCAAAAAATTAGCATATCATGAAAAGGTTCTCTAAACGAGCTATTAACCTAATCATCTGAATCAACTAATTAACTTTAAACACCTGCAAAAGATTCCTGAGGCTTTTAAAAACTCCCAGCCTGGTTCATTACTCAAAACCGCAATCATGGATAAGACTGCCGACCTGACTGCTGTCCAGAAGGCCATCATTGACACCCTCAAGCAAGAGGGTAAGACACAGAAAGAAATTTCTGAACGAATAGGCTGTTCCCAGAGTGCTGTATCAAGGCACCTCAGTGGGAAGTCTGTGGGAAGGAAAAAGTGTGGCAGAAAACGCTGCACAACGAGAAGAGGTGACCGGACCCTGAAGAAGATTGTGGAGAAGGACCGATTCCAGACCTTGGAGGACCTGCGGAAGCAGTGGACTGAGTCTGGAGTAGAAACATCCAGAGCCACCGTGAACAGGCGTGTGCAGGAAATGGGCTACAGGTGCCGCATTCCCCAGGTCAAGCCACTTTTGAACCAGAAACAGCGGCAGAAGCGCCTGACCTGGGCTACAGAGAAGCAGCACTGGACTGTTGCTCAGTGGTCCAAAGTACTTTTTTCGGATGAAAGCAAATTTTGCATGTCATTCGGAAATCAAGGTGCCAGAGTCTGGAGGAAGACTGGGGAGAGGGAAATGCCAAAATCCCTGAAGTCCAGTGTCAAGTACCCACAGTCAGTGATGGTCTGGGGTGCCATGTCAGCTGCTGGTGTTGGTCCACTGTGTTTTATCAAGGGCAGGGTCAATGCAGCTAGCTATCAGGAGATTTTGGAGCACTTCATGCTTCCATCTGCTGAAAAGCTTTATGGAGATAAAGATTTCATTTTTCAGCACAACCTGGCACCTGCTCACAGTGCCAAAACCACTGGTAAATGGTTTACTGACCATGGTATTACTGTGCTCAATTGGCCTGCCAACTCTCCTGACCTGAACCCCATAGAGAATCTGTGGGATATTGGGAAGAGAAAGTTGAGAGACGCAAGACCCAACACTCTGGATGAGCTTAAGGCTGCTATCGAAGCATCCTGGGCCTCCATAACACCTCAGCAGTGCCACAGGCTGGTTGCCTCCATGCCACGCCGCATTGAAGCAGTCATTTCTGCAAAAGGATTCCCGACCAAGTATTGAGTGCATAACTGAACATAATTATTTGAAGGTTGACTTTTTTTGTATTAAAAACACTTTTCTTTTATTGGTCGGATGAAATATGCTAATTTTTTGAGATAGGAATTTTGGGTTGTCATGAGCTGTATGCCAAAATCATCAATATTAAAACAAGAAAAGGCTTGAACTACTTCAGTTGTGTGTAATGAATCTAAAATATATGAAAGTCTAATGTTTATCAGTACATTACAGAAAATAATGAACTTTATCACAGTATGCTAATTTTTTGAGAAGGACCTGTGTGTGTGTGTGTGTATATATATATATATATATATATATATATATATATATATATATATATATATATATATATATATTTTTATTATTATAAAATCTTGCTGGTGGTTGTGTGATTAGATGATGGAAATCACCAGAGCTTCCCCTCAGGTCTTACAAAACTTAAACCTCTGTGTGTGTGTCCTACAATTTATTTTTATTTTTTTTCTGCTCATCCTTAATAGCGCACTAATGTCTAATATTTAGATGTGGGTTTTATATTTTCATAACCTGTCAAAATAATTTTAAACTGTACACCACATTTCTGATTCCTGCTTGCATTTTTTTTTTATTGCAAGTTGGCCACATTTAGAAAGATGCGACATGACATCCAATTCCTGTAGAAAACGACTACTTTTCAAATAGTTTTTATTGGTGCACAGGCATTGTATAAAAAGTACATATTGCATTAGATGACTTTTTTTTTTTTTTTTTTAAAGTCATGTATACAGCTACTTCATGTTTTTGTAGCTTTTACAGTGAAGAGCCCTTTCTGTATGGATAGTTAAACTTAAGTTCCTCACGTGAACTTCTTTCAACTAAGTTTAATTGCCTTTTGGAAAAATATATGAAACTTACTCTGTGTTAACCTGTTTGTGTGCAGGCTTATGAATATGGTCACGAGACAAGGTGCGATGTGGGCTAACACTCTGGGATCTTTAGGTAAGTGGAAGATTCTGTATTTGTACTTTTATGCCAGTGGTAGTCAGCTGTCCAGTGCCATCCTGTGCCTGTGGCTGTGTTACACTGCTGGCAGATAAAGGTGATGTCCCTCTATACTGACTGCCATACTTGCCGTTCTGGTAGTGTGGCGCTAGTATTGGGCAGCACTAGGCTTCCTCGAGAGTGCGCTGAATATTTGTTTAGTGCTAGTTTGGAAGCATACAAAATACAAGTGTACTATGTCCATAACTTTTCTTTTCTAGTGACTATAATGGGGCTTTAGATGCATTCTGTACAGCAATATAACTAAATTTCTCCTTTTGGATTGTTGGTAATCCAAATGACATTGATTACAATGTTTGCACTTGAAATGACCCAGTGTGATATCAGAGTTGTCCTAGGACATGCTATGACCATTTCACCAGCTGTATTTGGTTAGGAGTTTTATTGCGACAATGTTATTAGTTTGTTTAGTGTCAAACAACTATTTAAACTCCTGAGCTTGCGTCTCATTATTTTAATTCATGTTTCACAGGAGAGGTTTCTTGAAAAATATTGTGTATTAATGAATGGTGTGAAATAAATGGCCATTTTTAATGTAATCTAAATAAAATAAAAAAATGTGGATTAGTTTAATTCTTTTGCCATATTTTCAGCATTATTGTACAGTGCCTTTGGAGTTCTAGTTGAGAAGACTAGAGGAGCAGAAGATGACCTGAACACTATGGCAGCCGGCACAATGACAGGAATGATGTACAAATCTCCAGGTACATTCCTCTTGTGTTTTTTATTTTTGTAGAAGGGAAAAGAGACCAAACTCTCGCAGAGAAACGGGATTTTAAGGGGAGACACCGGTTCTGTTTATAGGTGAGTACACTTGAGACAGTTTAGAAAAATATACATTTATTCAAAAAACATCTTAAAATTAATTTAGCGACTATACAAAGACCACAAACTAAAGACAAAGCTGAATTGTGCAGTCAGCCAACATGTTTTGCACTGTTGTGCTTCGTCAGGGCTTTGCACTTGTCTTTGATTTAATGAGGCCTGTACAAAACATAGAAGTTTATAATTGGTGTCAAACAATCAATAATATCAAATGCATTCATTAATATAGCATAGATTGCTATATACCAACGAAGCAAAAGATAAAACAGTTACATCATGCTCACCTAGTTTGATTTAATAGGATTGTATAAATCGCACATCGCTTAACGATGACATGGTCAAAATTCTCACGTTTCGGCCCGTTGGTTCTGGCGTCTTTTGGGTCAGCTGTGGTGGGACATGGTGGGGTCATCGGCATTGATGTACATGTTAAGCGATGTGCGATTTATCCAATCCTCTTAAAACAAACTAGGTGAGCGTGATGTAACTTTGTTAACTTTTGCTTTGTTGGTATATAGCAATCTATGCTTTATTAATGAATGCATTTGTATTTAATATTATTGTTTGACACTAATTATAAACTTCTATGTTTTGTACAGACCTCATGAAATCAAAGACAAGTGCAAAGCCCTGACGAAGCACAACAGTGCAAAACATGTTGGCTGACTGCACAATTCAGTTCTTTGTCTTTAGTTTTGTGGTCTTTGTATAATCGCTAAATGAATTTTAAGATGTTTTTTGAATAAATTTATATTTTTCTAAATTATTGTCTCAAGTGTACTCGCCTATAAACAGAACCGGTGTCTCCCCTTAAAATCCCATTTCTCTGCGAGAGTTTTGTCTCTTTTCCTTTCTACATTATTCATGTGGAACTGAGAGACTAAACAGTTTTCTGTTTCTGGAAATTATCCAAGTATTCTCTTTTTATATATTGTGTTCTTCTCTTTTTTTTTTTTAACTGCTGTCCTGGACCAGGAAGAACTCTACCTGGTTTTGGAGGCTGGTGACCGCAATAGCTTGACCAAGATCTACTGCTTTGGCCTGAGTGAGGGCAGTAAAGACCTATCCTATCAAATCTCCTCCCCTTTCTCAGTTTAGTGGTGCTAGGAAAGTCTGTCTGCTATATACCTGCATTTTGGTCCTCTTTTTTTAGACGTTCCGTACTTGAGTATCCCACCAAATATAAAAAAAGCTAAGTGCAGTAAACTTAAAGGAGAAGTCTAGCCTGAGCTCATTAGGCTGGTCTGCTCCTATGGGTCACGGTAGTGCAATTTTGTTTCGCACTCCTGTGACCTGTTTTCAGCAGAGAGCGGGCTGAAAGTCCAGATCTGCCAGGTGCCTGGACTGACATCCGTCTCGGCGAGCTGCTGAGAGCTTGAGACGGCCCCTCCCCTCCACAGCTCAGCGCTCCAGTGAGCGTGGTGCAGCAGAGGGGAAAGCTGCTGATTGACAGTCAGCAGCTTTCCCCTCTGGGCTGTGAGAACCGAGCCATCGGCGATGTTCGATCGCTCGGTTCTCAGTGCAGAGGCGCCCGGGGACAGATGCAGCAGCGGTATGAATGGGCATAAAAAAAAAATCTCATAAGGACTGCATTAAATTGCTTGAGCAGTGGGCTGAAGAAACTCAAGAAATGAGATGTTGGCATGGCATCTTCTAGGGCAGCAACCTGAGATGATTGGTTCCTCCCACTGTGGGAAATACTAGCACTACAAGTCGGCTATTTGTTTGTTTTCTTGCCTCTTCTCTCGGGTTGATATTCTGGAAGATTCTTAGAAATATTATTACCAGTAAGACTGGTATGGGGAATGTCTGGAAGCATTGTGTACAGAGTACAGATTGACTTCAGTTTGTCGTAGTTGAAAGCAAGTAAATGCTATTGAGCATGAAACCTGTTAAAGATATATCTTACTGTGTGTGTGTGTGTGTGTGTGTGTGTGTATATATGTGTGTGTGTGTGTATATGTGTGTATATATATATATATACACTGTTTTAGCGTTTTGCATCATGTGCTGGATTGTTTTACTAAAGCATAGTAGAAAGTGGGCAACCGTTGTTTTTTTGTTTTTTTTTATGGGTTAGAGCAGGTGCGTCCAAATTGTGGTGTCGGAAAAATGTGTTTATGGCATTTTGCTGATGACGCCGAAAATGCACATGATTTTACTGTGCTTATATTGTTGTTCGTAGGTCATGTGACTCAAACCTCATCAAAAATGTAACACTGGTGTGTTTTTGATTTCAATGGGGAAGTTCGTTTTTGGTGCATGGGGGGGGTTTGACCAAAAATGCAGCAAGCAAGAATTTTAATGCCGCAACGGAAGCACTATCTACCAGCGTGAAGACATGCATAGAGTTTTTTTATTATAATTAAACTGTCCTTTTTCGGTTTTGGCCAACTGCATCCTAAGTTTTCAGTTTCGCCACCAAAATTTCCATTTGGTGCACCTCCTAGTTTACAGTTGGCGAACAAATGCGGCCAAAGAAAATGAGACAGGTCTCCTTTTATCTTCCTAAAGTAAAATATCCCACTCATCATGTGTTCATATCAGTTTTCGGCAGCATCCCTATATTTGCGCAAAACTGTTTTCAAGGATGAAACGCACAAAGGACAAAATAAGAACTTAAATATCGGATGAGCACCTTGAGAATTGCTACTACATCCATGGAACCAGATATTTGATGCGTTGGTTTATCAAAAAGTGTCAAATATTGCACTAGTTTTATGTTGCACTCTTATACTGTTCTAATCCCAAAATATAGTGATATTTGAATAGGTACATTATTTATTTAGATCAGTGATTGTTAACTTGTGATCTGCCCGACCTTTTTCTGCTCATCAGTTATGTGTTGTAACATTGCACACCAGCATTTGCACCATAACATGCTCCCTTTTACATGTATGTGTTTGTGTGGGAAGGGGGTGTGTGTTGTGTTATTTTTATTTTTTTTATTAACCTGTTGGTACATATCTGGGGTCTTCAAGCAGAAGGAAATGCCAAGGCTGTAGGGGTTACTGAACTGGCCAGCTGTAAGTGTTTGGTTTTAACATAGGCCTTACACCCATGGCAGCAAAATGGTTAAAGAGCACTTTTCTAATAGCTACTGTTTAAAGCTGAGCTAAAATTAAGGTATAGGTACAGAGATCTGTAAAAGAGAAAAATAATGATCCAATCCAGCGGTAGTCAGCTGTCCAGTGCTGTTTGATGCCTGTGATGGTGTTACACTGCTGGCAGATAAAGGCACTGCCATCTAATACCTCTTGCCACACTCGCTGTTCTGGTGACATGTGGCACTGGTATCAGGCAGTGTCCTGCCTCCTTGAGAGTGCGCTGACCACCTTTTTCCTGTGGTTTGGTGCTAGTCTGGAAGTATACATGTGTTTTTTTTTTTTTTTCTCTTCACATCTGGCTAATTCTTGTCACATCTTCTTCCCCTTTTTTTTTTTTTTTTTTTTTTTTTTTTTTTTACAGTTGTGTAATTCTTTTTAAAATGTAATGTTCATGTGACCAGTCTTATAATTTTTTTACTTTTGCAGTTCTTGTTATGTTTAAAGCACATGTTTACATTTGAATTGCCTTGCTTTATGGCTCTTCTTTTTTTATTTTTTTATTTCAGGTTTTTTTGTTTTGTTCCCCCCCCCCCCCCAAGTCTTGCTGGTGGTCACGTGATTGGATGATAGAAATCGGCAGCATTTATTTTTTATTTTTATATAGGATATACATAAATACACTGGAGTTTAAGTTTTGTAAGCTCTGAAATGAGGGAAAGCTCTGACTTCTATCATCCAATCACGTGACCACCAGCAAGACTTGAAGTGAGAATATATATATATATATATATATATATATATATATATATATATAGTCCAAAAATGGAAAAAAATCCACATACCCCTTGTCCTTCAATCATACTTCGCTTCCATACACCTTCCTCACTTATCCATCACCCACCCTTGAACGTGCTTCCACTTTTATGCATTAATTCCACATATTTTTACATTTCTTTTTATTTCCCCTTGGTGAATATAAATTCCTCCTTTTTGACAGTGGCGTCTATCCCCTTTCTCCATTCTATCACTGTGGGGGGGGGTTTTCACTTGCCACTTCTGTGCAATAAGTTTCCTTCCTTGAAACGAACACCTTATTGCCGTTCGTGTTAGAGGTCGATGGATATGGGATTTTCTCTGGCCGATGGCGATGTTTAGAAATTGGGGCGGGTGATGTTGTTTTTTTGTGGCCGTTTTATTTTAGGCCGATTTAAAAAAACTCACCCACTCCTTCCTGCTTGCTCCTGTCACTCTAGCACACACTTTATGTTCTCTGTACAGTTGGCAGTGGCGGGAGACACTGGTTGGCGCTGGCACTGGCGGGTGACACTGGCTGGTGGAACTGGTTGGCGGTGGTACTGACAAGTTTCACACTGAGTCGAGTGTAACTGTGTGTGAAACTGACAAGTAACACACAGAGAGAGAGAGAGAGAGAGAGAGTGCGCTGTCAGAATTGAGCTCGATGTGGGGGTGGGCGGACACCCGGCCGGGTGGGCGGGACCCAGCAGCTATATTACACCAGCCAATGATTTAGCTGCTTAAAGGGGGCGGGCCACATGCACGTAGCGGCCCACCCAGATACATACCATACTATTGGCTGTAGCTGCTGGGTCCCGGCCGAGTCCCGACATCGAGCTCAATTTCTGACAGCGTCTCTCTCCTCTCTTGTCAGTTTCACACTCAGCGCTGCACTTGATGCTTGCCAGAGCCACTGAGTGTGGAGAAGGGAGGAGGAGCGGTGTTTAATGTTAAATATCGGCCTAATTTTGATAATCGGCCGATGCCGATTTATCTATCAAAAATGGCCAAATATCGGTCGACCTTTAGTTCGTGCATCTCCTGACATTCCCTTTTCTTCCAGGAGACCCAATACACTCATCTTAACCTTCGGCTGCAGGGATGTCCCAAACATAATTATCTTCTCTACAATCTCTTTCCAATACTGGTATAGTTTGGGGCACCTCCAGATCATGTGTATTAGGTCTCCCCTATCGTCCCCACATCTCTGGCATTTTGCATCTGGTCTCCTACCAAACTGGAACATCCTTTTGAGGTGTGTAGTACACAATGTATCAGATAAAGGTGGGACACTATTTGGGAGGGAGATAATGACACTCTGGGTCCTGTTTCTAATGTACGTTTCCACTGTTCTTGTGACAGTGGGCCCACATCCCCCTCCCATTTATCCTTGTTTTTAATATCTGATCCTTCTTCCTGATTCGCCTCTATGTTCCCGTCCACTTCTGAGATCGTCCCATCTGCTCATCCTTAATGGCACACTAATGTCTAATATTTAGATGTGGGTTTTTATCCTTTCATAACCTGTCAAAATTATTTGAACCACTTAAGCCCCGTACCATTTTGTTAAGTGACCAGGTCCCTTTTTGCGATTTGGCACTGCGTCGCTTTAACTGACAATTGCGCGGTCGTGCGACGTGGCTCCCAAACAAAATTGACTTTTTTTTCCCCCCACAAATGGAGCTTTCTTTTGGTGGTATTTGATGATCTCTGCGGTTTTTATTTTTTGCGCTATAAACAAAAGTAGAGCGACAATTTTGAAAAAAAATGCAATTCTTTTTGCTATAATAAATATCCCCCAAAAAAATTGAATTTTTTTTTTCTTTTTTTATCGCGACTGTGACATTATGGTGCACATATCCGAAATTTTTGGGACCATTGTCATTTTACAGCGATCAGTGCTATAAATATGCACTGGTTACTGTGAAGATGGCACTGGCAATGAAGGGGTTAACCTCTAGGTGACGCTGTAGGGGTTAAGTGTGCCCTAGTGAGTGATTCTTACTGTAGGGGGGCGTGGCTTGGCGTGACACGTCACTGATCCCTATGACAGGGAACAGACGATCACTGACATGCCACTAGGAAGAACGGGGCAAGGTTTGTTTACACTTGCCTCTCCCCGTTCTTCAGCTCTGTGACCCGATTGTGGGACACCGGCGGCGATCGGGTCCTGCGGGCGCTGTCATGGAGCTTCGAAACGGGTCGCGACCGTGACCCATGGCTGGGATCTTAAAAGGGAAGTACCTGTATGCCCTTGTGCCCAGCCGTGCCATTCTGTCTATGTATATCGTCGTGCGGCGGTCTTTAAGTGGTTAAACTGTACACCACATTTCTGATTCCTGCTTGCAGTTTCAGTTTGAAATAATTTTTCACTGAAAGTTGGTAACATTTAGAAAGAAATGGGTACATTTATTTATATCATTGATTGTTAACTTGTGATCTGCCCAACTTTGTCTGCTCATCGGTTATCCCCCTTGTTAGTGTATTTTATGTGGTCGCAGGAAAGTCAAATGGTTGGACACTGGTTAGATAACTGTAATAATTTTCGTCCAATTATAATTAAAGTGGTTTTAAACCCACTCTGACAACTTGCACCTACAGATAAACCTAGATTAAGGCTTACCTGTAGGTGCAAGAAATATCTCCTTAACCTACAAGAAAACACTGCACTGATGTCTACGGCGCAGACGCACTGAGCGTCCTGGTTTTATTAATGGGACATGCCGGGGTTATTCCGGTCCTGCGCAGGATTGGGCCGGTCGCATGCGCTGGAGTGACGTCATCGCCGCTCCGGCCAGTCACAGCGCAAAGTATACTTCCTCTTTAACCACTTAAGCCCTGGACCATTTTGTAGCTAAAGGACCAGAGCGGTTTTCAGAATTTTGCACTGCGCTGCTTTAACTGTAAATTGTGCAGACATGCAATGTTGTACCGAAACGAAATTTGCGTCCTTTTCTTCCCACAAATAGAGCTTTCTTTTAATGGTATTTGATTGCCTCCTGCGATTTTTTTTATTTTTTGCGATATAAACAAAGACCGAAAATTTTGAAAAAAGATATTTTCTTTTTTTTGTTATAAGACAAATCGAATAAACTCAATTTTAGTCATACATTTAGGCCAAAATGTATTCAGCCACATGTCTTTAGTAAAAAAAAATGTCTAAGCGTATATTTATTGGTTTGAGCAAAAGTTATAGCGTCTACAAACTAGGGTACATTTTCTGGAATTTACACAGCTTTTAATTTATGACTGCCTATCTAATTTCTTGAGGTGCTAAAATGGCAGGGCAGTACAAAACACCCCCAAATGACCCCATTTTGGAAAGTAGACATCCCAAGGAAATTGCTGAGAGGCATGTTGAGCCCATTGAATATTTATTTTTATTTTTTTGTCTCAAGTGATTGAATAATGACTAAAAAAAAAAAATTACAAAAAGTTGTCACTAAATGATATATTGCTCACACATGCCATGGTTATATGTGGATTTACACCCCAAAATACATTCTGCTGCTTCTCCTGAGTACGGGGATACCACATGTGTGGGACTTTTTGGGAGCCTAGCCGCGTACGGGCCCCCGAAAACCAAGCACCGCCTTCAGGATTTCTAAGGGCGCAAATTTTTGATTTTACGCCTCACTACCTATCACAGTTTCGAAGGCCATAAAATGCCAAAATAGCACAAAACCCCCCCAAATGACCCCATTTTGTAAAGTAGACACCCCAAGCTATTTGCTGAGAGGCATGGTGAGTATTTTACAGCTCTCATTTGTTTTTGAAAATGACGAAATAATTTATTTTATTTTTTTTATTTTTATTTTTTTTTAATTTTCAAAACTTTGTGACAAAAAGCGAGATCTGCAAAATACTCACCATACCTCTGAGCAAATAGCTTGGGGTGTCTACTTTCCAAAATGGGGTCATTTGGGGGGGTTTTGTGCCATCTGGGCATTCCATGGCCTCCGAAACTGTGATAGGCAGTGAGAAGTGAAATCAAAAATTTACACCCTTAGAAAGCCTGTGCTTGGTTTTGGGGTCCCGTACGCGGCTAGGCTCCCAAAAAGTCTCACACGTGGTATCCCTGTACTCAGGAGAAGCAACAGAATGTATTTTGGGGTGTAATTCCACATATAACCATGGCATGTTTGAGCAATATATCATTTAGTGACAACTTTATGCAAAAAAATTGTCTTTTTTCCGCAACTTGTGTCAACATATAAAATATTCCATGGACTTGACATGCCTCTCTGTATATAGCTTGGGGTGTCTACTTTCCAAAATGGGGTCATTTGGGGGGGTTTTGAACTGTTCTGGCATTTTTATACACAACATTAGGAAGCTTTTGACACTTTTTGTTTACTTGAAAACATTTTATTTATTTTTTTGCAAGAAAATTATGTTGAACCGCCAAACATATATATATATATATATATATATATATATATATATATATATATATATATTTTTTTTTTTAAAGCAAAGGCCCTACAGATTAAAATGGTGGGTGTTGCATTTTTTAAACGCTTTTTTGGGGGGGAAATACACTTTTTTATTTTTTTTTATTTTAATGCATTAAAACACACTATATTGCCCAAATGTTTGAAATAAAAAAGATGATCTTAGGCCGAGTACATAGATACCAAACACGACAAGCTTTAAAATTTCGCACAAACGCGCATTGGCGATAAACTACATACATTTTTAAAAGCCTTTACAGGTTACGCCATTAGATTTACAGAGGAGGTATACTGCTAAAATGACTGCCCTTGATCTGACCTTCGCGGTGATACCTCACATGCATGGTGCAATTGCTGTTTACATATGACGCCAGACCGACGCTTGCGTTCGCCATTGGGCAAGAGCAGGGCAGGACAGGGGTGCTTTTTTTTTATGTTGCTTTTTTTATGTTGCTTTTTTTTATTTTATTTTTAAACTGTTGCTTCCATATTTTTTATTTTTTTATCATTTTTGTTATCTCAGGGAATGTAAATATCCCCTATGATAGCAATAGGTAGTGACAGGTACTCCTTCTTTTTTTTATTATAATTTTTTTTTTTTTATTATTTATTTAAAAAAAAAAAAAAAAAAAAAAAAAAGACTGGGGTCTATTGGACTCTAGATCTTTCCTCTGCCCTCAAAGCATCTGACCACACCAAGATCGGTGTGATAAAATGCTTTCCCAATTTCCCAATGGTGCTTTTTATATCCGGGGGGGGGGGGGGACATTCCCTCCCACTGCTTGTAAAAGCAGTCCAGAGGCTAATTAGCCACTAGGATTGCTTTTACATGAAAGCCGGCCGCTGGCTGAAAAGAATGATACCTAAACCCGCAGGCATCATTCTGGTATAAACATTCAAAGTCCAGCAACATACCAGTACGTTGCTGGTCCTTGTTGGACATGTATTGTAATTATTTTTTTTTTTTTTCATGCAGCCTGTTGGCTGAACGAAAAAAAAAGATTGATCGGTGGGTATGCCCACCATTAGAATACCGCCCTTCATCCACCCACTTCTAATGATGGGCATACATGCACCATTTATATATGCCGAAGCATGGGGGCATCTTCCCGCAAAAGTTATGCTGCGTACACATGGTCAGACTTTTCCACGGGCAAGCCTCCGTCGGAATTTCGACCGTATGTACGTGGCATTAGGAGCAAAATCGCTCCTCCGCCCCTGCTGCCCCAATGCTTCGGCATATATATGCTTTTTTTTATTTTTTTACTGTGGTGGTGAAATCACCTCCTACAGCACTGGAGTCGCAGGGATCAGGCCTGTCTCTGCGAACGCTGCAGTTATGTGTGTTGTGTTTTGCAAGTGACAGTGATCGATCAATACTGCACTTGGGTGGCCTGGGCTGGACGGAGGGGCAAAACGCAGGTGCTAGCAGGTATCTGGGCTGATTCCGCTAACACTGCGTTTTTGGGAACCCTAAACTGCTGGGGACGCTAGTATAGATCTGATCAGATCAGATATTGATCTGTTCAGATACTATACCACTAAGGGGGGTGTATGCTTCACGCGTGGGTGTTAGCGTTACTGGCACTAACCTGACGCTGCCTGGGGTGTGACGCAGACCCTCTCTGACGCTAAAACCTAATTGATATCACCTGCCGGGCGATCAGGGGGTTAAACCTTTATTGGGTTATATACGGTGGGTGCCCTGACACTATAAAAAGCAAACTAGCCAGCGTCACCCGTAACACTTATATGGTGATTACTGGTGAAAGGGTTAACTAGGGGCAATTAGGGGGTTAAACCTTTATTAGGTAATATATGGGGGTACCTGACGCTATAAAAACCTGCGGCGAACCTAAAAAATATAACTGGCTACCGATTGGCATCACCGACGCTAAGACAGCGATCAGAAAAATGATCGCTTAGCGACAGTGGTGATAGGGGGTGAAAGGGTTATCTGGGGCGCGATCAGGGGGTTAAACCTTTATTGGGGGGGTTAGGGGGCTACACTGGACCTAAAACTAACTTTAGTGACACTTTTACAGTCACAAATGTCACTGATTGCAGTGATCAGTAAATAAATGGTCACTGCAATCAGTGACACTGTGACTGGGGGGGGGGGGGCGATTTATGTGCCGGTGTCAGTGTAGTGTTTTGTGCACTAACCTGCATCTTCTCCTGTACGGCACTCGGTATATGTGAGCGCCGCAGGAGAGATGACATCACTTCCTCTGCCTGTGTAAACATTAAACAGGCAGGGAAGCTCTCTCATTCGCCGGGAGCGATCGAGCCGGGGTGGCCGGAATCGAACGGCTGTCCCCTCATCCCTGATCGCTCCCAAATGAATAACGGCCGCTCACTGTAAAGAAGGGGGTCCGACGGGACACCCCAACTATACAAAGGCAGTCACGTAGATATACGTGATTCTGCCTGTTGGTGCCATTCTGCCGACGTATATTTACAGTGGGCGGTCGTTAAGTGGTTATTTACATATTTATTATACATTACCATCAGTCCCTGCGTGCGAGGAGCTTACAATCCTAGTTTAGACAGGAGCCAATTAACTTACCAGCATGTGCTGGTAGTGTCATGGTTGTGATTTGCACCCTAGTGCTACCAGGCAGAAGCGCCACTGTGCTACCACCTTAATAGCATTTCCACATTGTTGCCTAGCACATTCAATTTACAATGTACACATTTTTTTTGTTGGAGCTTTCCCATTAAAATCCGGGTTGTCAGCAATATGAACACTGCTCGTTCTTTCTGGGGGGGGGGGGGGAGATGCATAAAGTTGGGTAGAACAAGTTTGACATCTGGCACCAAACAGGCTTGCTTAGAAGCCAATAACCTTCTATCCTCTGGCCTTATGTTCTTGGCTGGAAGGGCTGTTTGTGGATTTTTACAAATAGGCTTTCACTTCACTGTGTTCCACCGCATCGTTTACTCTTCTACATAGCTACTGTTTTGTGTTTCCTTTAGGATGATATTGTCCCTCTAAAAGCAGAGAAGGCTGTCTGGTGACGTGATCATCCTGTCCATTTTACAATCTCATAATATGGCACTGATTCTGCCTGTGGTTATAGTGCATTTTATTTTTTCCGTCCTGTTTTGCATAGTTACTAAATGTGGCCATTCAAGATCAGTGTGCGCGGCCCCAAATGTTTTATGTCTGCAGATTTCTAGGTTATGAATTTTCATTATAATGACTGGGTTGCACAAAGTGCATCACAAAAAGAACCCCTCATGGACTTTGGAGGCAGAGAGCGAATATAGACACATATATAAAAAAAGTCTAACATTTTATTAGAACACTTGGGGTAAAAAGGGAAGAAAGTTTCCCTATAAAACGAGAAAAAAATCTCGTACCCGTACATGTCTCATATCTGTAAATGCACACAAAATACACTAAACTATCCATAGAGCCACCTAGGTGCAACTTCAGGTAAGTAATAGTGGTCACACCAACATGTTTCGGACAGTAGTCCTTCCTTAGGGAATATTTGCTTCTGAAAGTAAACATGTAGTAATCAAATGCTTTAGAAGTCAGTATATAATGTACATCAAATGATATATTACATCAGATATCGTTTCTGGTCATACTTGCAAGCACAGATAAAGGAATACAAATGAAGAAAGACGTGTGTTCCGTCTGGAGAAGCGGCTTCAGAGCACAAATTGGGGTGAGGAAGATCCTACATCAATCACGGCTGCATATACAGAGGGGGGGGGGGGGTCTGGCAATCACCCCCTGCACACACATCAGAGTTACTGTGTGGTAATGTATAAAAATAAAATCCAATAAACAAATGACTAGTCCTCATTGTATGCCAGGATATGTAGCCGACATTTGAAAAGCATTTAGGCATGGTAGGCATATCAGGTTAACATTAACTTTCAATTTATTAGTGTACAGGGATAAGTATAATACCTTGCAAGGAGCAGACAGACTAGAAGGGCCATAATGGGAGAAACGCCTTCCTTGATTCATTCCTGAATGGAAGCAGCTGGTGATAGCAGGCTATCTTGCCGTTCATGGCCGGAGTGGCTCTGCCGTGTGTGACCCGGGGAAGCGGCGCCACCCCGCCCACAAAGCGGGATGGTGACGCAACACCGCCGACGTGTGAAACAGACATGCGGTCCAAGCTGGAACGCATGCCATGCGGAAGTCCAGCATGGCCCCAAGAGGTGGAAATGCAAACGGTGGGGTGGGGGGGCAGAGTGGCTAACCCCCAGAAGTGCAGCTACAGGGACCACTATAGACCGGAACACACGTGTGTACAAAGGAAGAGCTTATGACAACATTAGCAGAATGTAGAGCAAAGGCAAAAAAAACGATTTAGTCCTGTTTGCATTTGTTATTCTCTTGTAATAGGATTCCTGTGAAATAGCCATGGATTTCAAGTAGGGTTGTGTTATTTAGCAAGTTTAAGAACATGTTGTGGGTAAGAGATGGGTGTGCTTGGGTCTTTAGTAAACGGGTTGTACAGGCCACATAGGTCTGTGCTAAATATGAATTTCTCTCATCATCCATGGACTGACACGGCATCACTTTACACGTGGGTTATGTCCTTGCCTGCAGGAGAAGACCTAGGCAGAATGTGAGATGTTATACATACATTCTAAAAGCCAGAGCTGAACAGCCCCACCCAGGGGGCGGTCCCTCCGGACATAACCCTCCCACTGCAGTCAGCAGACCTCAGTTTTTTTTCTGCCTAGCAGAAGGAGAAGACGTGGCTCTCTCAGGAGCCAGTCTCCTGACCTATTTTTATTCCTTTTTGGAATTCTTTTTTATTTTTGAGAATCTTCTATCAACTGTCGGCTGTAGTCTTCCCTGTCCGACCATCGAGCGTGCTGATCCTCGCCTTGTGTGCGTGAGACTCAGTTCACGACATGCCCCATGACTCCAGGGGTGGCCGGGTTTGCTTTCATGCTCCCACGGTCCTCTCAAGATTGAACAGCTCCTGACTGACTGTATCTTTCGTGGTGGACCGGGCCAACAGCTACTCAGTACTGCACTGTGATAGTCCTGTCAGAAACACACCAGTGGGTCCCTCAGGGGACGGGTAAGTAGTCTCTCCTGCCTGCAGGTGAGTAAAAAAGGCTGTGTGTTTCTCTGTGGGGGATTTTCCCTGTCTCCCCCTGTGTTTTTATTGTCACTCTCTGTTACCATTTCTGGCGCTGTGCTGTGTGGGGTGCTTGGGGGTCATACTGTTCTTGGGGCTCATGCTGGTCTGCATATTGCTTGGGGCCTTTTGTGTGATTTTGGGGCCTGAGCGCCGAGTGGCTCTGTGTGTGTGCTGTTTTTACTGTAACTGCGTCATGGCGGCCATCTTGCCGCGGATCGCCTCATTGAAGTGCGGAGGCCATTTTCTTGTAGCCCGCGCGCCTTTCAGCACTAGTTTTGGCCTCTAGCGCTGCTGTTACAGCGCAAATCTCCTCGCAGCTCAGCAGCACTGACACAGCGCGGTACAGACAGCGGAACTAAGCAGTCCCTGGTCTGGTGAGTCCCCTGGGCGCCCCCTCCTCAGTCAGCACAGCCTGTGGGTGGACTTTTTATCAGAGGGGGACAATATGGAGTCAGTGTCACCAGCTTCCCCTATGTCAGAGGCAACAGGCAGTGCTTCAGCACCTGCGGTCCCTATGGACCAGTTGTTGGCAGTCCTGGAATAATTTCTGACCAGGATGGGATCAGTGTGCGAGCGCAAGGGAGCAAAAAAGCGCCCTCTTCCCCACTTTATCTCCACAAGGGGAGTGCGCTGATTCAGATATGGGCCTAGCCACTACTGCTCAGGACCCTAGATCTGAATACTTTGATGGTTTTGAGCAGGACATTCCTTGTGAGGAAATTTCCAGTTCTAAATCTGTAAATGACAGGGCGCTTGTTAGTGATCTCATTGCTGTGGTGAGGGACACTCTCAAGCTAAATGCTGCGGATGCAGAACCTCAGGCGGATACAGTCTCCTTTGGTTCTTTTAGGGCCCGGCCTTCTAAAAAGGTTTTTCCTTATGTACCTTCTTTGACCAGCTCATTGATATGGGAAAAGCCGCAGAAGATTTTTATGGTCCCGCGGCGTTTGTCTATCAGATACCCCTTTGAAGATGCCCTACTTAAAAAGTGGGCTTCTCCCCCAGTGGTCGACCCTCCAGTCGCCCGGTTGAACAAGGCCACCACTCTCCCGATGGAGGGGACTCCTGCATTTAAGGACCCCACTGACAGGAGGTCAGAAGTGGTGAGCAGAGCCATGTTTGCCTTGTTGGGATCCGCCCTACGGCCTGTGGTAGCGGCGACCCTTGTGTCTCAGACACTTACAGGATGGTCAAAAATGTTGCACCAAGCTGTACAGGAGCATAATCTTCCTCCAGACACAGTTGCTCTGGCCCACCAACTGGTGCAGGGCCTGGTTTATGTGTGCGACGCCACGTTTGACACGGCCCCTTTAATATCCAGGGCCTCTGTCTCGGTGGTGGTATTGCGGCGTCTTATCTGGTTGAAATGCTGGTCTGCTGACCTAGCCTCTAAGAAGCTCCTGACGGATTTACAATTTAAAGGTAGTAGACCTTTCGGTGCTGCTCTGGATAACATCAAGGATGTCACGAGAGGTAAAAGCACTCTTCTTCCTCAGACTAGCAAGGGTAAGGGGGACCGCCGCAAACAGGGTCCTTCCTTTACAGCAAAAAGTTTTTTTTCGTCAAGAGTCCACGGGTCTCCCAGACTGACAGCAGTGCGGCTGGTGGACACAAGCGCCCCTGGGTGCGTAAGCCAAGCAAGCCGGCTCCCAAGCCCGCCTCCGCGTGAAGTCTTGCCCACGCCCGACTCTGGGGTGGGGGACGATTTCGCAGGTCACGTATCGGTGGACCTCCCGAATCTCCGACCGGTGGGTGTGCGAGGTGGTCACCACAGGATAGAATTCCGATCCTGGTCCCCAGACAGATTCTTTCCCTCGAATCTTCCTCTCCTTCCTACCTGTCGGGCAGCCCTCTTGGGGGCTGTACAGGATTTGATCAGGTCCGGAGTGATTGTGCCTGTTCCGTCACAGGAGAGTTTTCAGGGATTCTACTCTAATCTGTTTGTCGTCCCAAAAAAGGACGGGGTTTGGACTATCATGGAGCTCAAGGCCTTGAATGCCTTCGTGAAGGTGCAAAAATTCCGCATGGAATCCATTCGCACGATGATCGCTGTACTCCATCAAGGGGATTTTTTCTGGCGTCCTTGGACGCCTACTTGCATGTTCCGATCTGCGCAAGTCACCAGAAGTTTTTGCGATCGGCGAAGTCCACTATCAATTTGTGGCTCTTCCTTTCGGCCTAGCCTCGGCACCGAGGGTGTTCACCAAGGTGCTTGCTCCGGTTTTAGCTTTACTGAGACAGCGAGGCATTGCTGTCGTGGGCTATCTGCTCGATCTTCTGTTAAGAGCAGAAAGTGGCTCAGAATTGGAAGAAAGTGTGACTATCGTCAATCAGACCCTCAGGGACTTCGGGTGGTTCCTGAACATTCAGAAGTCAGTCCTGGTCCCGACTCGGCGTCTGGAGTATCTAGGTCTGATTCTGGACTCCTTGGAGGCAAAGGTATTCCTACCTCAGGCGAAGTTGCTGACACTTCAGTCTGCAGTGCGGGTGCTGACGTCCCAAAAATGGTCGTCAATCCGTTTTTTGCATGAGAGTCCCGGGACTCACGGTGGCCTCCTTCGCGGCCGTTCCGTATGCCCAATCACACACCAGGGCAGTGCAGAAGGAGATCTTGTCCACCTGGGACGAATCCCCGTTGTCTTTGGATCTTCAGATCCAGGTGAGTCACCTGGTCAGGGCGTCCCTGACATGGTGGTTGAGGTCCCCTGCTCTTCGGTCCGGAAGGTCGTTCCTCCCCATCCAATGGACGGTACTCACAACGGATGCCAGCCTGACGGGCTGGGGTGGAGTCTGGGGAGTCCTGTCGGCCCAAGGGCTTTGGACTCAGGACGAAGCCCGTTTGCCTGTATTTCCAGAGCAGCGATTGGTAATCAGAGAGATTACAGGGTCGCTCCATCAGGATCCAGTCAGACAACGCCACGGCGGTGGCGTATGTAAACCATCAGGGGGGGAATCGGAGCTCAGCTGCGGCTTCCGAGGTAGCCCGTATCCTGAAGTGGGCCGAAAGAAAAGTGCCGGCTCTGTCAGCCGTTTACATTCCGGGCATAGGCAATGGGCAGGCGGACTATCTGAGTCGCCAGACGCTGGACCAAGTAGAGTGGTCCTGGCATTTTTCAACTCCTTTGCCGACGGTGGGGCACGCCAGATGTGAACCTGATGGCCTCTCGACTAAATCGCAAGGTGTCAAGGTTTGTGGCCAGATCCAGGGATCCTTGGGCAGATGCCTCGGATGCGTTGGTGGCCCCATGGGGTCATTATCACCTGATATACGTTTATCCTCCGCTGCAGCTGCTCCCTCGCCTGCTGTGCAGGGTGGCGACCGAGGGAATTCCAGTGATCCTCATTGCTCCGGATTGGCCTCGGCGTCGTTGGTACGCCGATCTGGTACGTCTCGTCGCGGACGTTCCCTGGCGGTTGCCGATGAGGGAGAACCTTCTGTCTCAAGGTCCTATTTTTTCATCCTGCTTTACAGTCTCTGGCTTTAACGGCATGGCTGTTGAAAGCCAGGTGTTGAGAGACCGAGGTCTCTCTGACTCCGGTCATTTCGACCATGTTAAGGACACGGAAGTCTTCCTCCAGAAAGATCTATCACCGTACCTGGAAAGCTTACATCGCCATGTGCGAAGAGCTGGACTGGCGTCCTCGGACGTATTCCGTCCCCAGAATCCTGCATCTTCTGCAGCGTGGAGTGACCCAAACGCTTGCTTTGAGTACCATTAAGGGTCAGATTTCGGCCTTGGCCGTCTTCTTTCAGTGACCTCTAGTAGGTCATTCCTTGGTTAGCACCTTGTGCTGGGGGTTCGCCATGTGCTCCCTCCTGTCAAGCCTCCTCTCCCACCGTGGGATCTGAATTTGGTGCTCTCAGTCCTCCAGGAACCTCCTTTTTGAGAATATCAGGGATATTCCCCTCTTGACTTTGTCTCAGAAGGTGGCCTTTTTAGTGGCAATCACTTCTGTTAGACGAGTGTCTGAGTTGGCAGGCTTGTCCTGCAAGTCGCCATATTTAGTCATCCTTAAGGATAAGGCGGGGTTGCGTCCGCGTCCTTCTTTGCCAAAGGTGGTCTCGGCCTTTCACCTAAATGAGGACATTGTCCTCCCGTCCTTGTGTCCTCACCCATCGCATCCCAGAGAGTTTGCGCTTCACACATTGAATGTGGTACGAGCCTTGCGGGTGTACCTGTCTGCTACTGCTTCTATTCGGAAGTCTGACTCGCTGTTTGTGACTGTCTCTGGTCCATAACAGGGCCAAGCGGCTTCGTCTGCCACCATTTCTAGGTGGATCCGACAAACCGTCATTCAAGCCTATGCTCTCAAGGGGCGGGCGCCTCCCTTTCCGTTCACGGCGCATTCCACCAGGGCAATTGGTGCTTCCTGGGCTTTCCGACATCAAGCGTCAGTTGCACAAGTGTGCAAGGCGGCGACCTGGTCGTCCGTTCATACCTTTTCAAAGTTTTATAAGGTTGATGTGGCTGCATCTTCAGATGCTTCCTTCGGCCGCAAGGTTCTGCAGGCCGCTGTTTAAAGTTGCAACTCCTCCGTTGAGGAGCTCTGCCTTGTTTGGAGTGAAGTTTTTGGTTTTTCCATTTATACTGCTCCCATCCCTCTTGACACTACACGTGGGATGTCCCAAAGCAAAGAGACGCCGTGTCAGTCCATGGATAAGAGAAAATAGGATTTTTTGTACTCGCCGTAAAATCCTTTTCTCTGACATCCATGGACTGACACGGCACCCACCCTTCCTTTTTAAGTTTGTACTGCTTTGTTACGAACTGAGGTCTGCTGACTGCAGTGGGAGGGTTATGTCCGGAGGGACCGCCCCCTGGGTGGGGCTGTTCAGCTCTGGCTTTTAGAATTGTATGTATAACATCTCACATTCTGCCTAGGTTTTCTCCTGCAGGCAGGGACATAACCCAAGTGTAAAGAGACGCCGTGTCAGTCCATGGATGTCAGAGAAAAGGATTTTACAGTGAGTACAAAAAAATCCTATTTTTTTTTTACTTTGCTTATTAGGATTCAACAGGCTTTCCAGTTTTTTTTATTATGAAGTGGGCTGTCCTGTTGCAGGTATTTAGCAATGGCTGTCCCGTATAGTTCCCAGTGGTAGTCAGCTGTCCAGGATATCTCTGTACCTGGGATAGTGTTCTGCTGCTGGTAGAGAAACATGAAGCTTTACAGTGGAAATCAATGTCACTGTTTTGTTGACTTGTGACCTGGGTGTTTAGCTGAGCTGTGCTTCTCTGAAACTGCTGACTTTTTTTTTTTTTTTTTTTTGCGCTCTCTGCATTAGTCTGGAAGTACACAGTTGTTTTTATAGTATGAATTGATGTCAGTTCCTTTATTTTTTTTTTGCTCCAATCACTTTTCTTCTTGATTTATACCCATATAGCTATATGTCTCTACAATGCTTCCCTACAATTGTGCATGTCGTACAGTGATCAGGTGATCTGCTGCCACATATCAGCATTGTTGGAGAGGGTGCAAAGGACAGAGGGGCTCTCAATCAGCTGGGGAATGGTTCTAAAACTAGGACTTTGTGCTGCCTGTGCCAGTTGGTGCTTGGAGCATCAGCATGCACACTTGTATTCCCAAGTGAGGGCATTCATTTGTGAGGGATGCTACACCAGGGCTACAGGGAGTGTAGCCACACTGGTAGAATTCAAGGGGACAAGCATTTAAATTAGGTTGTCCAGCAAAGAGGTATTACCGGTAGTAGGAAAGGAATGCCGGAATTTATAAAGCAGAACTTTACCCATAACAACTTGACAAAACATAATGCTCTTAAGCAAGGAACATGTGTTCTACTTTAATAATTATGCTACCAAAATTAGTCGGGAGCAATGCTGGAGGCAATTTACAGTGGTCGTGTGCTGGTTATACTCTGGAACCTAAGGGGTTAATCCTGTGCATTGTGTAAAAGGGCTGTTTGAGCCCATCTTCTGGTACAGGGCCAATCGGCACTGTCCAGAGAGGGTCAGGTGTCTTGCAGCCTCATAGGACAATTGGAGAATTTTTCTAAAAATGCAAAAAAATCATTTGAGTACAGTGTTGCATGACCACACAATTGTTCGCAGTGCGACACTGCTAAAAAAAATTAGCCTGGGCAGGAAGGGGAAGAAAGTGCCCAGTAAGAGCAAGTGGTTAAAGAGGGACTGCAGTTTGCTCACATAATTTGTAATAACATCTTTGCCATTCTGAAGCTTCCCTCCAACCACTTAGCATATTTTATATATAATGTGATTCTGTACTTGCCAAATATGCTGCAGAAATCTCCCTCCACGGAGCCTGGCTGCATCCATTTTAACTGTGGGCAGTTGAAGCTGCTGCCTGTTCACTTAATGGATTTACAGAGGCACGCCTGCAGCTCTCATTTGCCCTCTTATGACCCTCCCTGCCAAACTCGAGTTAGAGAGCTGTGCATGATGTCATAAGCCTAGGCTTTTTATTACACCAACAGGAAGTGGGCTGTATAAGGTATTTACTAGCCAAAGGTAAAACAACAAGGGCAGGAGATTTAATAGATGGAAAGTTGAAAAAATGACTGAAGTTCAGTTTTTTTTTTTTTTTTTTTTTTTTTTTTTTTTTTTTTTTTACAAAAGGGGTTTAAAAGAGCAGTATGAACAAAGCGTTTTTGGTCATACATCTCTTATGGGTCAAAGGAGTGCGCTCCTTTTTGCTTTCTTGTGACTCAATCAGCTAAAGCCTGCTGTCCGGCTGATGTCGCAGAGCTGCTCTAGAAGAATCCCAATTATATTGTGGGGATCCACCCAGGTGTCTGACAGCTGGCTCCTGCTCTGGAGCAAGCTGTGCCCGCCCCCTCCTGCCCAGTGATCACTAGGTTCTCTGTCTTAGATCTGATGTGGGACAGCTGTGGCATCGGTGATTGTTTATTACAATAAATCTCCTCTAATAACCCTATAATTGTAACTACCACATATGTATAGTTTGTCAACAGCATTACACCCACAAAGGTCTACCATTCATGCATTCTTTCCCAGTGTATTGTCCTCTCTAAGGTGCAAAAGCGTGGGGTAAGTGAAAACCTAGCAAATTTACTTGAATGACAAAGGAAGTAGAGACAACGCAATGCTAAATATTCTTTAGCTTGATTTTTTTTTTTTTTGTCAAAAAAAAAAAATCACCTTTTTGAAAGTTAAACAAGCTGCAGGCAGCTACCGTGTTTTCCGTAGCGTTATTTTCCAGGAGGGCTGCACTATAAGCCCTACCCCGAAAATGAGTCCTAGTATTTAAAATGCTTGTAAAATCCTCTAATCCACTCCATCACAGTATTATACAATGTACATTGTGTGTTTCTGTAAATTGCAGGTCACCGAAGCACAGAGTGCGCTATAAAGAAGGTATTTGGCACAATTGTACAATGCGTGCGTTTCTGTAAATTGTACCAAATACCTTCTTTATAGCGCGCTCTGTGCTTCTGTGACCTGCAATTACAGAAACACACAATGTACATTGTATAATACTGTGATAGAGTGGATTATAGGATTTTACAAGCATTTTAACTCCGTTCACACTGGGGATTCCTGTCAAGCAGGGAGAGCGAAGACATCACATTACATGGTAAGACCTACTCTGAAAATAAGCCCTACTGTGTCTTTTGATCCCAAAATTGATAGAAGACCCGGGCTTATTTTTGGGGAAACACAGTAGTAGAATGACCATCTCTCTTAAAGGAAATTCTGCATCGACAGTGCTGATGTCGGCAACTTCTTGCACACCCTCCCCTTCACTCCATAACACATGCTGGTATGATTTAAACTGAACTTAAAGTGGAAGTAAACCCTCCTATCGTTTTCAGCCAAGGAAGCTGCCATCTTTGCCTCTATTTAACCACTTAACAACCACCTGCCGACAAATAACGTCGACAAGGTGGTTGCTTAACTCTGGGAGGACGTTATATAACGTCCTCCCAGAATCGCGCGCCCCCTGGGGCGCGCACACGGGAAACTCCGTGACCGCCGGGTCCAGAGGACCCGGCGGATCACGAATCGCGGTAAATCGCCGCTGATAGCGGCCGTTTACCACGTGATCGCTCCGTCAAATGACGGAGCAATCACTTGTAAACAGACCGGCGTCATTTGATGACGCCGGTTCCTCCCTCCCCTCTCTGTACCGATCGGTACAGTGTGAGAGGAGAGGGGAGGGAGCGGATGGCAGCAGCAGCACTGTGGGCTGGATCTGTGACAATTGCAGTCACAGATCCAGCCATCCATCCATCCCTGCTCAGCCATCCCTGTGCTATACCCTGCCAATACTCTGCAATACCCTGGTGCAATACTCTGCAATACCCTGGTGCAATACTCTGCAATACCCTGGTGCAATACTCTGCAATACCCTGGTGCAATACTCTGCAATACCCTGGTGCAATACTCTGCAATACCCTGCACAATACTCTGCAATACCCTGCACAATACTCTGCAATACCCTGCACAATACTCTGCAATACCCTGCACAATACTCTGCAATACCCTGCACAATACCCTGCACAATACTCTGCAATACTCTGCAATACCCTGCACAATACTCTGCAATACCCTGCACAATACTCTGCAATACCCTCCACAATACCCTGTGCAATACCCTGCCATACTCCGCAATGCCCGGCAATACTCCGCAATGCCCGGCAATACTCCGCAATGCCCGGCAATACTCCGCAATAACCACTTCCCGCCCTCCGGCCGTCATATGACGTCCTTGACTTTGTGCGGGGATCTCTGAATGATGGGAGCAGCTACAGGCATCATTCAGATATTAGCTTTTTCAGCCGGCGATTCCCTACACCATAAGAACAATCATAGCGGCTGTTCCGCCGCTTGATCATTCTTACGGGAGGCGAGAGGGGATGTCTCCCCCCCCCCCCCCCCGCCGCCCTCCGGTGCTTCTACCGACTCACTGCTACGATCAAAGCCAGGATTGTTGTTTTTTTTTTTTTGTTTTTTTTTCAGGCTTCCCAGCCTAGAGGTGAGATGTGGGGTCTTATTGACACCCCCCCCCCATATCTCACTGTAAAGAGGACCTGTCATGCCATATTCCTATTACAAGGGATGTTTACCGTATTTATCGGCGTATAACACGCACTTTTTTCCCCTTAAAATCAGGGGAAAATCGTGGGTGCGTGTTATACGCCGATACTCCGTCGAATTCCCCTGCTGAAAACGAGCGAGAGGAGCGAGCGGAGCCAAAGCCGAAGTACAATCGGCTTTACTCGGCTCCTCTCGCAGTCCCGCCCATCTCTGACTGCGCCGCTGACATAGAGAAAGCCAAGTGTACTTCGGCTAGTCTCTGCTCCTCTCGCAGTCTTGCCTGTGACAACTTCAAAAAACTCACAATGCCTCTTTCTGAATACCTTGGAATGTCTTCTTTCCAAAAAGGGGTCATTTGGGGGGTATTTGTACTTTTCTGGCATGTTAGGGTCTCAAGAATTGAGATAGGCCGTCAGTACTTCAGGTGTGATCAATTTTCAGATATTGGCACCATAGCTTGTGGACTCTATAACTTTCACAAAGACCAAATAATATGCACCAATTTGTACTTATTTTTACCAAAGATATGTAGCAGTATAAATTTTGGCCAAAATTTATGAAGAAAAAATAGTAATTTGCAATATTTTATAACAGAAACGGGAAAAAATCATTTTTTTACAAAATTTTCAGTCTTTTTTTCTCTTATAGCGCAAAAAATAAAAAACCCAACAGTGATTAAATACCACCAAAAGAAAGCTCTATTTGTGTGAAAAAAAGGACAAAAATTTCATATGGGTACAGTGTTGTATGACTAATTGTCATTCAAAATGTGAGAGCACCGAAAGCTGAAAATTGGTCTGGTTATTAAGGGGGTTTAAGTGCCCAGTGGTCAAGTGGTTAATCTACAACTGCCATGATGCTGCACATGTGATCAGTTCCGACACAAGCCATTGGATGGTTTGACAGTTTTGGTTGAGAGCACAACCAATGGGAATGTTACATTTCCGGCACGTGCCGGAAATGAAACTTTTTTGAAACTGGTAAATGGATGGGTTTACTTCCGCTTTAAGTCATTGTGTCTATTTGTAGCAATTACCTATTTTTGACCTATGCCTGACCTGGCCCACCATCAGTCAAGTTTTCAAGCTCACGTATTTAATCTGCTTTCAAGGGGAAAAAAAGGAAATTGCTGGGATAAGCATCTTGAAAAGGAGGAAGTGAAACTTCCTTCAAGCCTAAGAAAGATGGGGGGGGGGGGGGGGCGCAAGTTTAATTTCTGAAGACTTGCTCATATTTAGTAGTATAGATTCTTTACTCTCTACATTACTGGTTCTCAACCTCCGTTCTGTGGTAGACAGATCAGTTTGTTGCCCTGTAGTCTGTATAATAAACAAAATCAAATGTACATTGCCAGGCAAAATTGCATTTTGTTAGATTACAAAAAAGGCTACTGAATTTTGTAATTTTGCCTACTACACATTTTAGCTCAAAAGAGTGATCAGTATAACACTAGTGCAGTGGTTCTCAACTCCAGTCCTCAGGGCCCACCAACAGGCCAGGTTTGCAAGATAACTGAAATGCATCACAGGTGATATAATTTGCTGCTCAGAGATTGCAGTATTCTAGTCTGCATCTCACCAAGGTAATACTTAAAATCTGGCCTGTTAGTGTGTCCTGAGGACAGGAGTTGAGAACCACTGCACTAGTGCCTTCCAGCCTCTATTACAGGGGAAAAAAGCTGGAGAACATTTTTAATACTTGAAGGCTAGCTATGTTTTGCACACATTGCGCATATTTAGGGCCCTCCCTCAAACAGCTAGCTTCCAGGGCTCGGAACACAGGAGGTTGGTCAAATAGCATGGGCACCTTTTCAAAGCTTGCTTTGCATAAAAAAATGCAGTATTTTCTGATGAGGTGGAACGGTGATGTCCAATCAGAGAACGTAGTTCTATGGGAAGCCACAAGTGAGCAGCCCTCGTGACCTCTGTATGAAAAAAGTTGTGTGTATGGAGAGAATTACTTTTTTTTTTTTTTTTTATTATTATTTAACATAATTGTGTTTTGGGGTAGTCGGTGAGAACACTGAACAGTTCTGCATTATAACTTGAAGTGGATCTCCAGCAAAAAACAATTCCGGTGGTCTGTATATTTGAGGTGTGTAAATGTCCCTGCTGCAGAAGAATTTGCAATGACGTTTAACTCATTGGAGGAAAATAAATCTAGCCATGTAAAAGGTTCAAAACGACGTGCAAAATGGCTAAAATCCAGCCTGTTAATTGTTGCTTTAGGCCCTCTAGTGTTCATGGTCACTAGTATTAGAGCAGTCTGGTGAGTCCTCCCCCCCCTTTTTTTTTTTTTCTCCTTTTTTTTTTTTTTTTTTTTTTTTTTTTTTTTTTTTTGGTGAAATAAGCAAAAATACAAGAAGGGGGAAAAATAGTACAAGAATGTAATGGAACAGTGTGTTTGATCCTGTAAAAAAAAAACTCAACTGTCTACAATATACCTGGACAAAACAATTCATGTTATGGCACATATCCAGCTACAATGAATATATTATAAGAGGCAGGGTGTAAAAATGGCAGAAAGTAATCCGGGATGTCATTTTCTACACAAAACATAATTAAGCATATGTGGTAGACTTATTGGATAAAAATCGATAAAGATAAACAACCGGGGAACCAAATTTTCGGAAACTTCTTTAGACAGCCCCTGTGTTATGTTTGTTTTCCTGTTTCTAAGATGGTAAGAACATTATTGCGCAATTGTTGTTCCCTTTTTTCTAAAGGCCAATTTTTTTTTAATGTGGAGAGGGGTTACTGATGTTTGTGCCCCCATTAGGCTTCAGCCTCTCTATTTATCCTGTTTACTCTCAACATCAAAAGTAAAATAAAATCACAGATTTTGGGTTGACCTCAGAACAGGAATAAAGCAGAAATCTTCCAGTGGGGACATTAGTTCTGGTGACACGCAGGATACCCTTACTTTGTGGATTTTCCCTCACTTCCTGCTTTGACTACAGGACCGGAAGTGAAGGGAAATCTCCCCAGGGATTATAACCCTCACTTATTCCATCAAAATGGGGGGGTAAAAGTTTTAGTGACATTTTTCCAAACATTGCTTAGTTGTGAATCGCTTTCACTAAATTTTTAGTGTCCACTTACCTTGCATACAAAAAATTGTTATGGGCCACCAAGCTAAATGACCAGCATGTGTTTTAATGTTTTTTTCTAATTTTTCCGAAACGTCAGTTGGAACTTGTACAGTCGCGCTGTCTTAACCTGCCACTTAAGTAAACCCCAGAATGAGCATGTTCTCCCACAGTGCAGTTCTACTGAGATTTCTGAGCTCAATACAGTGACATTGGTGTGCTATGGGTGAAAACGTGGAACATGTGCCATACATCTGGAAAACCTGCTCTAGATCACATCTACACCGTGCTTTCAATAAAATTCCATTGACACATCAAACTATATTGTCTTGTACAAAAGTTAATTGACAATATAAAGGTGCAGTAGGGAAAGTAAAGCAATTACAGCCTTTTTTGCCTTTGGGTTGATAAACCTGTTCCCTTAATTACATTGTTAAATGCTAAGGCTTTGACATTGACCAAATAGACGACTTTTCTATTGCTATGAACGGTTTTCTATTTGGTAATAAAGCAAGGTAGGGCTATACTAGTCAGCATAGCAGATTATTGTATGGAGAAATGTTGGTGAAAAGCTTCGGTTATATTTGCAAGAATGCAATGTAGGCAAAATCTTCTAAAATTTTATAGCGGTTTTATGGCAGTTACAGTGGTAGTAAAGTAAAATAAAAACTTTCCCTTGCAAGTTAATGTCACAATGTGTTTGTTTTAAAGCAAGTATGCAATAAATACTAAGTCTTCTAGCGCTGTGCTGTCGCCGCTGACAGGTCTTCCAGGTTCGCAGACTCTGGCTGTTTGGCTGAACAGTGATAACATCAATCCCGCATGATCGTGGCACAGCAGTCTGAAGGGATGGCATACTCAGTATGTCCCTTCAGAGTGCAGTGCAAAAGCGCCAGTGATGTCACCGGCTGCAGAAATGGTGCTTCTCCCTAAACGGTGCATATTTAGGAGATCTAGCCTGCTTACAAGAGCTAGTGACAAAAGTGTGTGTGTGTGTGTGTGTGTGTGTGTGTTTTAAATATATAAATATATACATGGGATTTTCTGTGGGGTTTTTTTTTTTTTTTTTTTTTTTAGAGTTCAATTGTTTCCACTGTTTGTAATGGGACACATGCAATGCACAGTTTACTATGCAGTCAAGGTAGACCATTTTAAGCAGATGTCATTTTCTATGTAGTGTAGAGCTAATCTCTGAACCTAAACGTATTTATTACAGGTACTTCAATTATCTATTGCACATTCACATCTATCCCTGCTCTCAAGGAGCTTACAATCAGGTTCTATCTTCAGTTTGTTCAGTTAAACATTTAAAAAATGAAAGCTAGAAGCTGTCTGGTTTCCATGCACAGTATTGATAAATCCCCTTGATTTGAAAATGAGTGATCACTTGAGATAAATCAAGAGGCAGCGTTGCCTTCAAAGTAAAAGGATAACTGGACAACTGTGAGGGTAATCTTCCTGTTGGTCAGTTTTGCAGAGACATTTTTATTTTTAAACAAGATGAGTACCTAGGGAAATTGTCTGTGCTGTTTGAAGGGAAATAACTGTGGCACCAGACTGTTTTAGAGGTATGGTGGTTTGTGTACAAAGGTTGCTAAATTGAAGGCCAAAATTTGTTGACGCCAATAAAAAGTTCAAAGGAAACCTATATCTTTAGATTTCACTTAAACCTTTGACAGACACAGGATTTTCTATGACCCTTGCAGTAGATATCAGATTTTTATAAAACATGCAATTTTGTGTGCAAAATTCAACTGTCTAACTACTTTTGAGAAATAAACCTTTTGTATTTGTCTTCCTACAGCTGGATTACGGGGAGTAGCACGCGGTGGACTGGCAGGCTTTGTTCTTACAAGTATCTATGCTTTATACAACAACTGGGAGCACATTAGGGGATCTTCAACACGGCTATCATTATGAGCACTTTTTGAACTGCACAGAACTGCTTTCAGTCTTTCTGGACATTCTACTTCTATGGATTGCCACACTGGAGCCCTAAGGTGGACAATTGTTTGTTAGAGGTAAACAAGGGTATGTAAGGATTAGTGGACGTTGAGGAACCATCAAAACAAATGGCTGTGAAAGACTTCAGTCCATACCTGCCGCCCACTGAGCCAAGGAGAGTCCTGGATGAGAAGGATCGTTGTCAGTTTTAACACTTAAAAAATTATATATATTTAATGTTACCAAATGATATTGTATTACTAGCTATCTTGTACTTTAAGCTTAAATTAAAGCTGACGTGATGCGAGAACTAGCATTTTTATTCTTATGTATTAACTATGGGGAGGGGGCACTTAATACCCAACATTAGAAATCCAGAGCTCCCCATTGTAGACATCTCTTAAAAAAATTGCTAGTTGTCTGGCTGTCATGATCATCCTCTGGTTTAAATGCTTTAAGTCACTTGCCTATAAAAAATATACAGATTAGTAGTTTGGATTCCGCAGGACTGACCCAGAAGATCCTGAACTCAAAGAGCTGGGTAGCTAACATTCCCCATATATTTTTGTTCACGCATGTTCTATGGCCTGGTTCACACCCATGTTTTTTTTTTTTTTTTTTTTTTTTGGTGCTTTTTGTAAAAACGCACTACAGTCCTTTTTTCTTTTTTTTTTTAAACATAGTTTTCTGATGGGACATGTGCTTTCGTTCAGCTGCTATGTTTTTGGAAAGGGTCAAGGCCTTTTTAAATGCAAAACTGCTATTTAGTTCAATAGACTTCAATGGAGAAGCTGCAGAAAAGTCTTTGTTGTTCACCGGTTTAAAATGCGCAAGAAACAGATCAAAAGCAATAGTTGCGAACCAGGCTTTAAGGTATACTAATAAACTTTCAGAGTGGGAGATTTTGATAAGACCTGAAGAAAACCGTGTAATACAGCCCCCGATTCTCCCAAACTGACTACATCAGTGACGTGTTTCATATGATAAAATTTTCCTTTAGGCCAGGGCTTGACAAATTTTCCTGGGAATCTAGGAGCCAGCTAAAAAAAAAGTTTTTAGGAGCCAGTCTTTCGGCTGCATGCTCCTCTATTCCACCCCCCATGCTGCTCTGGTCTCCATGCTCCTTTCTCCTCCCCCCCCCCCCCCATATGCTGCTCCGTGCTCCTCTATTCTCCAACCCCCCCCATTTGCTGCTCTGGTCCCCTGTGCGCCTCTATCCCCCCCTTTGCTGCTCAGGTCCCCATGCTCCTCTATTTCCCCCCCCCCCCCCCCTTTGCTGCTCAGGTCCCCAAGCTCTACCCCCCCCATGCTGCTCTGGTCCCCCATGTGCCTCTATTCCCCCCCCCCATATGATGCTCTGGACCCCTGCAGCTCTCACCTCCTCTCCCTGGCTAGTTAACTTCAGCGTGACTGAATACAGACATGCTTCTCGGGAGTCGCACTGAGAAGCTCATCATATGATCCAGAAGGACGGCGGCCACACACATGTGACATAAGCTTCCTCGGCACTCGTTCTCCTGGTCTTTCCTTCCCCGCTCTCCTATGTTCTCCGCAGCAGACAGGATAGAGAGCGGGGGAAGGAAAGACCAGGAGAACGAGTGCCGAGGAAGCTTGCGTCACAGCTGTGTGGCTGCCGTCCTTCCGGATCGTATGATGAGCTGCTCAGTGTGACTCCTGAGGAGCATGTCTGTATTCAGTGACACTGCATAACTAGCCAGGGAGAGGAGGTGGAGACAGAGGAGCGGAGGGGGGGGCGGCGGTCCACTGTCACTGACGTCCCAATGGCCAGTACATGCCTGGAGCCAGGTTGCTAATTCTAGTCGCCAATGCGACCTGGCGCCCGGGGTTTGTCGAGCCCTGCTTTAGGCACTGAATTATGCATGAACGCTCACCTCGGCACTTTCCGCAACATGTGTAGTTAGCCACAGGGTGCTATGCAGGTCCAGGGCTGTGGTCCATCCCTCTAAAAACCCAGTCCCTAAAGGTATGCCAACCATTACGGGCAAAATCTGAACCCTATATAGGACCAGAGACCTAAAAGTAAGATGGGGGTCATCCTGTTAAACTCTCTACGGGATGGTCTGCACGGGTTTCTGTGCTATCCTTCAAGGACATGCTTACCCTATTTCAGTGACTACTCCAGAGTAATATATCCTTACCCATAATAATGACAGAGCCACAACCAAAGCTCAGGAAACCATTCACTCTGCCAAGAGCTATTGCACCAGAGCGGCTCTGAGGCATGCTACAACCGGCCCACTTGACTAAGGTGGGCTTTCTGAAACTGTCACAACTTCAGGACAACTAATGGCTTTTAATGCAGCCATCACTGTCCAAACCTCAAAAATGGAAAGCTCCTTCTCCAATGAATCTACCTAAGGCCAATTCTGATATCCCTGCCCTGGAAGAGGCAGACATATAAGGGAATGAAGAGGGGGGGATGTTCTAGGGAAAGCCAGAGAAGATTTCTCACTTCTATGCATCTGATGTTAAACCTTCAAGCAGTATGCTTGCAACTGTGATTATGCCTACGTCTGCTGTGCTCAACATTGTCGCATGCAATTATCCTCTCTCGCTGAACTCCTTTGGGTGCGAAAAACTGCTAAATCAAAAAAAAAACTTTCCCCATTCACAAACAATGGGGAATTGATGACTGGGTCAAACCAGGAAATATTTTAACCTCTCTAATGATCATTGTATCAAGTAGAGTTTATGAAGAAATTATTTTGGTGGTAGAACCTGCCATTTTCAGTGCACTTGTACTCTGTGACCCAGGATCAGCTGACAGCATGCTAAAGTCAGCTGGTTCATAGAGCCACTCCAGGGTCTGAAAGGATCCTGACAATGTTGGGATCCACCCAGCAGCCAAATCTGTCTCCCAGCTACTGCAGCCCTCTCCGCAGCCCAGGTCTGGAGGGGCAGAACAAGACGGCTCCAAATAAAGCAAGAACTGAGTGATCATTCCATTCTCAGGCTTAGAGCCAGTGGGATACAGCTGCAGCATTAGGGTTTTTTTTTTTTTTTTCTTCTCTCTTCCCTCCCCTTCCTTTCCGCCTATTCCATTCCCACTCCTCCTTTTCAGACTCTTTATTCTTGCAAGCCCGAATCAGAAATTTCAGCAATGGCTGCAATCTGCAAAGCCACATTCAACTGGACTAGAACAATGAACACAACCAACACGATCCTGTCTTCTTTAGCTACAGTAATTAACGTCTGCCTTGTTTGTGTTGATGTTTTAGAACAGGGATCTCAAAACTACAGGCCTCCAGCTGTTGTGGCACTACACATCCCATGAGGCATTGTAAAACTGGTTTTGAACACAGGCACTTCAATCCCAGAGAACACTCTGGGGTTGACTTACTAAATCAGGAGAGTGCAAAATCTGGTGCAGCTCTGCACAGAAACCAATCAGCTTGCAGGTTTTTTTTTTGTCAAAGCTTAATTCAACAAGCTGAACTTAGAAGCTGATTGGCTACCATGCATAGCTGCTGCACCAATCATGCACTATCCAGTTTTACTAAATCTGTGCCTTGCATTCTCTTTTTTTCTTACAATCATGACTTGACCAGAACTTGGCTCAAATCACTCTGAAAGGACAGGTTTTGGCCTTGTCCATTTTCTTCCAAAAACCTCTTGCATTGCTCTTTCATGTCCAAACCTTTATCCAAGGTGTATCTTTGATTATGCCTCTTACCGCATCCTTTGTTTCCTTAGGACTTTGGTCTGGTTCTCTCAGGTTAGGTGTGGTTTCTGCAGGCCTATTTTGGAAATCCCCTTGCATGGCTCTCTCCTGCAACATCAGACATGTCTCTGAGGTCGCGGTCCTGGCTCGTAAAAATAAAATCTCCCATCTTCATCATTTCATCCTGCTTCTGAGGCTGGGTTCACACTTGTGCGACAAACGCTCCGACATTGGGAGCTCATGACGTGTGGGGAAAAAAATGGGATTTTTGTACTCGCCGTAAAATCCGTTTCTCTGACGTCCAAGGACTGACACAGCTCTAATACTGAAACACGTGGGTATATGTACCTGCTTGCAGGAGAAGATCTAGGTAGAATGCTAGAAACATACATTCTAGAACAAACCAGAGATGAACAGCCCTGCCCGGGAGGGGGGGGGGGGACATAACCCTCCTACCTGCAGCCAGCACCCTCAGTTCGTAACAAAGCAGTACAAACCTTAATGTGGTGTCAGTCCATGGACGTAAGAGAAACTGATTTTACGGTGAGTACAAAAATCCTATTTTCTTATCGTCCATGGACTGACACAGCTCTAATACTGAAACACGTGGGACGTCCCAAAGCAGTATCAGAAAAGGGTGGGAGCAGTAGTAAAGGAAAAACCCAAAACTTCACTCCAAACAAGCAGAGCTACTCAACGGAGGAGTTGCAACATTAAACAGCGGCCTGCAACACTTTGCGGCCGAAGGAAGCATCTGAAGATGCAGCCACATCAACCTTATAGAATTTAGAAAAGGTATGAACGGACGACCAGGTCGCCACCTTGCACACATGTGCAACCGATGCTTGATGTCGGAAAGCCCAGGAAGGACCTAATTGCCCTGGTGGAATGCGCCGTAACCGGAAAGGGAGGCGCCCGCCCCTTAAGGGCATAGGCCTGTATAACGGTCTGTCAGATCCACCTAGAAAACGTGGCAGATGACACCGCTTGGCCCTGTTTTGGACCAGAGACAGACACAAACAGTGAGTCAGACTTCCGAATGGAAACGGTAGCAGACAGGTACACCCGTAAGGCTCGTACCACATCCAATGTATGAAGTGCAAACTCTCAGGGATGCGATGGGTGAGGACACAAGAACGGAAGAACATGTCCTCATTAAGGTGAAAGGCCGAGACCACTTTGAAAGGAAAGACGGTCGTGGGCGCAACACTGCCTCATCCTTATGAAGGACCAAGTAAGGCGACTTGCGGGACAAGGCCGGCAACTCGGACACCCGTCGAACAGAAGTAATGGCCACTAAGAGAGCCACCTTCTGGGACAAGGTCAAGAGAGGAATCTCCCTGGTATTTACAAAGGGATGTTCTTGGACAACTGAGAGCACCAAATTCAGATCCCGAGGAGGCTTGACAGGGGAAATCACATGGTGAACCCCCCCCACCCCCCTGCACAAATGTGCTAATCAAGGAATGGCCCGTTAGCGGTCATTGAAAAAGACAGCCGGGGCCGAAGTCCAACCTTCAATGGTATGCAAGGCCAGCTTTTGGGTCACACCATGCTGTAAGAACAGCAAAATCTTGGGAAAGGAATACGTCCATGGACACCATCAAGCTCCTCGCACATAGCGATTGTAAGCCTTCCCAGGTATGGAGATGGATCTTTCTGGAGGAAGATTTCCGTGCCCACAACATAGATGTGATGACCGAATCTGAGAGACCTCGGCACCTGGCTTTAACAGCCATGCCAAAGCCAAGGACTGTAAAGCAGGATGAAGTATGGGACCATGAGACAGAAGGTCCCCAATGTTGCCATTTCGGAGCAATGAAGATCACCGGAACGGCCTTGACCACTACTCTGCGAAGCAGGCGAGGCAACAGTAGCAGAGGGTAAGCATACATCAGGCGATACTGCCCCCACGGGCCACCAACGCGTCTGCCCAGGGATCCCTGGACCTGGCCACGAATCTTGACACCTTGCGAGTGAGTTGAGAGGCCAAAAGGCCCACCTCCGGTAAAGGAGGTGAAAACGCCTCCGGATGTAAGGACCCTTCCCCTGGAATGCACACGGCCGACAGGACCGTCCTGCAGCGAGATGGGTATGATAATCCCTGCAATGTATCGGAGAAGGGAGGCCCCCGGCTTACGGGGTGCCTCAATTGTTGGCCAAAAAATGCAACCTCACAGCTTCCCTAGAAACTCGGTCAGTGGACCAGTAACTCAGCCTCTACAGGTGGTGCAGACCCACCCCGGACACAGAGACCCTCGAGGCTAAAAGCAGTTGCATTGCAGCTGCTGGTCGACTGATAAATGAAGCAGAGACTTTTGCCCAGTCATTGCGCTTCAGAAACGCCAGAGACGCAGCCACTACCGGGTGTAACGCTAACCTCAGCATGGTGAACACAGTCCAAGCCAGTGCTCCTGATCACCACAGAAGGGTAGGTGGAAGGTGGTACCCCTGAGACCAGGGATCCCTATGACAATGCTCCATCCAGCAGCTACTCCATTGATAAGTGCTGATTGTACAAACACATAGTTTATACTGTGTATTGCATCAAAACGCGCAAAATAGAGCGTGGGAGGAAACCCCCTCAGCCACAAAGAGCATAGTACAACCACATACGGCGTATGTAGTTTAGTATGTGTGGATAAACATATTAAACACGTTTATACTGTGCCAGCGACGAAGGCGCGCACATCATTGGGGCGTGGGAGGGAACCAGCCACGCAGACTGCGTACACAACTGTGTAGGCATGTTAGCATGCGGAAAAACAACTTACACATGTTAATGCTGTGCATAGCGCTGAAAATGTGCACACCATTGGAGCGCGGGGGAAAAACCGGAGCACCCGGATGAGACCCACGCAGACTGCATACGCATACCGTGTAGGTACTATAGTATGTGTGATAAACATCTTGAACATGTCTGTGTGCATAGCGCCGAAGACGCGCACACCGTTGCTGTGTGGGAGGAAACCGGAGCCCCCGGAGGAACCCCACGCAGACCCAGAGAATACAATACATACATACATACATCTACTGTGAATGTATTTAGTGATGTGTATAAACATAATGTGTATGTTTATACTGTGCATGGCATCGAAGGCACGCATGCCATGCAGCGTGGGTGGAAACCGGAGGAAACCCATGCAGACTGCGCATACATACCGTGTAGGTATGTTGGCATGTGGAAAATCAAATCGCACAAGTTTCAGACTGCATACACATACCGCGTAGGTATTATAGTATGTGTGATAAACATATGGAACATGTTTAAACTGTGCAGAGAGCCAAAGACGCACATACCGTCAGAGCGAGGGAGGAAACCGCAACACCCGGAATAAACCCACGCAGGTAGCACACACAAACCATGTAGGTATGTTAGCATGTGGATAATCAAATCGCACAAGTTTCAGACTGCATACACCTACCGCGTAGGTATTATAGTATGCGTGATAAACATATGGAACATGTTTAAACTGTGCAGAGATCCAAAGGCGCACATACCGTCAGAGCGAGGGAGGAAACTGGAACACCCGGAAAAGAAACCCACGCAGACAGCACACCGATACCGTGTAGGAATGAAAGCATGTGATAAACATATTGCACATGGTTATGCTGTGCAATTACCCTTGGAGCATGGGAGGAAACTGGAGAACCCGGAGGAAACGCACGCAGACAGCATACACATACTGCAAGTATTTACAGTATGTGCAATAAACATATTGAACATGTTTATACTGTGCAGAGAGCCGAATCGCACATACCGTGAGAGGACACCGGAGCACCCAGAGGACACCCACGCCGACCCAAAGAGTATAATGCATACATATACTGTGAATGTATTTAGAGTCGTGTATAACCATAATGTGTATGTTTATATCGTGTATGGCAATGAAGACAGCATTGGAACGTGGGAGGAAACCCACGCAGACACAGAGATCCATAACACATATATACACTGTGAATGTATCCAGTGTAGAGTTATACGATAAGTTTTAATTATGGCGCAGAGGCACATAAACTTCTCTGTATCATTCCAACCTGCTTAAATGTGCTGCCGAAGCAGCATGCAGGTAAAAGGTAACCTCTGACACCCCAGACCATGGTCCTGTCAGAGCTCAGAGCATTCCCCAGGAAATGGCGGGAAACCACAGGTGCAGAGACCCTGTTGCCTCAGAGACATCACACAGAAGGCT
Source organism: Rana muscosa (assembly GCA_029206835.1). Taxonomy (NCBI): domain Eukaryota; kingdom Metazoa; phylum Chordata; class Amphibia; order Anura; family Ranidae; genus Rana; species Rana muscosa. Next base: position 24,739,083 of record CM055123.1, on the reverse strand, counting down.
TACGGGGACAATAGAAATAAATGAATAAAGTCTCCCCCCACCATGCTGCACTGACCAGGGGGAGGGGGGCACTGTGTACCACTGTATCATCCATGCTGCTCTCGACGCAGTGTGAAACAGTAAGGAAGCTGTGTAAAATAAATGCTTGAAAAGAACCAAAGGATACAGCGTCCGCCAGAGGTACCACAGCCACAGCATCCAGCTTAAGAGTGTCCCTCACAGCATCAATGAGTTCACTTACAAGCGCCCTGTCATTTACTGACTCAGAACTGGATTCTTCCTCACAAGGAATGTCCTGTTCACAAACATTAAAATATTCAGAGCTAGGGTCTTGAACAGCAGCAGCTAGGCCCATATCTGAATCAGAGCACTCCCCATGTGTGAGATTGTGTGGGGAGAGGGCGCTTTATAGCTCCCTTGCGCTCGCACACTGCTTCCATCCTGACAAGAAATTTTTCCAGGACTGCCGACAACTGGTCCATAGGAACTGCAGGTGCTGGAGCACTGCCAGTTGCCTCTGACAAAAGTGGGGAAGCAAGTGAACCAGACTCCATACTCGCCACCCTCTGAGACCTTTATACACTATAAAGTGAATAATACAGTCCACCCACTGGCTGCGCTGAGGAGGGGATACCCAGAGGACTCACAAACCCTTGGAAGGACTGCTCAGCTCTGCTGTAATAACACAGCGCTGCCAGCGCGAGGAGAGTGTGAGGAGATTCGCGCCGCAGCAGCGGCGATAGAGGCCAAAACCGAAAGTGAAAGCGTTGCGGCTTCAAGAAAATGGCCACCGGCCGCATGTAAGCAGTGCCATTGATCCGCAGGAAGATGGCCGCCGAGCGCAGCTTAAACAGCAGTATAGCCATGCCAGCTAATGGAGCATAACGGGGGAGACAGGAAGAAACCCCCCAGACAGAGAAACACAGCCAGCATGTACTCACCTGAAGCAGGAGAGACTACTTACCCGTCCCATAGGGACCCACTGGCTTGTTTCAGACAGACCTATCACAGAGTAGTACTGAGTAGCTGTCGGCCCGGTCCACTGCGAAAGATACAGCAGGTACTGTTCAATCTTGTGAGGACCACGGGAGCATAAAAGCCACCCGGCCCCCCCTGGAGTCATGGGGCATGTCGTGAACTGAGTCTCACGCACACAAGGCGAGGATCAGCACGCTCGATGGTCGGACAGGGAAGACTATGAGGATACCAGTGTACCCAACCTGTTGCCAAGCCGACAGTTGATTGAAGGTCTCAAAAATAAAACAATAAAATTTTCCAGGAGACTGGCTCCTGAGAGAGCCATGTCTTCTCCTTCTGCTAGGCAGAAAAAAAATGAGGCTGCAGGTAGGAGGGTTAAGTCCGGAGGGACCGCCCCCCTGGGCGGGGCTGTTCAGCTCTGGTTTGTTCTAGAATGTATGTTTCTAACATCTAACATTCTGCCTAGATCTTCTCCTGCGAGCAGGGACATATACCCACGTGTTTCAGTATTAGAGCTGTGTCCGTCCATGGACGATAAGAGAAATCAATGTTTCCCTATGACAACTGTCTTAACTGGTCCAACACATGGCGGTCCGACTTTGAAGATGCTCCCTGTACTACTTTCTTTTTGTAAAATCTTTTTATTGAAGTTTTATAGAACATACACACATTTTGCCCACACTTAGGCACAACATCTGCCCACGTAGGGGCCATTACCCTGTTTTGGCATCAGACCGCCACAGGGCGACAAATAACATATACACTTAACTTAACCTATACTACAACCCCAAGCTTGGGGAGAGGGTTCATTCAAGATAAGTCATGCTCAAAGTGATATTGATAGAGGAAGGTAGCCTGGAAACAGTATTTGGGTTAATAGATCGATAGTCCATCGATGCAGTAGGAGTCTAGGCAGTGGTCACTGCGTCACTTGCCGTGCTTCTGTCATCTAGCCAACAACTCCACACCTTTTCAAATTTGTGCGGACAACCTCTGGACAAGTACGTGGCTCTATACAGGGGCAAACTGGCATTAACTAAGTTTTTCCAGAATTTAACAGAGGGGGGAGACGATTGTTTCCAGTTCATTGTGATGGCTTTGCGCGCATAGTACAATAGCAGGGATATGAGTGTTTTTCTGGCTCTGAGCATTTGCAGTTGGTCAACCAGTCCTAGCAAACAGTGTATGGGCTCACATGGGACGCATGCCCCAGTGGCCTTAGTGATCACCCGTATCACTTCACTCCAATACTGTACAATTGCTGGGAAAGCCCAGAAAATGTGGAAGAAACCCCCTGGCCGGTAGGAGCAGCGCCAGCACTCCGGAGAATGCTCCGGTGACATCTGGTGCAGCCTGTGAGGTGTGTAGTGAGCTCTATGCACAATTTTATATTGGACTAATTTGTCCCTCGCTGAGATCAGAGGGGAGAAGGGATAATCCCAAACCTCCCTCCAGTCGTCCGCGTCCAGCCCCGGTATGTCCTGCACCCATTTCCTGCGGAGGGAGGACAGCTCGGGGATAGCAGCAACCAGCAGGGATCCATAGATCTGAGACGCGGGTTTCTCCAGGTCCCTCCAGGTCCTTCACCCGGATGGTAGATTCCAGCTCTGAGTATGCCAGTTCAACTGGCCTGCCCAAAAATTGGCACCTGAAGGCATGTGCAATTTGGAGATATCTAAAGTGGGCTCGGTCAGGTACGTTGAATTTAGCACATAAAGGGGGTGAGATCCCCGTTGGTGATGATATGTTTGAGGGTCAGTATTTTATACTTGGCCCAGGCCTGCGGATCGGGGATAGTGTTGAATTGCGATAGGCTGGGATTCAGCCACAGGGGGGTGTGAGGAGACCAAGAGTTCGGCTGGGGTGCCCCTAGTGCCTCACCCGCCCTCCATGCCCGCATAGTGGTACGCATGGAAGGAGTGAGATTGTGAGGCGTTTTAGGCCCCCTGAATAGCAGCCCCTCCAGGGACCCCACTATGGCTGCCTCCAACACCGTCGCAGAGTTGGTCAGGTCCGGTCTCAGCCACCAATGGGCGGTCACAAGCTGAGTGGCCAAATAATACTTGTAACAATCGGGGAGAGCCAATCCTCCACTGTCCACAGGCCTGGTCAAGGTGGAAAATTTGAATCTAGGTGGCCTGCCCCCCCAAATAAAAGGAAAGAAAGAGTTGCCTGAGGGAAGTAAAGAAGACTTTAGTCAGCCAGTGAGGGGAGTTCCGAAAAATGTACGTGAGTTTAGGGAGGACTTTCATTTTTATCAGGTTAATACGCCCGATGAGAGAAAGGGGTAGGTTACTCCATGCCTTAAGTTTGGCTTTAATGGTCACCAGGACAGGGTCGAGATTGAGCCGCACAAAATCCCCAGTCTCTCTTGAGATAACAATTCCCAAGTAGGTGAACTGCTCAACCCATTGAAGCGGGAGAGAGGAGGGTGAGGAGGACCTAGCCCCCGCATCCACTGGAAACAATTGCGACTTGTGCCAGTTCACCCTCAGCCCCGTGAAGGCAGCGAAGGCATCCATGATACCAAGTGCGCCCCGCAGAGAGTCACCAGCGTCATTTAGGAACAGGAGCATATCCGCGTAGAGAGCCACTCTCTCCTCCAGCCAGCCCACCCTAAGACCATGGATTTCGGCCGAGCTCCTAAGGGCCTCAGCAATAGGTTCCACGGCCAGGGCGAAGAGAGCCGGGGAGAGAGGGCATCCCTGTCTGGTGCCCCTCTGCAGGGGGAACGGGGGAGACAGGGAGCCATTCAGCTTAATGCTTAACGCATTCAGCTTAATGCGTGCCGTAGGACCAGTGTAAAGTGTGCGTATCCAACCTATAAATTTTAACGGGAACCCCATTCGTCTGAGCACCTCCCACAGATAGACCCATTCCACTGTGTCGAATGCCTTCTCTATATCCAAGGTGGCAATGGTCCTAGTACCCTGGTTAGTATGGGGGGCATGAATATTAGTGAATAATCTGCGTATGTTAATGTCTGTAGATCTACCGGGCATAAAGCCCGTTTGGTCGGAGTCAATCAGGGATTTTATTACTACGTTGAGTCTAGTGGCCAATAACTTGGTCAAAATTTTAAGGTCACTGTTGAGAAGTGCAATTGGCCTGTATGTGGCGCATAACTTAGGGTCTCTATTAGGCTTAGGAATGAGAACTACATGGGCTTCTCTCATAGAGGGCGGCAAGGAGTCTTGATTCAAGCAAGCTTGAAACATCTGAGCCAGTTTGGGGGCGAGCAATTCTGCATGGGCCCTATAGTACTCAATGGGCAGTCCGTCCGGCCCTGGGGTTTTACCTGCCGGAAAAGATTTAATGGCCAGTGTGACCTCTTCTGGGGTGATCTCCGAGACAAGGAGCTGCCTCTCCGTGTCAGAGAGCCACCCCAGGGCCAACGTATCCAGCAGGGAGATCATAGGCGTAGGATCAAACCCGTCAGGAAGTGAAGAGACAAAGAGAGGTGTAAAAAGTGTTGAATGCAGACAGAATATCCTCCTGAGAGGTGGCTAAAGCGCCATCTGCCGTGAGGATCTCCGATATAACCACTGAGGGCCTGTCCTGCTGTGCTAGCATCGCTAGCAGTTTGCTATTTTTGTCTCCATGTTCAAAGTATGCCTGTCTGCTACCCTGTATACCAAGACTAGTAGCATCTGAAACATGGAGATGTAGTTCTCGCCTAAGCGATGACAGGTGCTCAAAATTGGAAACTGTTGGCGAGGCTGAATACTGATTCAGTGCCTCATCCACCCTACGCTGCAGGTCAGATACCCCGTCTCCCAGTTCCGCCTTTACCGCCGCCACAGCCGAGATATACTGACCCCTGCTATGAGCCTTGGAGGCGTCCCAGGTCATCTCCAGAGAAGCCGACCCCGCATTGTGCGCCCAATATTCCCCCAGGGGGGAGAGAACTCTGTCGTGGACAGCATCGTTGTTGATCCAATGGGGTTGCAACCTCCAAAGGGCATTGTTCCGCGACCTGGTGGTCCTAATGGTCAATTTAAGGGGGTGATGGTCAGAGAGGCCAGAGGGGAGATAACATGCCTCTTGAACGTTAGCCAGCATGGTGGAATTAGCAAAAGGCAGATCAATGCGGGAGGAGGTTCGAAATGTGGTCGAAAAACAAGAGTACATTCTATCTTGGGGATGAAGCCACCTCCATGCCTCCTGGAACTCCGTGGCCTGAGCCCACGTTCTGAGATCAGAGTTAAAATTGGATTGTGGGGAAGGCCTGTCCAGGTCACGGGACAGCGTAGCATTAAAATCTCCCATGAACAGAACCTGCGCTGGGCAATGCGGAGCCAGCCTCTCATAGAGAGTGTACAGAGTCTGTATCTGACTGGAGGGAGGCAGATAGACATTCACTATGACATACTTTTGGGTATATACACTCAGGACTACCATAACGAATTTTCCCTGGGGGTCCAGATGAACATCGTGAATCACACACAGTACACGTTTGCTAATCAGGATAGACACCCCACGAGAATACGAAGAGTAGGTCACATGAAGCGCCCTCTGCACCCAGGGCTTCTTCAGAGCCAGAACCTTGCTGCCAGTTAAATGTGTCTCCTGTAGTGATGAGCCGAACACCCCCGGGTTCGGTTCGCACCAGAACCCGCGAACGGACCGAAAGTTCGTACGAACATTAGAACCCTATTAAATACAATGGATGCGAACGTTCGAATTCTAAAGTGCTAATTATAACAACTATTATGCATGTTATTGTCCTAAAAAGGGTTTGGGAACCCGGGTTCTGCACCAGGGGACATGTATCAATGCAAAAAGAAGTTTTAAAAACGGTCGTTTTTCGGGAGCAGTCATTTTAATGATGCATAAAGTGAAAAAAAAAAAAGTCAAATATTCCTTTAAATATCGTACCTGGGGGGGTGTCTAAAGTATGCCTGTGAAGTGCCACGTGTTTCCCGTGTTTAGAACTGTCCCTGCACAAAATGACACTTCTAAAGGAAAAAAAAGCCATTTAAAACTGCTTGCGGCTTTAATGTAATGTCTGGTCCCGGTAATATGGATGAAAATCTTTAAGAAAAATGGCATAGCTACCCCATGACCCCCCCCCCCTACCCCAGCCCATTACCAGCCCCTTTGGGTCTTGTATGGATATTAAGGGGAACCCCGCACATAAAATAAAAAAGGCCCTATATACTCTGAACAGCCGTATACAGGCGGTGCATACAAGACAGGGACTGTAGGTTTGTTCTTATGTAGAATCTGTTTGTAATTTTGAACAGGTACATTGTTGAAGTGTAGCTCCAGCCCAAAAATCTATTTTTAAACTTTTTGGAAAACATAGGTAAGGGTTATCACCCTGTAACATTTGTTTTGCTGTCTGTGCCCCTGTTCAGAACATTTCACCTCACTTTCCGTCCCAATGACAACTGTTTTTGAAATGTGGTGTTTTTCTTGAAACAAGGATTGCTGATAAAGCATCAGTACAGAGGAGACACCTTTCTCCCATATTTATTCTTACAGGAGAGAATTTTCCTTCCTAGTGGTAGATTTCCTCTCACTTCCTGTTGTCTTCTTGCGTTTGCAAGTAGGAGTCGTTTGTAAGTTGGATGTTTGAAAGTAGGGACCTGCCGTATATACTCTGCAGAAATAGGCCCCTTAGTTGTTGGTGTTGGCACAACACTGTAAGCACTCACAGTTACTCTTGGTTGGTGCTGGAACGCCCTGCTGTCAACTATTATATCAGGAATTTTAATTACATATAATTGTTGAACAGTGGTAGTAAAAATTGGGCCTTTGATGGTGGTGCTGGTGCCACAACACTGTAAGCCCTGACAGTTACTCTTGGTGGGTGCAGCAATGGGCCCTGCTGTGAATTATTAGATCAAGAATTGTAATTGCATGCCCCTTTTGAACAGGGGCTGAAAAATTGGGCCTTTCGTGGTGGTGGTGGTGGTGGTGTTGCCACAACACTGTAAGCCCTCAGAGTTACTCTTGGTGGGTGCAGGAATGGGCCCTGCTGTGAATTATTAGATCAAGAATTGTAATTACATGCCCCTTTTGAACAGGGGCTGAAAAATTGGGCCTTTCGTGGTGGTGGTGGTGGTGGTGGCGTTGCCACAACACTGTAAGCCCTCAGAGTTACTCTTGGTGGGTGCAGCAATGGGCCCTGCTGTGAATTATTAGATCAAGAATTGTAATTGCATGCCCCTGTTGAACAGGGGCTGAAAAATTGGGCCTTAGGCACTGGTGGCACAACACTACAACCCCTCACAGATACGTTACTTGGAGCACAGCAATGAGCCCTGTTGCAAAGTATTGCTTCAAAAATTGTAATGACACGCCCCTGTTAAACAGGGGCTGAAAAATTGGGCCTTAGGCACTGGTGCCACAACACTCCAACCCCTCACAGATACTGTACTTGGAGCACAGCAATGAGCCCTATGGCAAATTATTGCTAAAAAAATTGTAATTACACGCCCCTGTAAAACAGGGGCTGAAAAATTGGGCCTTAGCCACTGGTGGCGGCACCCATAAACAAAAATGATCTTCCAAGCTATCATCATCAATCGTATCATTGAGGACTCGGAGGAGGAGGATAGCCAGTCAACATAACAGCACAGGCACTCAGCATCAGCATCAGTCTTGAAGGGATGTGACATGTTAAAATCAATTAGTCTGTTATATCAGCATCAGGTGTGTGGTAGCTGGTGGTGATCCAAGACTGGTTCATCTTGATGAAAGTCAGTCGATCAACCGAGTCGGTGGACAGGCGCACCCTGTGATCCGTGACAAATCCTCCAGCAGCACTGAATGTGCGTTCCGAAAGAACGCTGGATGCAGGACAGGCCAGTAGCTCAATTGCATACTGTGCAAGCTCTGGCCAGTGATCCATCCTCAAGACCCAGTAAGCCAGAGGATTTTCGGTGGGGAAGGTGTCCAAGTCTGACCTTGCCCCTAGATATTCCTGCACCATGTTTATCAGACGCTGGCGATGGTTGCTGGAACCGATCATACTTTGGGGCTGCGGACTAAAGAATTGTCTGAACGCATCGGTCAGACGGCCACCTTCCCCACCGCTCCTTCTTTGACTGTCCGAAGCCTCAGCAACTCGTTGTCCAGGACCAGGAGTTTGTAACCTCCCAGTCTCTGGGAACGCGTTGCACAGACCTTTCTGCAAGGCCTCCCGGAGTTGTCTCATCCTCTGCTCCCTCTGCGAAGGTAACATAAGGTCCGCAACCTTACCCTTGTACCGTGGATCAAGGAGAGTGGCCAGCCAGTAATGGTCCCTCTCCTTGATCCGAAGAATACGAGGATCCTTCCGCAGACTTTGCAGGATCAGGGAGGCCATGCAGCGTAGGTTTGCTGAGGCATTCGCTCCGGAGTCCTCTGGGTCACTAAGGACGACATGATCCGCAGCCACCTCCTCCCAGCCACGTACAAGTCCACTGGTTTCTTGGGACTGTAAATCATCCCTAAAAGACTGCTGCTGATGATGCTGAGTGCCAGCCTCCACCTCCATGCTGACACAATCCTCCTCCTCCTCCTCCTCCTCTTCCTCTTCCTGTGCGATGGGTGGGACAGAAGGAACACTGTCTGGGTAAAGGGGGCCTTGAGAGGCAAGGAAGTCCTCCTCTTCCTGCCTCTGTTCTGCCTCAAGTGCCCTGTCCATTATTCCACGCAGCGTGTGCTCCAACAGGTGCACAAGAGGTACAGTGTCACTGATGCATGCACTGTCACTGCTCACCATCCTCGTGGCCTCCTCAAATGGTGCCAGGACAGTGCATGCATCCCTGATCATGCCCCACTGGCGTGGAGAAAAAAAACCAAGCTCCCCTGACCCTGTCCTGGTGCCGTAGTCGCACAGGTACTCATTGATGGCCCTCTGCTGCGTGTGCAGCCGCTGCAGCATGGCCAACGTTGAGTTCCACCTGGTGGGCATGTCACATATAAGGCGGTTCTTGGGCAGGTTCAACTCCTTTTGCAGCTCAGCCAGGCGAGCACTGGCATTATAAGATCTGCGGAAATGCACACAGACTTTCCTGGCCTGCCTCAGGACATCCTGTAAGCCCGGGTACCTGCCCAAGAACCGCTGCACCACCAGGTTAAGGACGTGAGCCACACAGGGCACATGGGTCAGTTGTCCCTGTCGGAGGGCGGAGAGGAGGTTGGTGCCATTGTCGCAAACCACCATTCCTGGCTTAAGCTGGCGTGGCGTCAACCACCTCTCGGCCTGGCCCTGCAGAGCAGACAGGACCTCTGCCCCAGTGTGGCTTCTGTCCCCCAAACACACCAGCGCAAGCACGGCATGGCATCTTTTTGCCTGCGTACTTGCGTAGCCCCGTGAACGGCTACGGAGCACCGCTGGTTCATAGGACAAACCACAGGAAGAGGCCATGGAGGAAGAAGAGGAGGGGGTGGAGGAGAGAGGTGTGTCACAACCAGTAGTAGCATTTTGGAGGCGTGGCGGTGGAACAACCTCCAACACTACTGCACCTTGTCCTGCATCCTTCCCAGCTGCCAAAAGAGTGACCCAATGGGCCGTGAAAGAAAGGTAACGTCCCTGTCCATGCCTGCTGGACCATGAGTCAGCGGTAATATGCACCTTACCGCTGACCGCCCTGTCCAGCGAGGCCAAGACATTGCCTTCCACATGCCGGTAGAGAGCCGGAATAGCCTTCCGTGAGAAAAAGTGGTGTTTGGGAACCTGCCACTGAGGAACCGCACATTGCACAAACTCACGGAAGGGGGCCGAGTCTACCAACTGAAAAGGCAGCAGTTGAAGCGCTAGCAATTTAGCCAAGCTAGCATTCAACCGCTGGGCATGTGGATGGCTGGGAGTGAACTTCTTTCGACGGTCCAGCAGCTGGGGCAGGGAAATTTGCCTGCTAGAATCGGACGTCGGTGTACTGCTAGCAGAGTGGCCGCAAGTACTTGGCTGTGACACACCTAATTCTACACCTTCATTCCTCTCAGTGCATGTTTCAGAGAGGACTGAAGTTATAGTGGGGTTGGAGATCCCAGCTGATGAGGTGCAAGGAGAGGTCCGCTTTGTTCTTTGGTGTGGGTCTTTGAGGTAGGCTTGCCAACGAGCTGCATGGCAGGTCAACATATGTCTGGTCAGGCATGTGGTACCCAAGCGGCTGATGTTTTGGCCACGCGATATACGCTTGAGACATATGTTGCAAACAGCAGCTGTGCGATCTGATGCACTAGCCTCAAAAAAGGCCCACACCAAGGAACTTTTTGAATGACGGGCAGAGGCAGCGCCCTGCACAGGCGGAGCTCTGCGGTGTGATTCCGTCGGTGTACTGCCCTTACGCTGGCCACCAAAGGGCATCCTGCCTCGTTGGAGATGTGCCTCCTCCTCATCCTCCTCCTCCTCCTCTCTCCTATTAGGCACCCACGTGGAGTCAGTGACCTCATCATCCCCTCCCTCCTCATCACTGGAGCCAATCTGGCAGTATGCTGCAGCTGCTGGAACATGACTGCCAGATTGGTGTCCTTCTTGAGCATCCCCTCTGTCTGCTCTCACGCTACTGCCTTCCTGTAGCTGGGTTTCATCATCAGACCCTTCGAAACGCTGGGCATCCTCCTGGAGCATGTACCCAACACTGTGCTCAAACAGTTCGGGGGACTCCTCAGGAGGAGGACATGGTGGGTCTAGGGAAGGAGTGACTGATGATGAGTCTGACATTGATACCAGGGAAGAGGACGCTTTGGCAGCTGCTTTGCCAGTACCCTGAGCCTGGGTGAGAGAGGATGAGGAGGAGGAGGAGGGCTTGGTCATCCACTCTACCAAGTCTTCGGCATGATGTGGCTCAACATGTCCAGCTGCCGAAAAGAAGGACAAGCGTGTCCCATGGCCATGTGCTGATGACAATGCACCGCGTCCACGACCAGCACTGTTGCCCCCAGACACAGAGCCTGCTTGCCCTCTTTTATTGCCTCCTGACTGTCTGCCTCTCCTTGTTTGCCTTCCAGACATTCTAATAGATGGCCTGCAGGGAGATGGGAAAAAAGCAATAAGGGCTACCTTCAGGTGTCCTTCTCTGTCCCTTTACTTAAGGATTTCTAAATATGGTTGAGGATTATTGCTTTTGCACAGAATAGCACAACGACAATTTCCCTGACTGTCCAAAAAACAAGGATTTCAAAGATGGTTGATGAGGAATGCTTTGGCACACTATAGCACAAGGAGAATTCCCCTCACTTTCCTTCTTTGTCCCTAGAAACAAGGACTGGCACAGTGAAAGAAACTGACACTCTCCCTACCTACAGTTTTCTGTCCCTAGAAAAAATGTTTTTTTAAAGCACACTATAGCACAAGGAGAATTCCCCTCACTTTCCTTCTTTGTCCCTAGAAACAAGGACTGGCACAGTGAAACAAACTGACACTCTCCCTACCTACAGTTTTCTGTCCCTAGAAAAAATGTTTTTTTAAAGCACACTATAGCACAAGGAGAATTCCCCTCACTTTCCTTCTTTGTCCCTAGAAACAAGGACTGGCACAGTGAAAGAAACTGACACTCTCCCTACCTACAGTTTTCTGTCCCTAGAAAAAATGTTTTTTTAAAGCACACTATAGCACAAGGAGAAATCCCCTCACTTTCCTTCTTTGTCCCTAGAAACAAGGACTGGCACAGTGAAAGAAACTGACACTCTCCCTACCTACAGTTTTCTGTCCCTAGAAAAAATGTTTTTTTAAAGCACACTATAGCACAAGGAGAATTCCCCTCACTTTCCTTCTTTGTCCCTAGAAACAAGGACTGGCACAGTGAAAGAAACTGACACTCTCCCTACCTACAGTTTTCTGTCCCTAGAAAAAATGTTTTTTTAAAGCACACTATAGCACAAGGAGAATTCCCCTCACTTTCCTTCTTTGTCCCTAGAAACAAGGACTGGCACAGTGAAAGAAACTGACACTCTCCCTACCTACAGTTTTCTGTCCCTAGAAAAAATGTTTTTTTAAAGCACACTATAGCACAAGGAGAATTCCCCTCACTTTCCTTCTTTGTCCCTAGAAACAAGGACTGGCACAGTGAAAGAAACTGACACTCTCCCTACCTACAGTTTTCTGTCCCTAGAAAAAATGTTTTTTTAAAGCACACTATAGCACAAGGAGAAATCCCCTCACTTTCCTTCTTTGTCCCTAGAAACAAGGACTGGCACAGTGAAAGAAACTGACACTCTCCCTACCTACAGTTTTCTGTCCCTAGAAAAAATGTTTTTTTAAAGCACACTATAGCACAAGGAGAATTCCCCTCACTTTCCTTCTTTGTCCCTAGAAACAAGGACTGGCACAGTGAAAGAAACTGACACTCTCCCTACCTACAGTTTTCTGTCCCTAGAAAAAGTGTTTTTTTAAAGCACACTATAGCACAAGGAGAATTCCCCTCACTTTCCTTCTTTGTCCCTAGAAACAAGGACTGGCACAGTGAAAGAAACTGACACTCTCCCTACCTACAGTTTTCTGTCCCTAGAAAAAATGTTTTTTTAAAGCACACTATAGCACAAGGAGAAATCCCCTCACTTTCCTTCTTTGTCCCTAGAAACAAGGACTCGCACAGTAAAACACACTGACACTCTCCCTACCTATCCTTCTCTTTCCCTAAACTAAAGGAATCCAGGTTAAGCAAGAAAGAAATAAATGTCACTGTCCCTGCCTATGCTTGTCTTTCCCTGCTCCGGAACACACTACACTAGGCCGCCGTGCTGGCGGCCTTTTATAGTGTGGGGCGTGTACTAAACACCCTCAGCAATAATTGGCCACAGGCATCCTGCCTGTGGCCAATCATTGCTCTCCTCGCTGCCGGCGCTGTGATTGGCCAAGCATGCGGGGTCACAGTGCATGCTTGGCCAATCACAGCCCCTGGATGACACTGCGATGGCGTAGTGCATTGTGGGCCGTTCGCGTCACTCGAATTTGGCGCGAACGGCCCAAATCGTTCGATCTTCGTCGAACGATCGAACAGCCGATGTTCGAGTCGAACGTATGTTCGACTCGAACACGAAGCTCATCCCTAGTCTCCTGCAGTAGCACTATGTGGGGATTATGCATTTTCAGGTATTGGAATAAGAGTGACCTCTTAAACTTCGAGTTGAGCCCCCGAACATTCCACGACAGAACGGTCAGGAGCTCAGCATCCAGAGGAGCCATCAAGGAACACCAGGGGGAAATAGAAGCAGGATGAGACCATTAACCCAACACATATAAGTAAACACAGCATTGGCACACCTATTCAATAGGGTCAGAGACCCATAAGGTAATTGAGCAACACAGTAATTATCTGGACCTTCATAACAGTTGAACCCTCCTCCCCAGAACATAAAACACCCTACCCAAACACCATACAAACCTAGCGTCAAGGGCCAAAAAAAAAGGGGCCCAAGAGCCATAAAAACTGATGCAGGGTTTTGTCCCGTAACTGAGAAAAACATGAAATCTTTAGGTCACTGCGACCCCAAGAAGTCGGCCCGTAGGACCGCAGGTGAGGGAGAAGTTACCGGGGAAGTCCGCCTCGACTCTGGGTGGGGGTCCAAGGTGTGGAAAGGGGAACAACTTGGGTCACCTTGGTTCATGAGCGAGGCAGTTCGTTAGTTGCTGTTGGAGCTCCTTAGGCAGGAGTGAGTGGAAGTTCAATCAGCCGAAATGAACATTTATGTAGATGGAACAGAGGTGGAAGCCAGCAGGGATACGCAGGATTGGGGGCACAGGAGGGGGCAGTGCTGGGATTCATCAGGAGACAGGAAAGATGTTCATTGATGGGATAGTTGATGCACATCTGTTCCCTGCCGGGTGAATTCCACCGTTGGTCCTCGGCTTTATATAGTTAACGGGCGTCTAGCCACGCCGCTGCCGCCTCCGGGGTGTCAAAGAAATAAGTGTCGCCACCGTCGGTGACTCGCACTCTGCTGGGATACAACAGGCCAAAGCGTATTCCCTTCTCCCTGAGTCGGCGTCTCACATCAGTGAAGGACTTGCGACATTGCTGTACCTCCTGAGAGAAGTCTGGGAAGAAAAGTAGTCTGGTATTCTCATACTTAATGTCAGGCATGGCTCGTACCGCCGCAAGAATGCGGTCCCGGTAGTTCAGCATTCGTAGCAGGAAGGGGCGTGGAGGGGCCCCAGGTCTCGGAGGGAGCGGCGGAACCCTGTGGGCTCTTTCAACCACAAAGGTAGATGCCGGGGCACCCAGGTCAAACAGGGTGGTCAGTAATTGCTCAGTAAATTCAGCAGGTCTAGGGCCCTCGGCCCTCTCGGGCAGTCCAATTATGCGGATGTTGTTCCGCCTGAGGCGGTTCTCGGTGTCTATTGCACGCTCCTGCAGCGCTTTCACTTGGATTTGGAGGGCCCGTATCTCCCTGGAGTCCGACCGGACCGTATCTTCCACCACAGAGACCCTGTCCTCCACCTCTGCGATGCGAGAGCGAAATTTATCCATATCTTGACGGAGAAGACCGACATCCACTGTCAAAAAATCAATCTTAGATGTCAGAGTTTCCTTACATGATGTGATGGCTGCCAGGATCTCCACTCCCGTGGGTGGCGCCGCCACCCCCGACTCCACAGCCATCTGCGTATTGGCCGCCATCCCAGCCGAGGGTCGCCGTGGAGACGAGACAACCGCTGACGGGGGTATGTGGGGAGCCTTCAGGCCCTTATTTGTGGAGTAGCGGGTCTTAGGGCGGCCCATCCAAGCCTTACCCCAAGATTAGGGAAAGTTCAGGGGGGGGGGAGGGGTTCGTGGGCAGGGGGCTCAGTCCAAAGGGGAGGATGGGGGCCACAGCAGTGACAGGGTGGCGAGGTGCAGGAGTGGGGCAACCCCCCCCCGCAGTATTGTGAAGCAGTCAATCACCCAAAGGATCCCAGGAGGAGGGGAGGTATACCTGTGTCCGATGGATGGGGCCGGTACTGGAGGCCGGAAGATGGCTGCGGGCTGCAGGTGTGGGTGCGGCGGAACAGCCCTCCGAGAATCGTTGGATGCACTGCCAACCCCCCCCCCCCCCCCGCACGGATGGTGGCTCAGGAGGACGTGACTGTCCGCCGCGCGTCCCGCGGCCCAAAGAAATCGAGGACGGAGGCTGCTGAAATTGCGGTAGGCCGCAAGATGGGTGTAGGCCGCAGGCCCGGGTAATCAGCTTCCCGAGGCCCCCAGGCGGTCGCAGCACAGATCCGGATCACCTTCCCTACCACTGGTGCCCTCGGTGTGTGTGGATGAGGCACCTCCAACCCCGCGAACCACGGCAATTGAGCCCAGAGGCTCCGAGAATGACAGCAGGCCGCAAGATGGCGGCGGGTCCCGGGAGCACAGAGCCAGCCGCAAGTCCCGGTAGCGGCACGATCGGGTGACCAGGGCCAAAAATACAGGACGTGGCCGAGGCAGAGGACTTTCAGGAACCCGCAGGGTAAGTTTGAGGGCTCACCCGGGCGGTGGGAAGGCAGGATGGCAGCAGATTAGGTCAGGATGTGTGGAGCTCCTCAGCAACACGTCTTCCTTGCTCTACATCCGGACACGCCCCCTCCCTGTACTACTTTGGTCCAACTTTGATCCTACTTCAGCCCATTGACTATCATTGAAGTCTTGCATGATCCGACTTTGGCATGCGACTTGTGCTCTGGTGATCTTGAGGGGGAACTCCACGCCAAATTTTAAATAAAAAAACGGCATGGGTTCCCCCTCCAAGGCCCTTCGGTCTGGTATAGATTTTAAGGGGAACCCCCTAAGCCGAAAAAACGGCATGGGGGTCCCCCTCAAAATCCAAACGAGACCCTTATCCGAGCACGCAACCCGGCAGGCCGCAGGAAAAGAGGGGGGGGACGAGAGAGCGTCCCCCCCTCCCTGCTGAACCGGAACCAGGCCACGTGCCCTCAACATGGGTTTGAAGCAGAGGGGCGACCTGCGGCCCCACCCCAAAGCACCCTGCCCCCATGTTGATGAGGACAGGGCCTCTTCCCGACAACCCTGGCCGTTGGTTGTCGGGGTATGCGGGGGGGGGCTTATCGGAATCCGGTAGCCCCCTTTAATAAGGGGGCCCCCAGATCCCAGCCCCCCACCCTATGTGAATAAGTATGGGGTACATCGTACCCCTACCCATTCACCTGGTGGAAAAAAATGTCAATAAAAAAACACTACACTGGTTTTTAAAGTAATTTATTACACAGCTCCGGGGGTCTTCTTCCGACTCCCAGGGTCTCTTCCGACTTCGGGGGTCTTCTCCCGACTCCTGGGGTCTCTTCCGACTTCGGGGGTCTCCGGTGTCGTCTCCGCGCTCTCCGGTTCTTCTCTTGCTCACCGGTTCTTTCTTCCTTCTGCCGGGCCTCCGCTATCTTCTTCCAGCTCTTTTGCTAGCGGGGGCCCGGTCTTCTTCGTCGCCATCTTCCCTCTTCTCCTCTTCGATGTTGACATGTCGCCTCCTCCTGCTGTAATGCCGGGTGTGCGGTGCGCTCTGATTTATATAGGCATCTCATGACGTCACAGTCACAAGCTCCGGGTGGCCCCGGAGCATGTGACTGTGACGTCATGGGAGCATGTGGCCACCTGGAGCATGTGACTGTGACGTCATGAGAGGCCTATATAAATCGGAGCGCACCTCACACCCAGCATTACAGCGGGAGGAAGCGACGTGTCAACATCGAAGAGGAGAAGAGGGAAAAGAAGGCGACGAAGAAGACCGGCCCCGCTAGCAAAAGAGCTGGAAGAAGATAGCGGAGGCCCGGCAGAAGGAAGAAAGAACCGGAGAGCGCGGAGACGACACCGGAAACCCCTGGAGTTGGAAGAAGACCCCCGGAGCTGTGTAATAAATTACTTTAAAAACCTGTGTAGTGTTTTTTTATTGACATTTTTTTCCACCAGGTGAATGGGTAGGTGTACGATGTACCCCATACTCATTCACATAGGGTGGGGGGCCGGGATCTGGGGGCCCCCTTATTAAAGGGGGCTCCCGGATTCCGATAAGCCACCGCCCGCATACCCCGACAACCAACGGCCAGGGTTGTCGGGAAGAGGCCCTGTCCTCATCAACATGGGGGCAGGGTGCTTTGGGGTGGGGGGGCCGCAGGTCGCCCCAAAGCACCAAACCCCCCATTTTGAGGGCATGCGGCCTGGTACGGTTCAGGAGGGAGGGGGGCCGCTCTCTCGTCCCCCCTCTTTTCCTGCGGCCTGCCAGGTTGCGTGCTCGGATAAGGGTCTGGTTTGGATTTTGAGGGGGACCCCATGCCGTTTTTTTGGCTTAGGGGGTTCCCTTTAAAATCCATACCAGACCGAAGGGCCTGGAGGGGAACCCATGCCGTTTTTTTTTATTTAAAATTTGGCGTGGAGTTCCCCCTCAAGATTCATACCAAACACAGTTCCTGGTATTGGCGGGGATCCAAGTCAGATCCCCGTTCATTGAAAGTCGGACGTATGTCGGCTTCATGTCGCAGGGCAAAGTCATATCTATAGTAGGACGGCTGTCGTGTCGCACAAGTGTGAACCCGGCCTCAAAGGAATTTAGCTCACACTGGGATTGTTTTGATTGGTCAAAGGACAAGTCAGACCATCACAAAGTCGGATCAAAGTAGTATCCTGTTCATTCAAGTCGGATGGATGTAGGACCGATGTAGGATGGATGTCGCAGAGCAAAGTAGGATGAAAGTCGTAAGACTGTCGGGTAGTATCAGTGTGAACCCAGCCTCAGTCTCTAGTTTTAATTGCATGGCTGTTGAACACCAGGTCTTAAAAGACAGAGATGTCTCTGAGTCTGTCATCTCTACCATGCTAACTGCAAGAAAAAAAACACTTTTTATAACTTCACTGTTATAAAATATATCAGAGGAGATAAATCCTAGAAATAAAAGACGCATCCAGGATGAATCAGTGAGGGTACATAACCCACCTGTGACTTGATCATGCAAATTTGAGCTTATCCCAACTTGTGCGTTCACAAAATCATATCAAACTGTATATAGCTCTCAAATATTCCAGGCATCAGATTTGTTATTCTCAAAGTTAGTTCTCATGATGATATGAACTTGACATTATCAGATACGATTGGCTCTTTACAAAATATCTGCACTGGTGACTAGGGACAAAGCAAAGGCAAATCTATTAAATACCTTCCTCAGCTCTGTGTATACTGTACATGAAGCCAGCATGGGTCCTGGATGGGAGGTATGAGTCACCTTTGTTAGGCTACTTTCACACTGAGGTGCTTTACATGCGCTATAACGCTAAAAATAGTGCCTGTAAAGAAACTCTCCTCTCACTCCAGTGTGAAAGCCCGAGTGCTTTCACACTGGAGTGGTGCACGGACAGGACGCTAAAAAAAAGTCCTTCTAGCAGCATTTTTGTATACACCGCTCCTAAAGCGCCCCTGCCCATTGAAATCAATGGGCAGTCCCGACGAAAAGCTGCTTTTAACCCTTTTTCGGCCGTTAGCCGGTGTTAAAAGCATCATGCTAGTGACCGAAAGTGCCGCAAAAACTATGGTAAAGCGGTCGCTAAAAATAGCGGCGCTTTACCGCCAACGCCCCAGTGTGAAAGTAGCCTTAGGGTTGTGGTCTCTTTAAGGGGATGACAAGAAGCAGGATGAAGTACTGAGTTTCTCACCTATGTACAGTGAGGGGTTTCAGTAGTGGTTTGTTAAAAGGGAATAACTGACTTGAAGTTTCCCTGCAGTCCTTATAAGGGACGAGTGTTATGGGTGGGTGACCTGTTGTTTTGTTTTTTGGTTTACCAGAAGCTATGGAATGTTTTATGTTGCTTATGCTGACGAAATGCTATTTTGTTTTGCCTGTTTTTTGTTTTCTTTATCCACTTCAGCCACGGACCATTTGGCTGGCCAAAGACCAGGCCACTTTTTGCGATTTGGCACTGTGTCGCTTTAACTGACAATTGTGCGGTCGTGCGACGTGGCTCCCAAACAAAATTTACGTCCTTTTTTTCCCACAAATAGAGCTTTCTTTTGGTGGTATTTGATCACCTCTGCGGTTTTTATTTTTTGCGGTATAAACACAAATAGAGCGACAATTTAGAAAAAAATGCAATACTTTTTGCTATAATTATCCCCAAAAAATATATAAAAACACATTTTTTTTTCCTCAGTTTAGGCTGATACGTATTCTTCTACATATTTTTGGTAAAAAAAATTGCAATAAGCGTTTGATTGGTTTGCGCAAAAGTTATAGCGTCTACAAAATAGGGGATAGTTTTATGGCATTTTTATTAATAATTTTTTTTTTACTAGTAATGGCGGCGATCAGCGATTTTTATCGTGACTGTGACATAGCGGACACTTTTGACACCATTTTGGGACCATTGTCATTTTTACAGCCATCAGTGCTATAAAAATGCACGGATTACTGTAAAAATTACACTGGCAGTGAAGGGATTAACCTGTAGGGGGCGCTGAAGGGGTTAAGTGTGTCCTAGGGAGTGATTCTAACTGTTAGGGGGCGTGTCTACGAGTGACACATCACTGATCGCTGCTCCTGATGAGAGGGAGCATTCGATCAGTGATATGTCACTAGGAAGAACGGGGAGATGTTGTGTTTACACTAACATCTCCCCATTCTTCAGCTCCGTGACACGATCGCTAGACATCGAGTCTGCGGGTCCCACGGGCACGGTCACGAAGCTCCCGAGAGGGTCGCGAGCGCAAATTAAGGGGGACGTACCTGTACGCCCATTTGCCCAACCGTGCCATTCTGTCGACGTAAATGATCGTGCGGAGGTCCTTAAGCAGTTAAATAAGGACAGTTTTGCTTTTACAAAGTTGGCTGGCTTGTGATCCCGGGCTCCTCCATATCCCAATACAAAAGAAAATGGAGGAGCTCAAGTCCATAATGGAGATTGGATTGGCATAGCTCCAAAAGAATCACAATGGCTTAAAATTGATATGGTCCAGAAACATTTAGAAAAAAATCACCTGGAAGGTAGCTTACACCCACATGTCCTTAAAGAGTTGAGCTTTATTGTTTTCAAACCATAATGACTGGCTTGATGCCACTTGATTTGCACAAAGCACATATTTCAAAAGGGATCAAAGTCTTTACCAAGTAACCACAGACTTCTATAGTTGGGAAGATACTCAAGAGTTTGATAAAAGACCACATATAATATTGTTATCTTGCAAAAACGCTTCTAAGTCAAGTCCGCATGGATTCACAAAAAAACAGAAGCTGACAAACAAATCTGCTTTCTTTCTTTTTTTGAGGATGTAAGCAAAAACTTAGAAAAACAAGTGGCTGTTTAAAATAGTATTTTAAATGGATAGAAAGCTGGCTAAATGACAGAGTACTGATTTAACATATTGCAACTTACAGTACCAATTCTGAGATTTTTCTGACTGCATTAATTTTTTTATGCTTTTCTCCCTTTGTTGTTGAAATAGACAGGGTGGCCCAAAAATAGGTATACATTTCTGATTGGATTTTATAGTAGATAAACAATACTGGCATGGCATGGCATTTTATTATTTGTTTTACTTTACAGATAATGAGAACAATATGGCCAAAGTACTTTAGGTGTACAGTACTGATCGAGTCATATTTAGTCTGTGTAATGTTCCTAGAACATGTCCTCATTACTGCTTAGGCCCGTACACACAATCCGAATATCGTACGAAAACTGTTGTCCGAGGAAGAATCGTACGATAATTGGATCGTTGGTACAGAGCCTTTGAGAGCCGATCACGACGATTCATCCAATAATATTCGATCGGACAAGCACAAAAAATTTTCCTCGTACGATACCAGATCGGACGATTTTCATGTATTCAGTATAGTTGTCGTCCGAAAATACAATACAAATACATTACAACACATGACATCACTTCACTTTTTTTTTCTGTCGTACGAGAATTTTCGTGACTTTAGTAACCTATTTAATTTCTTCTTGCGACTGTTAAGCGAAAAAAGTCGGACAATCCTTCGTCCGATTTTCGGAGCATGTGTATAGTGCAAAAAATAAAAACTGCAGAGGTTATCAAATACCACCAAAAGAAAGCTCTATTTGTGGGAAAAAAATGCTAAAAATATCATTTGAGTACAGCGTTGTATGACCACGCAATTGTCATTCAAAATGCGTCAGCGCTGAAAACTCGGTGCCCGAAATGTCCTCCATCAAAGTTGCAACATTCCTGGATTTTTCCCCAATACTGTGACACACAAATTACGGTTAGCATTAATATCCATATATGCCTGTAAGATGAACTCCTTCAATGTGTTTACTCTGTAGGGCCTCCTCTCAAAATCCTTATCCTTGAAGGATAAAAATATACACTGTCACTGTACTAATGACACTGGCTGGGAAGGGGTTAAACATCTAGTGTGATCAAAAGGTTAAATGCGTGCCTAACCAGTGTTTAACCCCTTGAGACCCGCGCTATAGACGAAAGACGTCTGCAGCGCGGCTCTCGTGCTGAGTGGACGTCCCGCCTTTTTCACTCCCCCTGCATGCGGCGGGGAACAGCTGTACCCGCTGTGTCGCCAAAGCGCGTGCCTGATGGCCGCGATGTCCGCCAGGTACACGCGATCCGCTGTTACAGAGGCAGGACGTGGATCTCTGTGTGTAAACACAGAGATCCATGTCCTGTCAGGGAGAGGAGACCGATGCTGTGTCCCTTGTACATAGGGACACAGATCGGTCACCTCCCCCAGTCAGTCCCCTCGCCCACACAGTTAGATTCACTCACAGGGAACATATTTAACATCTTCCTCGCCCCCTAGTGTTAACCCCTTCCCTGCCAGTCACATTTATACAGTAATCACAGTATGACAAAAATCGCAGATAACCGCCATTACTAGTAAAAAACAAAATATAATAAAAATGTCATAAATCTATCCCCAATTTTGTAGGCGCTAAAACTTTTGCGCAAACCAATCACTATACGCTTATTGCAATTTTTTTTACCAAAAATATGTAGAAGAATACGTATCGGCCTAAACTGAGAAAAAAATATATAAAAAAATAAAATAAAAAATTGGGATATTATTATAGCAAAAAGTAAAACAATATTGTGTTTTTTTTCAAATTTTTTAACCCCCCTGGCTGGGAAGGGGTTAAACAGGGGTTAAACATGCTGGTTTTTATTCCCTGCTTTGCAGGGAAACAAAAAACAGCACATCCCTACTGACAGGACGGAGCTCTGTTCTGCCTAGACAGAGCTCTGTCCTGTCTTCCTGCTCTCTAATCAGCAGTTGCCGGCGGTCATCCATTGGCTGCCACCCGCTAATCGGCTTGTGCTGTGACTAATCATAGCACAGACGGCACGCCAGCGGCCCCTACCAAGAAGAGCAGAATCACGTGTGTGTGTATATATATATATATATATGTGTGTGTGTGTGTGTGTGTGTGTGTGTGTGTGTGTGTGTGTGTGTGTGTGTGTGTATATATATGTATGTGTATATATATATATGCGCGCGATTCTGCCCAGCCGGTCCACACTATAGCAGTAAAGCTACAATGTGGAGATGGCAAGTGGATAAGGTTGAGTTATGTTAGGGGTACAGAGGTAAGAGGAGTATTGATGACGGTGGCAGGGGGCACATGGATGGCATAGTAGTGCAGGTGTGGGAAGGGGGTACAGTGTGCAGAGTTGTTTGTGGGGAGAAACAGTGCTGGCAGTGATGTGTTATTGGGTAAAGGAGGGGGGGGAGGGGTAAGGGGCATTGATGACAGATGTATATGGTGGGAGTGCAGTTGTGCCAAAGGTATGTTGGAGGTGGAATGGGGGGTAGTTGCAGAGGTGTGCAAGGAGGTACAATGGTCAGAGGTATGTTGGAGGTGGAATGGGGGGTAGTTGCAGAGGTGTGTAAGGAGGTACAATGGTGACAGAGTTGGTCGAAGGGGCATGATGATGTCAGAGATGTGCGGTGAGAGTGCAGTTTTAAGGAGCGGTGTGCAGAGTTTTGTGAAAAGATATTTGGTGAGGGTCAAAAATAGATTTCAGAAGTGTGGTAGTAAAGGTGTGAGATGGGGAACAGTGGTGGTCAAGGTGTGGGGTGAACAGTAGTGATCTGCTTTAATCTCTAGCAACCAATTAGTGAGCAATAATATAAGCAGTAACCTATAGAAACTAATGGGTGAGTGGTAATGATGTGCAGTAAAAAAATGTTTGCCCAGGGTCCGATCAATATTAAAGATGGCCCTGCATTTAGCAGCGGTATTACTACAAATATTACTGCCAAGAGGCCATTATCATAGCTCCCAACTTACCGTGATTTTGAGGGGCTGTCCCTGATTTGGAGCAATGTCCCTCTGTCCCTCATTCCTCCTCATTTGTCCCTCATTTTGGTCTGATCTATATAGATGTATATAAAATTCCAAAGGCCAATATAAAGGAATAGTAGTGGTAAAAAAAAAGCACTTGTGGGTTTAACCAATCTTGTTCTTTTGTAAAATTCTCCTTTAAGGGGGCGTGGCCAGGGGTGTGTCCTATGCCTGCATACTTTTGCTGATAGGTGTCCCTCATTCCCATCTCAAAAAGTTGGGAGGTATGCATTATAACTGAACTGAAGTGGATAGCTTTAGATAGTTGCTCAACAAATTTTAAAGTTGTGGGGTCCTTTTTTGTGTTGGAGGAGTCCCTCTTAAAGAATGTGATCCATTGAGACAGTTTCACAAATGAACCACTTCTCTACTGGGCACTTAAACCCCCTTCCTGCCCAAGCCATTTTTCAGCTTTCAGCGCTGTCACACTTTGAATGACATTTGTGCGGTCGTGCGACGCTGTACCCAAACAAAATTTGCGTCCTTTTTTTTCCCACAAATAGAGCTTTCTTTTGGTGGTACTTGATCACCTCTGCGGTTTTTATTTTCTGCGCTATAAACAAAAAAATAGCGACACGTTTGAAAATAAAAACCCTTTTTTACTTTTTGCTAGAATAAATATCAATTTTTTTAAATAATTATTTTCCTCAGTTTAGGCCGATACGTATTCTTCTACATATTTTTGGTAAAAAAAATCGCAATAAGCGTATATTGATTGGTTTGCGCAAAAGTTATAGCGTCTACAAAATAGGGGATAGATTTATAGCATTTTTATTTTTTTTCACTAGTAATGGCGGCGATCAGCAATTTTTATCGTGACTGCGATATTGCGGCGGACACATCGGACATTTTGACACATTTTTGGGACCATTCACATTTATACAGCGATCTGTGCTATAAAAATGCATTGATTACTGTATAAACATGACTGGCAGGGAAGGGGTTAACACTAGGGGGCGAGGAAGGGGTTAAATGTGTTCCCTATTAGTGATTCTTACTGTGGGGGGAGGGGACTGACTGGGGGAGGAGACCGATCTGTGTCCCTATGTACAAGGGACACACTATTGGTCTCCTCTCCCTGACAGGACGTGGATCTGTGTGTTTACACACACAGATCCACGGTCCTGCTCGGTTACTGGGCAATCGCGGGCGCCGGGCACGCGCACCAGGTGCCCAGTGACGCGGCAGCGTGCACGCCCCCTAGTGGATTTTAAAGGCGCAATGTCATATGACGTCCGCCCAGAATAAAAGTGTCTTCCTGCTGCCGTCAATTGACGGCGGCCGGTTGACAACTGGGTAAAGGCACTACCAACCGAAGACAGAGTCATTCCAGTTAATTCAAACTAAGGTTTAAATCGAAAGACCAACTGGCTGTCAGTGAAGTCCCTAAAGGTAAAGGCATCATCAACCAGTAAGGTGAATAACTGAACAGTTCACAAAAGATAGGGGCCATTTTATCAAAAAACTGTCTATCAAAGAAAAAATGCTTTACAACATTGTCAGGAGGAAGCAATGATAGCATTGGTTGTTCCCAGTCTCATAGATACATAGCAGAGTGTACTGCATCAATAAGATTGCAAATAACAATATGCTTATCAGTTGTTAGGAGCCTGGTCAAACACAGTCTCTGCAGGAGTAGGTTCTGAATATAAACAACATATCTCATAAACCAGATATCTCTTAAAGTTCAATTGCGTGGTGACGTGAGGTGGTGGATAGGGATGAGCGGAACACCCCCCCGGTTCGGTTCGCACCAGAACATGCGAACGGACCGAAAGTTTGCGCGAACTTTTGAACCCCGTTAATGTCTATGGGACTCGAATGTGAGAAATCAAAAGTGCAAATTTTAAAGGCTAATATGCAAGTTATTGTCCTAAAAGGGTTTGGGGACCCGGGTCCTGCCCCAGGGTACATGTATCAATGCAAAAAAAGTTTTAAAAACTGCAGTTTTTTAGGGAGCAGTGATTTTAATGATGCTTAAAGTGAAAAAATAAAAG
Source organism: Rana muscosa (assembly GCA_029206835.1). Classification (NCBI taxonomy): domain Eukaryota; kingdom Metazoa; phylum Chordata; class Amphibia; order Anura; family Ranidae; genus Rana; species Rana muscosa. The sequence continues at coordinate 24,713,891 of CM055123.1, read as the reverse complement.
TGAAATATTCCTTTGAATATTGTACCTGGGGTGTGTCTATAGTATGCCTGTGAAGTGGCGCGTGTTTCCCATGTTTAGAACAGTCCCTGCAACAATTCTAAAGGAATAAAAGTCATTTAAAACTGCTTGCGGCTTTAATGTAATGTCTGGTCCCGGCAATATGGATGAAAATCATTGCGAAAAATGGCATGGGTACCCCCCCCAGCCCATTACCAGCCCATTTGTGTCTTGTATGGATATTAAGGGGAACCCCGCACCCAAATTTAAAAAAGGAAAGGCGTGGGGCCCCCAGGCCTATATACCGTATTTTTCGGACTATGAGGCCTCGTACACACGGCCGAGATTCTCGTTGAAAAAAACATGTTGTTTTTTTCAACGAGATTCTTGGACAAGAAACTTGTCCCGGCCGAGTGTACACACGCTCGTTTCAAAGAACCCGCGGTTCTTTGAAAGGAGTGTACGCGGTGACATCATCGACTACGTCGAGCATGCGCTCGTCACATTCGATGCCGTCGCCGCCATCTTGGTATACCCTACGTATGCCTAGGAAGCTACCGCGCATGCGTCGAATTCATTTCGAACATGCGCGGGCTTCCCGGCGGACAGGTAAGTGTACACACACTCACTTTTCTCGTCGAGAAACATGCCGACGAGAATCTCGACGAGAAAATAGAGAGCAGGTTCTCTATTTTCTCGTCGAGGTTTCTTGTCGGTTTTCTCGACGAGAAACCCGATAGCAGCGTACACACGACCGATTTACTCGGCAATACCTCTCTGCCAGCAAGTTTCTTGCTGGTTCTTGCCGAGAAAATCGGTCGTGTGTACGAGGCCTAAGACGCACTTTTCCCCCCCAGAAATATGGGGGAAAATGTCCCTGCGTCTTATAGTCCGAATACATGACAGGCCCGCCCCCTGCCGTCGCTGGCACCGCCCCTGCCATCTGCTCTCATTGCTCCTGTAGCCGCTGGAATCCCCTGACCACCGCCACTGGCTCCGCCCCCCCCGCCGCCGCTGGCACCGCCCGTCATCCACTCTCATTGCTCCCGTAGCCGCTGGAATCCCCTGACCACCGCCACTGGCTCCGCCCCCCCGCCGCCGGTGGCACCGCCCCTTACACATTGCTTGCATTGCGGTGAATCCAATTAGAGCCGCTCTCTCTTTCTTTTCTCCCTTCGGGTTACAGAAAGGGAAGGGGGGCGGCGGGGGATGTACAGACAGCCCGCAGCTCTCCTCTCCCTGTCACAGCGCCGCTGCCAAGTTCTCTGGCAAATAGAGCAGCGGCGCTGTGACAGGGAGAGGAGAGCTGCGGGCTGTCTGTACATCCCCCGCCGCCCCCTTCCCTTTCTGTAAGCCCAAGAGAAAGAGAGAGCCGCTCTAATTGGATTTGCTGGCCGCCACCCAGCTTACTGCCCACTGTTTCCCTCCCCATGATTGGCCACAGCAGAGGGCCAATCAGAAGACACTGGGGGCATCATGGGAAATAAAGTCCCTGCAGAGTTCTGGCACCAGTTCCTCCAGCATGCCAACACTCTGCTGGAGGGGGGGGGGAAGGGGTGTTAGAAGAGGAGCAAAAGAGTATACTCTGCTGGGGGACACGCTGTACCCCGCACCACCAGAGAGCCGCGCTGTACCCCGCACCACCAGAGAGCCACGCTGTACCCCGCACCGCCAGAGAGCCACGCTGTACCCCGCACCGCCAGAGAGCCACGCTGTACCCCGCACCGCCAGAGAGCCACGCTGTACCCCGCACCGCCAGAGAGCCACGCTGTACCCCGCACCGCCAGAGAGCCACGCTGTACCCCGCACCGCTAGAGAGCCACACTGTACCCGCACCACCAGAGAGGGAGCCACACTGTTCCCGCACCACCAGAGAGGGAGCCACATTGTACCCGCATCACCAGAGAGGGAGAAAGACTGAGCCGCTGCCAGGATACAGACATGCTACACTACTGACTAGAGTCACCCCGGGCAACCCAGAGTGAGCGAACGTCCAGCCAGAGGGATCACTGTTGCGATTTCGCTGGGTCTGGTAAGAGGGCCTGTTGGCCATTATCCATTACTATTCCCAGGGTCTGAGCCATTAGGAAGTGCCTAACCTGATATCCTCTAGGCCTTATTGACCGCCACAACATCCCTCTCTGTCCTCTTCCCACAACGTCCCTCTCTGTCCTCTTCCCACAACGTCCCTCTCTGTCCTCTTCCCACAACGTCCCTCTCTGTCCTCTTCCCACAACGTCCCTCTCTGTCCTCTTCCCACAACGTCCCTCTCTGTCCTCTTCCCACGGCGTCCCCTCTCTCCTCTTCCCACGGCGTCCCCTCTCTCCTCTTCCCACGGCGTCCCCTCTCTCCTCTTCCCACGGCGTCCCCTCTGTCCTCTTCCCACGGCGTCCCCTCTGTCCTCTTCCCACGGCGTCCCCTCTGTCCTCTTCCCACGGCGTCCCCTCTGTCCTCTTCCCACGGCGTCCCCTCTGTCCTCTTCCCACAGCGTCCCCTCTGTCCTCTTCCCAGGGTGTCCCACCACTGATGGCATGGTCACTCTTCGTTTACTATGACAATGGTCACTTTGCGTTTACTATGGCAATGGTCAGGCTGCATTTCATGGGCACTGGAAAATATTTTAGTACACCATTTGGTTCAGAATATTTTTTTTCTTGTTTTCCTCCTCTAAAACCTAGGTGCGTCTTATGGTCAGGTGCGTCTTATGGTGCAAAAAATATGGTACTCTGAACAGCAGTATACAGACGGTGCAAACAAGACAGGGACTGTAGGTTTGTTGTTACGTAGAATCTGTTTGTAATTTTGAACTGGTACATTTTTAAAGTGTAGCTCCAGCCAAAAAATCTATTTTTAAGCTTTTTGGAAAACATAGGGAAGGGTTATCACCCCCGTAACATTTGTTTTGCTGTCTGTGCACCTGTTCAGAACATTTCACCTCACTTTCTGTCCCAATGAAAATTTGGGGTTTTTAGTGAAACAAGGATTGGTGATAAAGCATAAGTGGAGAGGAGACACGTTTTTCCCATATTAACTGTTACAGGAGAGAATTTCCCTTCCTAGGGGTAGATTTCCTCTCACTTCCTGTTGTCTCCTTCCGTTTGCAAGTAGGAGTCGTTTGTAAGTTGGATGTTTGAAAGTAGGGGCCTGCCTTATATACTCTGCAGAAATTTGGGCCTTAGGTGTTGGTGTTGCCACAACACTGTAAGGCCTCACAGTTACTCTTGGTGGGCGCAGGAGCGGGCCCTGCTGTAAAATATTAGATCAAGAATTGTAATTACATGCCCCTGTTGAACAGGGGCAGAAAAATTGGGCCTTAGGCACAGGCACTGGTGCCACAACACTGCAACCCCTCACAGATACTATAGTTGGAGTGCAGGACTGAGCCCTGCTGCAAAGTATTGCATCAAAAATTTTAATTGCACGCCCCTGTTAAACAGGGGCAGAAAAATTGGGCCTTAGCCACTGGTGGCGGTGCCCAGAACCAAAAATTTTCTTACAAGCTATCAGCATGAACATTGAGGAGGAAGAGCATAGTCACTCAGCATAACAGGATAGTCACTCAGTCTTGAAGGGATCTCGCATTCAAAAAAAAATTATTCGGTTACATCAGGTGCTTGGTAGCTGGTGATCTAAGACTGATTCATTTTTATGAAGGTCAGCCGATCGGCCGATTCCGTGGACAGGCGCACCCTGTGATCGGTTACAAAGCCTCCAGCAGCACTAAATGTGCGTTCCGAAAGAACGCTGGATGCAGGACAGGCCAGTAGCTCAATTGCATACTGTTGCAAGCTCTGGCCAGTGATCCATCCTCAAGACCCAGTAACCCAGAGGATTTTCGGTGGGAAAGGTGTCCAAGTCTGATCTTGCCCCTAGGTATTCCTGCACCATGTGAATCAGACGCTCGCGATGGTTGCTGGAACCGATCATACCTTGGGGCTGCGGACTAAAAAATTGTCTGAACGCATTGGTCAGAAGGCCACCTTCTCCACCGCTCCTGTGACTGACCGAAGCCTCAGCAACACGTTGTCCAGGACCAGGAATTTGTAACCTCCCAGGCTCTGGAAACGCGTTGCACAAACCTTTCTGCAAGGCCTCCCGAAGACGTTTCATCCTCTGCGACAGCAAGATAAGGTCCGCAACCTTACCCTTGTAACGTGGATCAAGGAGGGTTGCCAGTCAGTAATGATCCCTCTCCTTGATACCACGAAAACGAGGATCCTTCCGCAGGCTTTGCAGGATCAGGGAGGCCATGCAGCATAGGTTTGCTGAGGCATTCGGTCCAGAGTCCTCTGGGTCACTAAAGACGACATGATCCGCAGCCACCTCCTCCCAGCCACATACAAGTCCATGGGTTTCTTGGGACTGTAAATGATCCCTTGAAGACTGATGCTGAGTGCTAGGCTCCACCTCCATGCTGACACAATCCTCCTCTTCCTCCTCGTCCTCTTTCTCTGTGATTGGCGGGCCAGCAGGAACACTGTCTGGATAAAGGGGGCCTTGAGAGGTAAGGAAGTCCTCCTCTTCCTCCCTCTGTTCTGCCTCAAGTGCCCTGTCCATTATTCCATGCAGCGTGTGCTCCAACAGGTGAACAAGAGGGACAGTGTCACTGATGCATGCACTGTCACTGCTCACCATCCTCGTGGCCTCCTCAAATGTTGACAGGACAGTGCATGCATCCCTGATCATGACCCACTGGCGTGGAAAAAAAAACCAAGCTCCCCTGACCCTGTCCTGGTGCCATATGGGCACAGATACTCATTGATGGCCCTCTGCTGCGTGTGCAGCCGCTGCAGCATATACACTGTCACTGTACTAATGACACTGGCTGGGAAGGGGTTAAACATCTAGTGTGATCAAAAGGTTAAATGCGTTCCTAACCAGTGTTTAACCCCTTGAGACCCGCGCTATAGACGAAAGACGTCTGCAGCGCGGCTCTCGTGCTGAGTGGACGTCCCGCCTTTTTCACTCCCCCTGCATGCGGCGGGGAACAGCTGTGCCCGCTGTGTCGCCAAAGCGCGTGCCTGATGGCCGCGATGTCCGCCAGGTACACGCAATCCGCTGTTACAGAGGCAGGACGTGGATCTCTGTGTGTAAACACAGAGATCCATGTCCTGTCAGGGAGAGGAGACCGATGCTGTGTCCCTTGTACATAGGGACACAGATCGGTCACCTCCCCCAGTCAGTCCCCTCGCCCACACAGTTAGATTCACTCACAGGGAACATATTTAACATCTTCCTCGCCCCCTAGTGTTAACCCCTTCCCTGCCAGTCACATTTATACAGTAATCACAGTATGACAAAAATCGCAGATAACCGCCATTACTAGTAAAAAACAAAATATAATAAAAATGTCATAAATCTATCCCCAATTTTGTAGGCGCTATAACTTTTGCGCAAACCAATCACTATACGCTTATTGCAATTTTTTTTACCAAAAATATGTAGAAGAATACGTATCGGCCTAAACTGAGAAAAAAATATATAAAAAAATAAAATAAAAAATTGGGATATTATTATAGCAAAAAGTAAAACAATATTGTGTTTTTTTTCAAAATTTTTAACCCCCCTGGCTGGGAAGGGGTTAAACAGGGGTTAAACATGCTGGTTTTTATTCCCTGCTTTGCAGGGAAACAAAAAACAGCACATCCCTACTGACAGGACGGAGCTCTGTTCTGCCTAGACAGAGCTCTGTCCTGTCTTCCTGCTCTCTAATCAGCAGTTGCCAGCGGTCATCCATTGGCTGCCACCCGCTAATCGGCTTGTGCTGTGACTAATCATAGCACAGACGGCACGCCAGCAGCCCCTACCAAGAAGAGCAGAATCACGTGTGTGTGTATATATGTGTGTGTGTGTGTGTATATGTATGTATATATATATATATGCGCGCGATTCTGCCCAGCCGGTCCACACTATAGCAGTAAAGCTACAATGTGGAGATGGCAAGTGGATAAGGTTGAGTTATGTTAGGGGTACAGAGGTAAGAGGAGTATTGATGACGGTGGCAGGGGGCACATGGATGGCATAGTAGTGCAGGTGTGGGAAGGGGGTACAGTGTGCAGAGTTGTTTGTGGGGAGAAACAGTGCTGGCAGTGATGTGTTATTGGGTAAAGGAGGGGGGGGAGGGGTAAGGGGCATTGATGACAGATGTATATGGTGGGAGTGCAGTTGTGCCAAAGGTATGTTGGAGGTGGAATGGGGGGTAGTTGCAGAGGTGTGTAAGGAGGTACAATGGTCAGAGGTATGTTGGAGGTGGAATGGGGGGTAGTTGCAGAGGTGTGTAAGGAGGTACAATGGTGACAGAGTTGGTCGAAGGGGCATGATGATGTCAGAGATGTGCGGTGAGAGTGCAGTTTTAAGGAGCGGTGTGCAGAGTTTTGTGAAAAGATATTTGGTGAGGGTCAAAAATAGATTTCAGAAGTGTGGTAGTAAAGGTGTGAGATGGGGAACAGTGGTGGTCAAGGTGTGGGGTGAACAGTAGTGATCTGCTTTAATCTCTAGCAACCAATTAGTGAGCAATAATATAAGCAGTAACCTATAGAAACTAATGGGTGAGTGGTAATGATTAGTGATGAGCCGAACACCCCCGGGTTCGGTTCGCACCAGAACCCGCGAACGGACCGGAAGTTCGAACGAACATTAGAACCCTATTAAATACAATGGATGCGAACGTTCGAATTCTAAAGTGCTAATTATAACAACTATTATGCATGTTATTGTCCTAAAAAGGGTTTGGGAACCCGGGTTCTGCACCAGGGGACATGTATCAATGCAAAAAGAAGTTTTAAAAACGGTCGTTTTTCGGGAGCAGTCATTTTAATGATGCATAAAGTGAAAAAAAAAAAGTCAAATATTCCTTTAAATATCGTACCTGGGGGGTGTCTAAAGTATGCCTGTGAAGTGCCACGTGTTTCCCGTGTTTAGAACTGTCCCTGCACAAAATGACACTTCTAAAGGAAAAAAAAGCCATTTAAAACTGCTTGCGGCTTTAATGTAATGTCTGGTCCCGGTAATATGGATGAAATTCTTTAAGAAAAATGGCATAGCTACCCCATGACCCCCCCCCCCCTACCCCAGCCCATTACCAGCCCCTTTGGGTCTTGTATGGATATTAAGGGGAACCCCGCACATAAAATAAAAAAGGCCCTATATACTCTGAACAGCCGTATACAGGCGGTGCATACAAGACAGGGACTGTAGGTTTGTTCTTATGTAGAATCTGTTTGTAATTTTGAACAGGTACATTGTTGAAGTGTAGCTCCAGCCCAAAAATCTATTTTTAAACTTTTTGGAAAACATAGGTAAGGGTTATCACCCCTGTAACATTTGTTTTGCTGTCTGTGCCCCTGTTCAGAACATTTCACCTCACTTTCCGTCCCAATGACAACTGTTTTTGAAATGTGGTGTTTTTCTTGAAACAAGGATTGCTGATAAAGCATCAGTACAGAGGAGACACCTTTCTCCCATATTTATTCTTACAGGAGAGAATTTTCCTTCCTAGTGGTAGATTTCCTCTCACTTCCTGTTGTCTTCTTGCGTTTGCAAGTAGGAGTCGTTTGTAAGTTGGATGTTTGAAAGTAGGGACCTGCCGTATATACTCTGCAGAAATAGGCCCCTTAGTTGTTGGTGTTGGCACAACACTGTAAGCACTCACAGTTACTCTTGGTTGGTGCTGGAACGCCCTGCTGTCAACTATTATATCAGGAATTTTAATTACATATAATTGTTGAACAGTGGTAGTAAAAATTGGGCCTTTGATGGTGGTGCTGGTGCCACAACACTGTAAGCCCTGACAGTTACTCTTGGTGGGTGCAGCAATGGGCCCTGCTGTGAATTATTAGATCAAGAATTGTAATTACATGCCCCTGTTGAACAGGGGCTGAAAAATTGGGCCTTAGGCACTGGTGGCACAACACTGCAACCCCTCACAGATACTGTACTTGGAGCACAGCAATGAGCCCTGTTGCAAAGTATTGCTTCAAAAATTGTAATGACACGCCCCTGTTAAACAGGGGCTGAAAAATTGGGCCTTAGGCACTGGTGGCACAACACTGCAACTCCTCACAGATACTGTACTTGGAGCACAGCAATGAGCCCTGTTGCAAAGTATTGCTTCAAAAATTGTAATTACACGCCCCTGTTAAACAGGGGCTGAAAAATTGGGCGTTAGGCACTGGTGGCGGCACCCATAAACAAAAATGATCTTCCAAGCTATCATCATCAATCGTATCATTGAGGACTCGGAGGAGGAGGATAGCCAGTCAACATAACAGCACAGGCACTCAGCATCAGCATCAGTCTTGAAGGGATGTGACATTTTAAAATCAATTAGTCTGTTATATCAGCATCAGGTGTGTGGTAGCTGGTGGTGATCCAAGACTGGTTCATCTTGATGAAAGTCAGTCGATCAACCGAGTCGGTGGACAGGCGCACCCTGTGATCCGTGACAAATCCTCCAGCAGCACTGAATGTGCGTTCCGAAAGAACGCTGGATGCAGGACAGGCCAGTAGCTCAATTGCATACTGTGCAAGCTCTGGCCAGTGATCCATCCTCAAGACCCAGTAAGCCAGAGGATTTTCGGTGGGGAAGGTGTCCAAGTCTGACCTTGCCCCTAGATATTCCTGCACCATGTTTATCAGACGCTGGCGATGGTTGCTGGAACCAATCATACTTTGGGGCTGCGGACTAAAGAATTGTCTGAACGCATCGGTCAGACGGCCACCTTCCCCACCGCTCCTTCTTTGACTGGCCGAAGCCTCAGCAACTCGTTGTCCAGGACCAGGAGTTTGCAACCTCCCAGTCTCTGGGAACGCGTTGCACAGACCTTTCTGCAAGGCCTCCCGGAGTTGTCTCATCCTCTGCTCCCTCTGCGACGGTAACATAAGGTCCGCAACCTTACCCTTGTACCGTGGATCAAGGAGAGTGGCCAGCCAGTAATGGTCCCTCTCCTTGATCCGAAGAATACGAGGATCCTTCCGCAGACTTTGCAGGATCAGGGAGGCCATGCAGCGTAGGTTTGCTGAGGCATTCGCTCCGGAGTCCTCTGTGTCACTAAGGACGACATGATCCGCAGCCACCTCCTCCCAGCCACGTACAAGTCCACTGGTTTCTTGGGACTGTAAATCATCCCTAAAAGACTGCTGCTGATGATGCTGAGTGCCAGCCTCCACCTCCATGCTGACACAATCCTCCTCCTCCTCCTCCTCCTCCTCCTCCTCTTCCTGTGCGATGGGTGGGACAGAAGGAACACTGTCTGGGTAAAGGGGGCCTTGAGAGGCAAGGAAGTCCTCCTCTTCCTGCCTCTGTTCTGCCTCAAGTGCCCTGTCCATTATTCCACGCAGCGTGTGCTCCAACAGGTGGACAAGAGGTACAGTGTCACTGATGCATGCACTGTCACTGCTCACCATCCTCGTGGCCTCCTCAAATGGTGCCAGGACAGTGCATGCATCCCTGATCATGCCCCACTGGCGTGGAGAAAAAAAACCAAGCTCCCCTGACCCTGTCCTGGTGCCGTAGTCGCACAGGTACTCATTGATGGCCCTCTGCTGCGTGTGCAGCCGCTGCAGCATGGCCAACGTTGAGTTCCACCTGGTGGGCATGTCACATATAAGGCGGTTCTTGGGCAGGTTCAACTCCTTTTGCAGCTCAGCCAGGCGAGCACTGGCATTATAAGATCTGCGGAAATGCACACAGACTTTCCTGGCCTGCCTCAGGACATCCTGTAAGCCCGGGTACCTGCCCAAGAACCGCTGCACCACCAGGTTAAGGACGTGAGCCACACAGGGCACATGGGTCAGTTGTCCCTGTCGGAGGGCGGAGAGGAGGTTGGTGCCATTGTCGCAAACCACCATTCCTGGCTTAAGCTGGCGTGGCGTCAACCACCTCTCGGCCTGGCCCTGCAGAGCAGACAGGACCTCTGCCCCAGTGTGGCTTCTGTCCCCCAAACACACCAGCGCAAGCACGGCATGGCATCTTTTTGCCTGCGTACTTGCGTAGCCCCGTGAACGGCTACGGAGCACCGCTGGTTCATAGGACAAACCACAGGAAGAGGCCATGGAGGAAGAAGAAGAGGAGGGGGTGGAGGAGAGAGGTGTGTCACAACCAGTAGTAGCATTTTGGAGGCGTGGCGGTGGGACAACCTCCAACACTACTGCACCTTGTCCTGAATCCTTCCCAGCTGCCAAAAGAGTGACCCAATGGGCCGTGAAAGAAAGGTAACGTCCCTGTCCATGCCTGCTGGACCATGAGTCAGCGGTAATATGCACCTTACCGCTGACCGCCCTGTCCAGCGAGGCCAAGACATTGCCTTCCACATGCCGGTAGAGAGCCGGAATAGCCTTCCGTGAGAAAAAGTGGCGTTTGGGAACCTGCCACTGAGGAACCGCACATTGCACAAACTCACGGAAGGGGGCCGAGTCTACCAACTGAAAAGGCAGCAGTTGAAGCGCTAGCAATTTAGCCAAGCTAGCATTCAACCGCTGGGCATGTGGATGGCTGGGAGTGAACTTCTTTCGACGGTCCAGCAGCTGGGGCAGGGAAATTTGCCTGCTAGAATCGGACGTCGGTGTACTGCTAGCAGAGTGGGCGCAAGTACTTGGCTGTGACACACCTAATTCTACACCTTCATTCCTCTCAGTGCATGTTTCAGAGAGGACTGAAGTTATAGTGGGGTTGGAGATCCCAGCTGATGCGGTGCAAGGAGAGGTCCGCTTTGTTCTTTGGTGTGGGTCTTTGAGGTAGGCTTGCCAACGAGCTGCATGGCAGGTCAACATATGTCTGGTCAGGCATGTGGTACCCAAGCGGCTGATGTTTTGGCCACGCGATATACGCTTGAGACATATGTTGCAAACAGCAGCTGTGCGATCTGATGCACTAGCCTCAAAAAAGGCCCACACCAAAGAACTTTTTGAATGACGGGCAGAGGCAGCGCCCTGCACAGGCGGAGCTCTGCGGTGTGATTCCGTCGGTGTACTGCCCTTACGCTGGCCACCAAAGGGCATCCTGCCTCGTTGGAGATGTGCCTCCTCCTCATCCTCCTCCTCCTCCTCTCTCCTATTAGGCACCCACGTGGAGTCATTGACCTCATCATCCCCTCCCTCCTCATCACTGGAGCCAATCTGGCAGTATGCTGCAGCTGCTGGAACATGACTGCCAGATTGGTGTCCTTCTTGAGCATCCCCTCTGTCTGCTCTCACGCTACTGCCTTCCTCTAGCTGGGTTTCATCATCAGACCCTTCGAAACGCTGGGCATCCTCCTGGAGCATGTACCCAACACTGTGCTGAAACAGTTCGGGGGACTCCTCAGGAGGAGGACATGGTGGGTCTAGGGAAGGAGTGACTGATGATTTGTCTGACATTGATACCAGGGAAGACGACGCTTTGGCAGCTGCTTTTCCAGTACCCTGAGCCTGGGTGAGAGAGGATGAGGAGGAGGAGGAGGGCTTGGTCATCCACTCTACCAAGTCTTCGGCATGATGTGGCTCAACATGTCCAGCTGCCGAAAAGAAGGACAAGCGTGTCCCATGGCCATGTGCTGATGACAATGCACCGCGTCCACGACCAGCACTGTTGCCCCCAGACACAGAGCCTGCTTGCCCTCTTTTATTGCCTCCTGACTGTCTGCCTCTCCTTGTTTGCCTTCCAGACATTCTAATAGATGGCCTGCAGGGAGATGGGAAAAAAGCAATAAGGGCTACCTTCAGGTGTCCTTCTCTGTCCCTGGAAACAAGGACTTGCAGAGTGAAAGAAAAAAAACACTCTCCCTACCTACAGTTTTCTGTCCCTAGAAAAAATGTTTTTTTTAATCACAATATAGCACAAGGAAAATTAACTCACTGTCCTTACAGGTCCCTGGAAACAAGGACTTGCAGAGTGAAAGAAAAAAAACACTCTCCCTACCTACAGTTTTCTGTCCCTAGAAAAAAATGTTTTTTTTAATCACAATATAGCAAAAGGACAATTCACTCACTGTCCTTCCAGGTCCCTGGAAACAAGGACTTGCAGAGTGAAAGAAACTGACACTGTCCCTACCTAGAGTTTTCTGTCCCTAGAATAAATGTTTTTTTTAATCACAATATAGCAAAAGGACAATTCACTCACTGTCCTTCCAGGTCCCTGGAAACAAGGACTTGCAGAGTGAAAGAAACTGACACTGTCCCTACCTAGAGTTTTCTGTCCCTAGAATAAATGTTTTTTTTAATCACAATATAGCAAAAGGACAATTCACTCACTGTCCTTCCAGGTCCCTGGAAACAAGGACTTGCAGAGTGAAAGAAACTGACACTGTCCCTACCTAGAGTTTTCTGTCCCTAGAATAAATGTTTTTTTTAATCACAATATAGCACAAGGAAAATTAACTCACTGTCCTTACAGGTCCCTGGAAACAAGGACTTGCAGAGTGAAAGAAAAAAAACACTCTCCCTACCTACAGTTTTCTGTCCCTAGAAAAAAATGTTTTTTTTAATCACAATATAGCAAAAGGACAATTCACTCACTGTCCTTCCAGGTCCCTGGAAACAAGGACTTGCAGAGTGAAAGAAACTGACACTGTCCCTACCTAGAGTTTTCTGTCCCTAGAATAAATGTTTTTTTTAATCACAATATAGCAAAAGGACAATTCACTCACTGTCCTTCCAGGTCCCTGGAAACAAGGACTTGCAGAGTGAAAGAAACTGACACTGTCCCTACCTAGAGTTTTCTGTCCCTAGAATAAATGTTTTTTTTAATCACAATATAGCAAAAGGACAATTCACTCACTGTCCTTCCAGGTCCCTGGAAACAAGGACTTGCAGAGTGAAAGAAACTGACACTGTCCCTACCTAGAGTTTTCTGTCCCTAGAATAAATGTTTTTTTTAATCACAATATAGCAAAAGGACAATTCACTCACTGTCCTTCCAGGTCCCTGGAAACAAGGACTTGCAGAGTGAAAGAAACTGACACTGTCCCTACCTAGAGTTTTCTGTCCCTAGAATAAATGTTTTTTTTAATCACAATATAGCAAAAGGACAATTCACTCACTGTCCTTCCAGGTCCCTGGAAACAAGGACTTGCAGAGTGAAAGAAACTGACACTGTCCCTACCTAGAGTTTTCTGTCCCTAGAATAAATGTTTTTTTTAATCACAATATAGCAAAAGGACAATTCACTCACTGTCCTTCCAGGTCCCTGGAAACAAGGACTTGCAGAGTGAAAGAAACTGACACTGTCCCTACCTAGAGTTTTCTGTCCCTAGAATAAATGTTTTTTTTAATCACAATATAGCAAAAGGACAATTCACTCACTGTCCTTCCAGGTCCCTGGAAACAAGGACTTGCAGAGTGAAAGAAACTGACACTGTCCCTACCTAGAGTTTTCTGTCCCTAGAATAAATGTTTTTTTTAATCACAATATAGCACAAGGAAAATTAACTCACTGTCCTTACAGGTCCCTGGAAACAAGGACTTGCAGAGTGAAAGAAAAAAAACACTCTCCCTACCTACAGTTTTCTGTCCCTAGAAAAAAATGTTTTTTTTAATCACAATATAGCAAAAGGACAATTCACTCACTGTCCTTCCAGGTCCCTGGAAACAAGGACTTGCAGAGTGAAAGAAACTGACACTGTCCCTACCTAGAGTTTTCTGTCCCTAGAATAAATGTTTTTTTTAATCACAATATAGCAAAAGGACAATTCACTCACTGTCCTTCCAGGTCCCTGGAAACAAGGACTTGCAGAGTGAAAGAAACTGACACTGTCCCTACCTAGAGTTTTCTGTCCCTAGAATAAATGTTTTTTTTAATCACAATATAGCAAAAGGACAATTCACTCACTGTCCTTCCAGGTCCCTGGAAACAAGGACTTGCAGAGTGAAAGAAACTGACACTGTCCCTACCTAGAGTTTTCTGTCCCTAGAATAAATGTTTTTTTTAATCACAATATAGCAAAAGGACAATTCACTCACTGTCCTTCCAGGTCCCTGGAAACAAGGACTTGCAGAGTGAAAGAAACTGACACTGTCCCTACCTAGAGTTTTCTGTCCCTAGAATAAATGTTTTTTTTAATCACAATATAGCAAAAGGACAATTCACTCACTGTCCTTCCAGGTCCCTGGAAACAAGGACTTGCAGAGTGAAAGAAACTGACACTGTCCCTACCTAGAGTTTTCTGTCCCTAGAATAAATGTTTTTTTTAATCACAATATAGCAAAAGGACAATTCACTCACTGTCCTTCCAGGTCCCTGGAAACAAGGACTTGCAGAGTGAAAGAAACTGACACTGTCCCTACCTAGAGTTTTCTGTCCCTAGAATAAATGTTTTTTTTAATCACAATATAGCAAAAGGACAATTCACTCACTGTCCTTCCAGGTCCCTGGAAACAAGGACTTGCAGAGTGAAAGAAACTGACACTGTCCCTACCTAGAGTTTTCTGTCCCTAGAATAAATGTTTTTTTTAATCACAATATAGCAAAAGGACAATTCACTCACTGTCCTTCCAGGTCCCTGGAAACAAGGACTTGCAGAGTGAAAGAAACTGACACTGTCCCTACCTAGAGTTTTCTGTCCCTAGAATAAATGTTTTTTTTAATCACAATATAGCAAAAGGACAATTCACTCACTGTCCTTCCAGGTCCCTGGAAACAAGGACTTGCAGAGTGAAAGAAACTGACACTGTCCCTACCTAGAGTTTTCTGTCCCTAGAATAAATGTTTTTTTTAATCACAATATAGCAAAAGGACAATTCACTCACTGTCCTTCCAGGTCCCTGGAAACAAGGACTTGCAGAGTGAAAGAAACTGACACTGTCCCTACCTAGAGTTTTCTGTCCCTAGAATAAATGTTTTTTTTAATCACAATATAGCAAAAGGACAATTCACTCACTGTCCTTCCAGGTCCCTGGAAACAAGGACTTGCAGAGTGAAAGAAACTGACACTGTCCCTACCTAGAGTTTTCTGTCCCTAGAATAAATGTTTTTTTTAATCACAATATAGCAAAAGGACAATTCACTCACTGTCCTTCCAGGTCCCTGGAAACAAGGACTTGCAGAGTGAAAGAAACTGACACTGTCCCTACCTAGAGTTTTCTGTCCCTAGAATAAATGTTTTTTTTAATCACAATATAGCAAAAGGACAATTCACTCACTGTCCTTCCAGGTCCCTGGAAACAAGGACTTGCAGAGTGAAAGAAACTGACACTGTCCCTACCTAGAGTTTTCTGTCCCTAGAATAAATGTTTTTTTTAATCACAATATAGCAAAAGGACAATTCACTCACTGTCCTTCCAGGTCCCTGGAAACAAGGACTTGCAGAGTGAAAGAAACTGACACTGTCCCTACCTAGAGTTTTCTGTCCCTAGAATTAATGTTTTTTTTAATCACAATATAGCAAAAGGACAATTCACTCACTGTCCTTCCAGGTCCCTGGAAACAAGGACTTGCAGAGTGAAAGAAACTGACACTGTCCCTACCTAGAGTTTTCTGTCCCTAGAATAAATGTTTTTTTTAATCACAATATAGCAAAAGGACAATTCACTCACTGTCCTTCCAGGTCCCTGGAAACAAGGACTTGCAGAGTGAAAGAAACTGACACTGTCCCTACCTAGAGTTTTCTGTCCCTAGAATAAATGTTTTTTTTAATCACAATATAGCAAAAGGACAATTCACTCACTGTCCTTCCAGGTCCCTGGAAACAAGGACTTGCAGAGTGAAAGAAACTGACACTGTCCCTACCTAGAGTTTTCTGTCCCTAGAATAAATGTTTTTTTTAATCACAATATAGCAAAAGGACAATTCACTCACTGTCCTTCCAGGTCCCTGGAAACAAGGACTTGCAGAGTGAAAGAAACTGACACTGTCCCTACCTAGAGTTTTCTGTCCCTAGAATAAATGTTTTTTTTAATCACAATATAGCAAAAGGACAATTCACTCACTGTCCTTCCAGGTCCCTGGAAACAAGGACTTGCAGAGTGAAAGAAACTGACACTGTCCCTACCTAGAGTTTTCTGTCCCTAGAATAAATGTTTTTTTTAATCACAATATAGCAAAAGGACAATTCACTCACTGTCCTTCCAGGTCCCTGGAAACAAGGACTTGCAGAGTGAAAGAAACTGACACTGTCCCTACCTAGAGTTTTCTGTCCCTAGAATAAATGTTTTTTTTAATCACAATATAGCAAAAGGACAATTCACTCACTGTCCTTCCAGGTCCCTGGAAACAAGGACTTGCAGAGTGAAAGAAACTGACACTGTCCCTACCTAGAGTTTTCTGTCCCTAGAATAAATGTTTTTTTTAATCACAATATAGCAAAAGGACAATTCACTCACTGTCCTTCCAGGTCCCTGGAAACAAGGACTTGCAGAGTGAAAGAAACTGACACTGTCCCTACCTAGAGTTTTCTGTCCCTAGAATAAATGTTTTTTTTAATCACAATATAGCAAAAGGACAATTCACTCACTGTCCTTCCAGGTCCCTGGAAACAAGGACTTGCAGAGTGAAAGAAACTGACACTGTCCCTACCTAGAGTTTTCTGTCCCTAGAATAAATGTTTTTTTTAATCACAATATAGCAAAAGGACAATTCACTCACTGTCCTTCCAGGTCCCTGGAAACAAGGACTTGCAGAGTGAAAGAAACTGACACTGTCCCTACCTAGAGTTTTCTGTCCCTAGAATAAATGTTTTTTTTAATCACAATATAGCAAAAGGACAATTCACTCACTGTCCTTCCAGGTCCCTGGAAACAAGGACTTGCAGAGTGAAAGAAACTGACACTGTCCCTACCTAGAGTTTTCTGTCCCTAGAATAAATGTTTTTTTTAATCACAATATAGCAAAAGGACAATTCACTCACTGTCCTTCCAGGTCCCTGGAAACAAGGACTTGCAGAGTGAAAGAAACTGACACTGTCCCTACCTAGAGTTTTCTGTCCCTAGAATAAATGTTTTTTTTAATCACAATATAGCAAAAGGACAATTCACTCACTGTCCTTCCAGGTCCCTGGAAACAAGGACTTGCAGAGTGAAAGAAACTGACACTGTCCCTACCTAGAGTTTTCTGTCCCTAGAATAAATGTTTTTTTTAATCACAATATAGCAAAAGGACAATTCACTCACTGTCCTTCCAGGTCCCTGGAAACAAGGACTTGCAGAGTGAAAGAAACTGACACTGTCCCTACCTAGAGTTTTCTGTCCCTAGAATAAATGTTTTTTTTAATCACAATATAGCAAAAGGACAATTCACTCACTGTCCTTCCAGGTCCCTGGAAACAAGGACTTGCAGAGTGAAAGAAACTGACACTGTCCCTACCTAGAGTTTTCTGTCCCTAGAATAAATGTTTTTTTTTAAGCACACTATAGCAGAAGCACAAAACACACTGACACTCTCCCTACCTATCCTTCTCTTTCCCTAAACTAAAGGAATCCAGGTTAAGCAAGAAAGAAATAACAGTCACTGTCCCTGCCTATGCTACTCTATCCCTGCTCCGGAACACACTACACTAGGCCGCCGTGCTGGCGGCCTTTTATAGTGTGGGGCGTGTACTAAACACCCTCAGCAATAATTGGCCACAGGCATCCTGCCTGTGGCCAATCATTGCTCTCCTCGCTGCCGGCGCTGTGATTGGCCAAGCATGCGGGGTCACAGTGCATGCTTGGCCAATCACAGCGCCTGGATGACACTGCGATGGCGTAGTGCATTGTGGGCCGTTCGCGTCACTCGAATTTGGCGCGAACGGCCCAAATCGTTCGATCTTCGTCGAACGATCGAACAGCCAATGTTCGAGTCGAACGTATGTTCGACTCGAACACGAAGCTCATCCCTAGTAATGATGTGCAGTAAAAAAATGTTTGCCCAGGGTCCGATCAATATTAAAGATGGCCCTGCATTTAGCAGCGGTATTACTACAAATATTACTGCCAAGAGGCCATTATCATAGCTCCCAACTTACCGTGATTTTGAGGGGCTGTCCCTGATTTGGAGCAATGTCCCTCTGTCCCTCATTCCTCCTCATTTGTCCCTCATTTTGGTCTGATCTATATAGATGTATATAAAATTCCAAAGGCCAATATAAAGGAATAGTAGTGGTAAAAAAAAAGCACTTGTGGGTTTAACCAATCTTGTTCTTTTGTAAAATTCTCCTTTAAGGGGGCGTGGCCAGGGGTGTGTCCTATGCCTGCATACTTTTGCTGATAGGTGTCCCTCATTCCCATCTCAAAAAGTTGGGAGGTATGCATTATAACTGAACTGAAGTGGATAGCTTTAGATAGTTGCTCAACAAATTTTAAAGTTGTGGGGTCCTTTTTTGTGTTGGAGGAGTCCCTCTTAAAGAATGTGATCCATTGAGACAGTTTCACAAATTAACCACTTCTCTACTGGGCACTTAAACCCCCTTCCTGCCCAAGCCATTTTTCAGCTTTCAGCGCTGTCACACTTTGAATGACATTTGTGCGGTCGTGCGACGCTGTACCCAAACAAAATTTGCGTCCTTTTTTTTCCCACAAATAGAGCTTTCTTTTGGTGGTACTTGATCACCTCTGCGGTTTTTATTTTCTGCGCTATAAACAAAAAAATAGCGACACGTTTGAAAATAAAAACCCTTTTTTACTTTTTGCTAGAATAAATATCAATTTTTTTAAATAATTATTTTCCTCAGTTTAGGCCGATACGTATTCTTCTACATATTTTTGGTAAAAAAAATCGCAATAAGCGTATATTGATTGGTTTGCGCAAAAGTTATAGCGTCTACAAAATAGGGGATAGATTTATAGCATTTTTATTTTTTTTCACTAGTAATGGCGGCGATCAGCGATTTTTATCGTGACTGCGATATTGCGGCGGACACATCGGACATTTTGACACATTTTTGGGACCATTCACATTTATACAGCGATCTGTGCTATAAAAATGCATTGATTACTGTATAAACATGACTGGCAGGGAAGGGGTTAACACTAGGGGGCGAGGAAGGGGTTAAATGTGTTCCCTATTAGTGATTCTTACTGTGGGGGGAGGGGACTGACTGGGGGAGGAGACCGATCTGTGTCCCTATGTACAAGGGACACACTATTGGTCTCCTCTCCCTGACAGGACGTGGATCTGTGTGTTTACACACACAGATCCACGGTCCTGCTCGGTTACTGGGCAATCGCGGGCGCCGGGCACGCGCACCAGGTGCCCAGTGACGCGGCAGCGTGCACGCCCCCTAGTGGATTTTAAAGGCGCAATGTCATATGACGTCCGCCCAGAATAAAAGTGTCTTCCTGCTGCCGTCAATTGACGGCGGCCGGTTGACAACTGGGTAAAGGCACTACCAACCGAAGACAGAGTCATTCCAGTTAATTCAAACTAAGGTTTAAATCGAAAGACCAACTGGCTGTCAGTGAAGTCCCTAAAGGTAAAGGCATCATCAACCAGTAAGGTGAATAACTGAACAGTTCACAAAAGATAGGGGCCATTTTATCAAAAAACTGTCTATCAAAGAAAAAATGCTTTACAACATTGTCAGGAGGAAGCAATGATAGCATTGGTTGTTCCCAGTCTCATAGATACATAGCAGAGTGTACTGCATCAATAAGATTGCAAATAACAATATGCTTATCAGTTGTTAGGAGCCTGGTCAAACACAGTCTCTGAAGGAGTAGGTTCTGAATATAAACAACATATCTCATAAACCAGATATCTCTTAAAGTTCAATTGCGTGGTGACGTGAGGTGGTGGATAGGGATGAGCGGAACACCCCCCCCGGTTCGGTTCGCACCAGAACATGCGAACGGACCGAAAGTTTGCGCGAACTTTCGAACCCCGTTAATGTCTATGGGACTCGAATGTGAGAAATCAAAAGTGCAAATTTTAAAGGCTAATATGCAAGTTATTGTCCTAAAAGGGTTTGGGGACCCGGGTCCTGCCCCAGGGTACATGTATCAATGCAAAAAAAGTTTTAAAAACTGCAGTTTTTTAGGGAGCAGTGATTTTAATGATGCTTAAAGTGAAAAAATAAAAGTGAAATATTCCTTTGAATATTGTACCTGGGGTGTGTCTATAGTATGCCTGTGAAGTGGCGCGTGTTTCCCATGTTTAGAACAGTCCCTGCACAAAATGACAATTCTAAAGGAATAAAAGTCATTTAAAACTGCTTGCGGCTTTAATGTAATGTCTGGTCCCGGCAATATGGATGAAAATCATTGCGAAAAATGGCATGGGTACCCCCCCCCCAGCCCATTACCAGCCCATTTGTGTCTTGTATGGATATTAAAGGGAACCCCGCACCCAAATTTAAAAAAGGAAAGGCGTGGGGCCCCCAGGCCTATATACCGTATTTTTCGGACTATGAGGCCTCGTACACACGGCCGAGATTCTCGTTGAAAAAAACATGTCGTTTTTTTCGACGAGATTCTTGGACAAGAAACTTGTCCCGGCCGAGTGTACACACGCTCGTTTCAAAGAACCCGCGGTTCTTTGAAAGGAGTGTACGCGGTGACGTCATCGACTACGTCGAGCATGCGCTCGTCACATTCGATGCCGTCGCCGCCATCTTGGTATACCCTACGTATGCCTAGGAAGCTACCGCGCATGCGTCGAATTCATTTCGAACATGCGCGGGCTTCCCGGCGGACAGGTAAGTGTACACACACTCACTTTTCTCGTCGAGAAACATGCCGACGAGAATCTCGACGAGAAAATAGAGAGCAGGTTCTCTATTTTCTCGTCGAGGTTTCTTGTCGGTTTTCTCGACGAGAAACCCGATAGCAGCGTACACACGACCGATTTACTCGGCAAGACCTCTCTGCCAGCAAGTTTCTTGCTGGTTCTTGCCGAGAAAATCGGTCGTGTGTACGAGGCCTAAGACGCACTTTTCCCCCCCAGAAATATGGGGGAAAATGTCTCTGCGTCTTATAGTCCGAATACATGACAGGCCCGCCCCCTGCCGTCGCTGGCACCGCCCCTGCCATCTGCTCTCATTGCTCCTGTAGCCGCTGGAATCCCCTGACCACCGCCACTGGCTCCGCCCCCCCCGCCGCCGCTGGCACCGCCCGTCATCCACTCTCATTGCTCCCGTAGCCGCTGGAATCCCCTGACCACCGCCACTGGCTCCGCCCCCCCGCCGCCGGTGGCACCGCCCCTTACACATTGCTTGCATTGCGGTGAATCCAATTAGAGCCGCTCTCTCTTTCTTTTCTCCCTTCGGGTTACAGAAAGGGAAGGGGGGCGGCGGGGGATGTACAGACAGCCCGCAGCTCTCCTCTCCCTGTCACAGCGCCGCTGCCAAGTTCTCTGGCAAATAGAGCAGCGGCGCTGTGACAGGGAGAGGAGAGCTGCGGGCTGTCTGTACATCCCCCGCCGCCCCCCTTCCCTTTCTGTAAGCCGAAGAGAAAGAGAGAGCCGCTCTAATTGGATTTGCTGGCCGCCACCCAGCTTACTGCCCACTGTTTCCCTCCCCATGATTGGCCACAGCAGAGGGCCAATCAGAAGACACTGGGGGCATCATGGGAAATAAAGTCCCTGCAGAGTTCTGGCACCAGTTCCTCCAGCATGCAAACACTCTGCTGGAGGGGGGGGGGGGGAAGGGGTGTTAGAAGAGGAGCAAAAGAGTATACTCTGCTGGGGGACACGCTGTACCCCGCACCACCAGAGAGCCGCGCTGTACCCCGCACCACCAGAGAGCCACGCTGTACCCCGCACCGCCAGAGAGCCACGCTGTACCCCGCACCGCCAGAGAGCCACGCTGTACCCCGCACCGCCAGAGAGCCACGCTGTACCCCGCACCGCCAGAGAGCCACGCTGTACCCCGCACCGCCAGAGAGCCACGCTGTACCCCGCACCGCCAGAGAGCCACGCTGTACCCCGCACCGCCAGAGAGCCACGCTGTACCCCGCACCGCCAGAGAGCCACGCTGTACCCCGCACTGCCAGAGAGCCACGCTGTACCCGCACCACCAGAGAGGGAGCCACACTGTTCCCGCACCACCAGAGAGGGAGCCACATTGTACCCGCATCACCAGAGAGGGAGAAAGACTGAGCCGCTGCCAGGATACAGACATGCTACACTACTGACTAGAGTCACCCCGGGCAACCCAGAGTGAGCGAACGTCCAGCCAGAGGGATCACTGTTGCGATTTCGCTGGGTCTGGTAAGAGGGCCTGTTGGCCATTATCCATTACTATTCCCAGGGTCTGAGCCATTAGGAAGTGCCTAACCTGATATCCTCTAGGCCTTATTGACCGCCACAACATCCCTCTCTGTCCTCTTCCCACAACGTCCCTCTCTGTCCTCTTCCCACAACGTCCCTCTCTGTCCTCTTCCCACAACGTCCCTCTCTGTCCTCTTCCCACAACGTCCCTCTCTGTCCTCTTCCCACGGCGTCCCCTCTCTCCTCTTCCCACGGCGTCCCCTCTCTCCTCTTCCCACGGCGTCCCCTCTCTCCTCTTCCCACGGTGTCCCCTCTCTCCTCTTCCCACGGCGTCCCCTCTGTCCTCTTCCCACGGCGTCCCCTCTGTCCTCTTCCCACGGCGTCCCCTCTGTCCTCTTCCCACGGCGTCCCCTCTGTCCTCTTCCCACAGCGTCCCCTCTGTCCTCTTCCCAGGGTGTCCCACCACTGATGGCATGGTCACTCTTCGTTTACTATGACAATGGTCACTTTGCGTTTACTATGGCAATGGTCAGGCTGCATTTCATGGGCACTGGAAAATATTTTAGTACACCATTTGGTTCAGAATATTTTTTTTCTTGTTTTCCTCCTCTAAAACCTAGGTGCGTCTTATGGTCAGGTGCGTCTTATGGTGCAAAAAATATGGTACTCTGAACAGCAGTATACAGACGGTGCAAACAAGACAGGGACTGTAGGTTTGTTGTTACGTAGAATCTGTTTGTAATTTTGAACTGGTACATTTTTAAAGTGTAGCTCCAGCCAAAAAATCTATTTTTAAGCTTTTTGGAAAACATAGGGAAGGGTTATCACCCCCGTAACATTTGTTTTGCTGTCTGTGCACCTGTTCAGAACATTTCACCTCACTTTCTGTCCCAATGAAAATTTGGGGTTTTTAGTGAAACAAGGATTGGTGATAAAGCATAAGTGGAGAGGAGACACGTTTTTCCCATATTAACTGTTACAGGAGAGAATTTCCCTTCCTAGGGGTAGATTTCCTCTCACTTCCTGTTGTCTCCTTCCGTTTGCAAGTAGGAGTCGTTTGTAAGTTGGATGTTTGAAAGTAGGGGCCTGCCTTATATACTCTGCAGAAATTTGGGCCTTAGGTGTTGGTGTTGCCACAACACTGTAAGGCCTCACAGTTACTCTTGGTGGGCGCAGGAGCGGGCCCTGCTGTAAAATATTAGATCAAGAATTGTAATTACATGCCCCTGTTGAACAGGGGCAGAAAAATTGGGCCTTAGGCACAGGCACTGGTGCCACAACACTGCAACCCCTCACAGATACTATAGTTGGAGTGCAGGACTGAGCCCTGCTGCAAAGTATTGCATCAAAAATTTTAATTGCACGCCCCTGTTAAACAGGGGCAGAAAAATTGGGCCTTAGCCACTGGTGGCGGTGCCCAGAACCAAAAATTTTCTTACAAGCTATCAGCATGAACATTGAGGAGGAAGAGCATAGTCACTCAGCATAACAGGATAGTCACTCAGTCTTGAAGGGATCTCGCATTCAAAAAAAAATTATTCGGTTACATCAGGTGCTTGGTAGCTGGTGATCTAAGACTGATTCATTTTTATGAAGGTCAGCCGATCGGCCGATTCCGTGGACAGGCGCACCCTGTGATCGGTTACAAAGCCTCCAGCAGCACTAAATGTGCGTTCCGAAAGAACGCTGGATGCAGGACAGGCCAGTAGCTCAATTGCATACTGTTGCAAGCTCTGGCCAGTGATCCATCCTCAAGACCCAGTAACCCAGAGGATTTTCGGTGGGAAAGGTGTCCAAGTCTGATCTTGCCCCTAGGTATTCCTGCACCATGTGAATCAGACGCTCGCGATGGTTGCTGGAACCGATCATACCTTGGGGCTGCGGACTAAAAAATTGTCTGAACGCATTGGTCAGAAGGCCACCTTCTCCACCGCTCCTGTGACTGACCGAAGCCTCAGCAACACGTTGTCCAGGACCAGGAATTTGTAACCTCCCAGGCTCTGGAAACGCGTTGCACAAACCTTTCTGCAAGGCCTCCCGAAGACGTTTCATCCTCTGCGACAGCAAGATAAGGTCGCAACCTTACCCTTGTAACGTGGATCAAGGAGGGTTGCCAGTCAGTAATGATCCCTCTCCTTGATACCACGAAAACGAGGATCCTTCCGCAGGCTTTGCAGGATCAGGGAGGCCATGCAGCATAGGTTTGCTGAGGCATTCGGTCCAGAGTCCTCTGGGTCACTAAAGACGACATGATCCGCAGCCACCTCCTCCCAGCCACATACAAGTCCATGGGTTTCTTGGGACTGTAAATGATCCCTTGAAGACTGATGCTGAGTGCTAGGCTCCACCTCCATGCTGACACAATCCTCCTCTTCCTCCTCGTCCTCTTTCTCTGTGATTGGCGGGCCAGCAGGAACACTGTCTGGATAAAGGGGGCCTTGAGAGGTAAGGAAGTCCTCCTCTTCCTCCCTCTGTTCTGCCTCAAGTGCCCTGTCCATTATTCCATGCAGCGTGTGCTCCAACAGGTGAACAAGAGGGACAGTGTCACTGATGCATGCACTGTCACTGCTCACCATCCTCGTGGCCTCCTCAAATGTTGACAGGACAGTGCATGCATCCCTGATCATGACCCACTGGCGTGGAAAAAAAAACCAAGCTCCCCTGACCCTGTCCTGGTGCCATATGGGCACAGATACTCATTGATGGCCCTCTGCTGCGTGTGCAGCCGCTGCAGCATATACACTGTCACTGTACTAATGACACTGGCTGGGAAGGGGTTAAACATCTAGTGTGATCAAAAGGTTAAATGCGTTCCTAACCAGTGTTTAACCCCTTGAGACCCGCGCTATAGACGAAAGACGTCTGCAGCGCGGCTCTCGTGCTGAGTGGACGTCCCGCCTTTTTCACTCCCCCTGCATGCGGCGGGGAACAGCTGTGCCCGCTGTGTCGCCAAAGCGCGTGCCTGATGGCCGCGATGTCCGCCAGGTACACGCAATCCGCTGTTACAGAGGCAGGACGTGGATCTCTGTGTGTAAACACAGAGATCCATGTCCTGTCAGGGAGAGGAGACCGATGCTGTGTCCCTTGTACATAGGGACACAGATCGGTCACCTCCCCCAGTCAGTCCCCTCGCCCACACAGTTAGATTCACTCACAGGGAACATATTTAACATCTTCCTCGCCCCCTAGTGTTAACCCCTTCCCTGCCAGTCACATTTATACAGTAATCACAGTATGACAAAAATCGCAGATAACCGCCATTACTAGTAAAAAACAAAATATAATAAAAATGTCATAAATCTATCCCCAATTTTGTAGGCGCTATAACTTTTGCGCAAACCAATCACTATACGCTTATTGCAATTTTTTTTACCAAAAATATGTAGAAGAATACGTATCGGCCTAAACTGAGAAAAAAATATATAAAAAAATAAAATAAAAAATTGGGATATTATTATAGCAAAAAGTAAAACAATATTGTGTTTTTTTTCAAAATTTTTAACCCCCCTGGCTGGGAAGGGGTTAAACAGGGGTTAAACATGCTGGTTTTTATTCCCTGCTTTGCAGGGAAACAAAAAACAGCACATCCCTACTGACAGGACGGAGCTCTGTTCTGCCTAGACAGAGCTCTGTCCTGTCTTCCTGCTCTCTAATCAGCAGTTGCCAGCGGTCATCCATTGGCTGCCACCCGCTAATCGGCTTGTGCTGTGACTAATCATAGCACAGACGGCACGCCAGCAGCCCCTACCAAGAAGAGCAGAATCACGTGTGTGTGTATATATGTGTGTGTGTGTGTATATGTATGTATATATATATATGCGCGCGATTCTGCCCAGCCGGTCCACACTATAGCAGTAAAGCTACAATGTGGAGATGGCAAGTGGATAAGGTTGAGTTATGTTAGGGGTACAGAGGTAAGAGGAGTATTGATGACGGTGGCAGGGGGCACATGGATGGCATAGTAGTGCAGGTGTGGGAAGGGGGTACAGTGTGCAGAGTTGTTTGTGGGGAGAAACAGTGCTGGCAGTGATGTGTTATTGGGTAAAGGAGGGGGGGGAGGGGTAAGGGGCATTGATGACAGATGTATATGGTGGGAGTGCAGTTGTGCCAAAGGTATGTTGGAGGTGGAATGGGGGGTAGTTGCAGAGGTGTGTAAGGAGGTACAATGGTCAGAGGTATGTTGGAGGTGGAATGGGGGGTAGTTGCAGAGGTGTGTAAGGAGGTACAATGGTGACAGAGTTGGTCGAAGGGGCATGATGATGTCAGAGATGTGCGGTGAGAGTGCAGTTTTAAGGAGCGGTGTGCAGAGTTTTGTGAAAAGATATTTGGTGAGGGTCAAAAATAGATTTCAGAAGTGTGGTAGTAAAGGTGTGAGATGGGGAACAGTGGTGGTCAAGGTGTGGGGTGAACAGTAGTGATCTGCTTTAATCTCTAGCAACCAATTAGTGAGCAATAATATAAGCAGTAACCTATAGAAACTAATGGGTGAGTGGTAATGATGTGCAGTAAAAAAATGTTTGCCCAGGGTCCGATCAATATTAAAGATGGCCCTGCATTTAGCAGCGGTATTACTACAAATATTACTGCCAAGAGGCCATTATCATAGCTCCCAACTTACCGTGATTTTGAGGGGCTGTCCCTGATTTGGAGCAATGTCCCTCTGTCCCTCATTCCTCCTCATTTGTCCCTCATTTTGGTCTGATCTATATAGATGTATATAAAATTCCAAAGGCCAATATAAAGGAATAGTAGTGGTAAAAAAAAAGCACTTGTGGGTTTAACCAATCTTGTTCTTTTGTAAAATTCTCCTTTAAGGGGGCGTGGCCAGGGGTGTGTCCTATGCCTGCATACTTTTGCTGATAGGTGTCCCTCATTCCCATCTCAAAAAGTTGGGAGGTATGCATTATAACTGAACTGAAGTGGATAGCTTTAGATAGTTGCTCAACAAATTTTAAAGTTGTGGGGTCCTTTTTTGTGTTGGAGGAGTCCCTCTTAAAGAATGTGATCCATTGAGACAGTTTCACAAATGAACCACTTCTCTACTGGGCACTTAAACCCCCTTCCTGCCCAAGCCATTTTTCAGCTTTCAGCGCTGTCACACTTTGAATGACATTTGTGCGGTCGTGCGACGCTGTACCCAAACAAAATTTGCGTCCTTTTTTTTCCCACAAATAGAGCTTTCTTTTGGTGGTACTTGATCACCTCTGCGGTTTTTATTTTCTGCGCTATAAACAAAAAAATAGCGACACGTTTGAAAATAAAAACCCTTTTTTACTTTTTGCTAGAATAAATATCAATTTTTTTAAATAATTATTTTCCTCAGTTTAGGCCGATACGTATTCTTCTACATATTTTTGGTAAAAAAAATCGCAATAAGCGTATATTGATTGGTTTGCGCAAAAGTTATAGCGTCTACAAAATAGGGGATAGATTTATAGCATTTTTATTTTTTTTCACTAGTAATGGCGGCGATCAGCAATTTTTATCGTGACTGCGATATTGCGGCGGACACATCGGACATTTTGACACATTTTTGGGACCATTCACATTTATACAGCGATCTGTGCTATAAAAATGCATTGATTACTGTATAAACATGACTGGCAGGGAAGGGGTTAACACTAGGGGGCGAGGAAGGGGTTAAATGTGTTCCCTATTAGTGATTCTTACTGTGGGGGGAGGGGACTGACTGGGGGAGGAGACCGATCTGTGTCCCTATGTACAAGGGACACACTATTGGTCTCCTCTCCCTGACAGGACGTGGATCTGTGTGTTTACACACACAGATCCACGGTCCTGCTCGGTTACTGGGCAATCGCGGGCGCCGGGCACGCGCACCAGGTGCCCAGTGACGCGGCAGCGTGCACGCCCCCTAGTGGATTTTAAAGGCGCAATGTCATATGACGTCCGCCCAGAATAAAAGTGTCTTCCTGCTGCCGTCAATTGACGGCGGCCGGTTGACAACTGGGTAAAGGCACTACCAACCGAAGACAGAGTCATTCCAGTTAATTCAAACTAAGGTTTAAATCGAAAGACCAACTGGCTGTCAATGAAGTCCCTAAAGGTAAAGGCATCATCAACCAGTAAGGTGAATAACTGAACAGTTCACAAAAGATAGGGGCCATTTTATCAAAAAACTGTCTATCAAAGAAAAAATGCTTTACAACATTGTCAGGAGGAAGCAATGATAGCATTGGTTGTTCCCAGTCTCATAGATACATAGCAGAGTGTACTGCATCAATAAGATTGCAAATAACAATATGCTTATCAGTTGTTAGGAGCCTGGTCAAACACAGTCTCTGCAGGAGTAGGTTCTGAATATAAACAACATATCTCATAAACCAGATATCTCTTAAAGTTCAATTGCGTGGTGACGTGAGGTGGTGGATAGGGATGAGCGGAACACCCCCCCGGTTCGGTTCGCACCAGAACATGCGAACGGACCGAAAGTTTGCGCGAACTTTTGAACCCCGTTAATGTCTATGGGACTCGAATGTGAGAAATCAAAAGTGCAAATTTTAAAGGCTAATATGCAAGTTATTGTCCTAAAAGGGTTTGGGGACCGGGGTCCTGCCCCAGGGTACATGTATCAATGCAAAAAAAGTTTTAAAAACTGCAGTTTTTTAGGGAGCAGTGATTTTAATGATGCTTAAAGTGAAAAAATAAAAGTGAAATATTCCTTTGAATATTGTACCTGGGGTGTGTCTATAGTATGCCTGTGAAGTGGCGCGTGTTTCCCATGTTTAGAACAGTCCCTGCAACAATTCTAAAGGAATAAAAGTCATTTAAAACTGCTTGCGGCTTTAATGTAATGTCTGGTCCCGGCAATATGGATGAAAATCATTGCGAAAAATGGCATGGGTACCCCCCCCAGCCCATTACCAGCCCATTTGTGTCTTGTATGGATATTAAGGGGAACCCCGCACCCAAATTTAAAAAAGGAAAGGCGTGGGGCCCCCAGGCCTATATACCGTATTTTTCGGACTATGAGGCCTCGTACACACGGCCGAGATTCTCGTTGAAAAAAACATGTTGTTTTTTTCGACGAGATTCTTGGACAAGAAACTTGTCCCGGCCGAGTGTACACACGCTCGTTTCAAAGAACCCGCGGTTCTTTGAAAGGAGTGTACGCGGTGACATCATCGACTACGTCGAGCATGCGCTCGTCACATTCGATGCCGTCGCCGCCATCTTGGTATACCCTACGTATGCCTAGGAAGCTACCGCGCATGCGTCGAATTCATTTCGAACATGCGCGGGCTTCCCGGCGGACAGGTAAGTGTACACACACTCACTTTTCTCGTCGAGAAACATGCCGACGAGAATCTCGACGAGAAAATAGAGAGCAGGTTCTCTATTTTCTCGTCGAGGTTTCTTGTCGGTTTTCTCAACGAGAAACCCGATAGCAGCGTACACACGACCGATTTACTCGGCAATACCTCTCTGCCAGCAAGTTTCTTGCTGGTTCTTGCCGAGAAAATCGGTCGTGTGTACGAGGCCTAAGACGCACTTTTCCCCCCCAGAAATATGGGGGAAAATGTCCCTGCGTCTTATAGTCCGAATACATGACAGGCCCGCCCCCTGCCGTCGCTGGCACCGCCCCTGCCATCTGCTCTCATTGCTCCTGTAGCCGCTGGAATCCCCTGACCACCGCCACTGGCTCCGCCCCCCCCCGCCGCCGCTGGCACCGCCCGTCATCCACTCTCATTGCTCCCGTAGCCGCTGGAATCCCCTGACCACCGCCACTGGCTCCGCCCCCCCGCCGCCGGTGGCACCGCCCCTTACACATTGCTTGCATTGCGGTGAATCCAATTAGAGCCGCTCTCTCTTTCTTTTCTCCCTTCGGGTTACAGAAAGGGAAGGGGGGCGGCGGGGGATGTACAGACAGCCCGCAGCTCTCCTCTCCCTGTCACAGCGCCGCTGCCAAGTTCTCTGGCAAATAGAGCAGCGGCGCTGTGACAGGGAGAGGAGAGCTGCGGGCTGTCTGTACATCCCCCGCCGCCCCCTTCCCTTTCTGTAAGCCCAAGAGAAAGAGAGAGCCGCTCTAATTGGATTTGCTGGCCGCCACCCAGCTTACTGCCCACTGTTTCCCTCCCCATGATTGGCCACAGCAGAGGGCCAATCAGAAGACACTGGGGGCATCATGGGAAATAAAGTCCCTGCAGAGTTCTGGCACCAGTTCCTCCAGCATGCCAACACTCTGCTGGAGGGGGGGGGGAAGGGGTGTTAGAAGAGGAGCAAAAGAGTATACTCTGCTGGGGGACACGCTGTACCCCGCACCACCAGAGAGCCGCGCTGTACCCCGCACCACCAGAGAGCCACGCTGTACCCCGCACCGCCAGAGAGCCACGCTGTACCCCGCACCGCCAGAGAGCCACGCTGTACCCCGCACCGCCAGAGAGCCACGCTGTACCCCGCACCGCCAGAGAGCCACGCTGTACCCCGCACCGCCAGAGAGCCACGCTGTACCCCGCACCGCTAGAGAGCCACACTGTACCCGCACCACCAGAGAGGGAGCCACACTGTTCCCGCACCACCAGAGAGGGAGCCACATTGTACCCGCATCACCAGAGAGGGAGAAAGACTGAGCCGCTGCCAGGATACAGACATGCTACACTACTGACTAGAGTCACCCCGGGCAACCCAGAGTGAGCGAACGTCCAGCCAGAGGGATCACTGTTGCGATTTCGCTGGGTCTGGTAAGAGGGCCTGTTGGCCATTATCCATTACTATTCCCAGGGTCTGAGCCATTAGGAAGTGCCTAACCTGATATCCTCTAGGCCTTATTGACCGCCACAACATCCCTCTCTGTCCTCTTCCCACAACGTCCCTCTCTGTCCTCTTCCCACAACGTCCCTCTCTGTCCTCTTCCCACAACGTCCCTCTCTGTCCTCTTCCCACAACGTCCCTCTCTGTCCTCTTCCCACGGCGTCCCCTCTCTCCTCTTCCCACGGCGTCCCCTCTCTCCTCTTCCCACGGCGTCCCCTCTCTCCTCTTCCCACGGCGTCCCCTCTGTCCTCTTCCCACGGCGTCCCCTCTGTCCTCTTCCCACGGCGTCCCCTCTGTCCTCTTCCCACGGCGTCCCCTCTGTCCTCTTCCCACGGCGTCCCCTCTGTCCTCTTCCCACGGCGTCCCCTCTGTCCTCTTCCCACAGCGTCCCCTCTGTCCTCTTCCCAGGGTGTCCCACCACTGATGGCATGGTCACTCTTCGTTTACTATGACAATGGTCACTTTGCGTTTACTATGGCAATGGTCAGGCTGCATTTCATGGGCACTGGAAAATATTTTAGTACACCATTTGGTTCAGAATATTTTTTTTCTTGTTTTCCTCCTCTAAAACCTAGGTGCGTCTTATGGTCAGGTGCGTCTTATGGTGCAAAAAATATGGTACTCTGAACAGCAGTATACAGACGGTGCAAACAAGACAGGGACTGTAGGTTTGTTGTTACGTAGAATCTGTTTGTAATTTTGAACTGGTACATTTTTAAAGTGTAGCTCCAGCCAAAAAATCTATTTTTAAGCTTTTTGGAAAACATAGGGAAGGGTTATCACCCCCGTAACATTTGTTTTGCTGTCTGTGCACCTGTTCAGAACATTTCACCTCACTTTCTGTCCCAATGAAAATTTGGGGTTTTTAGTGAAACAAGGATTGGTGATAAAGCATAAGTGGAGAGGAGACACGTTTTTCCCATATTAACTGTTACAGGAGAGAATTTCCCTTCCTAGGGGTAGATTTCCTCTCACTTCCTGTTGTCTCCTTCCGTTTGCAAGTAGGAGTCGTTTGTAAGTTGGATGTTTGAAAGTAGGGGCCTGCCTTATATACTCTGCAGAAATTTGGGCCTTAGGTGTTGGTGTTGCCACAACACTGTAAGGCCTCACAGTTACTCTTGGTGGGCGCAGGAGCGGGCCCTGCTGTAAAATATTAGATCAAGAATTGTAATTACATGCCCCTGTTGAACAGGGGCAGAAAAATTGGGCCTTAGGCACAGGCACTGGTGCCACAACACTGCAACCCCTCACAGATACTATAGTTGGAGTGCAGGACTGAGCCCTGCTGCAAAGTATTGCATCAAAAATTTTAATTGCACGCCCCTGTTAAACAGGGGCAGAAAAATTGGGCCTTAGCCACTGGTGGCGGTGCCCAGAACCAAAAATTTTCTTACAAGCTATCAGCATGAACATTGAGGAGGAAGAGCATAGTCACTCAGCATAACAGGATAGTCACTCAGTCTTGAAGGGATCTCGCATTCAAAAAAAAATTATTCGGTTACATCAGGTGCTTGGTAGCTGGTGATCTAAGACTGATTCATTTTTATGAAGGTCAGCCGATCGGCCGATTCCGTGGACAGGCGCACCCTGTGATCGGTTACAAAGCCTCCAGCAGCACTAAATGTGCGTTCCGAAAGAACGCTGGATGCAGGACAGGCCAGTAGCTCAATTGCATACTGTTGCAAGCTCTGGCCAGTGATCCATCCTCAAGACCCAGTAACCCAGAGGATTTTCGGTGGGAAAGGTGTCCAAGTCTGATCTTGCCCCTAGGTATTCCTGCACCATGTGAATCAGACGCTCGCGATGGTTGCTGGAACCGATCATACCTTGGGGCTGCGGACTAAAAAATTGTCTGAACGCATTGGTCAGAAGGCCACCTTCTCCACCGCTCCTGTGACTGACCGAAGCCTCAGCAACACGTTGTCCAGGACTAGTGATGAGCCGAACACCCCCGGGTTCGGTTCGCACCAGAACCCGCGAACGGACCGGAAGTTCGAACGAACATTAGAACCCTATTAAATACAATGGATGCGAACGTTCGAATTCTAAAGTGCTAATTATAACAACTATTATGCATGTTATTGTCCTAAAAAGGGTTTGGGAACCCGGGTTCTGCACCAGGGGACATGTATCAATGCAAAAAGAAGTTTTAAAAACGGTCGTTTTTCGGGAGCAGTCATTTTAATGATGCATAAAGTGAAAAAAAAAAAGTCAAATATTCCTTTAAATATCGTACCTGGGGGGTGTCTAAAGTATGCCTGTGAAGTGCCACGTGTTTCCCGTGTTTAGAACTGTCCCTGCACAAAATGACACTTCTAAAGGAAAAAAAAGCCATTTAAAACTGCTTGCGGCTTTAATGTAATGTCTGGTCCCGGTAATATGGATGAAATTCTTTAAGAAAAATGGCATAGCTACCCCATGACCCCCCCCCCCCTACCCCAGCCCATTACCAGCCCCTTTGGGTCTTGTATGGATATTAAGGGGAACCCCGCACATAAAATAAAAAAGGCCCTATATACTCTGAACAGCCGTATACAGGCGGTGCATACAAGACAGGGACTGTAGGTTTGTTCTTATGTAGAATCTGTTTGTAATTTTGAACAGGTACATTGTTGAAGTGTAGCTCCAGCCCAAAAATCTATTTTTAAACTTTTTGGAAAACATAGGTAAGGGTTATCACCCCTGTAACATTTGTTTTGCTGTCTGTGCCCCTGTTCAGAACATTTCACCTCACTTTCCGTCCCAATGACAACTGTTTTTGAAATGTGGTGTTTTTCTTGAAACAAGGATTGCTGATAAAGCATCAGTACAGAGGAGACACCTTTCTCCCATATTTATTCTTACAGGAGAGAATTTTCCTTCCTAGTGGTAGATTTCCTCTCACTTCCTGTTGTCTTCTTGCGTTTGCAAGTAGGAGTCGTTTGTAAGTTGGATGTTTGAAAGTAGGGACCTGCCGTATATACTCTGCAGAAATAGGCCCCTTAGTTGTTGGTGTTGGCACAACACTGTAAGCACTCACAGTTACTCTTGGTTGGTGCTGGAACGCCCTGCTGTCAACTATTATATCAGGAATTTTAATTACATATAATTGTTGAACAGTGGTAGTAAAAATTGGGCCTTTGATGGTGGTGCTGGTGCCACAACACTGTAAGCCCTGACAGTTACTCTTGGTGGGTGCAGCAATGGGCCCTGCTGTGAATTATTAGATCAAGAATTGTAATTACATGCCCCTGTTGAACAGGGGCTGAAAAATTGGGCCTTAGGCACTGGTGGCACAACACTGCAACCCCTCACAGATACTGTACTTGGAGCACAGCAATGAGCCCTGTTGCAAAGTATTGCTTCAAAAATTGTAATGACACGCCCCTGTTAAACAGGGGCTGAAAAATTGGGCCTTAGGCACTGGTGGCACAACACTGCAACTCCTCACAGATACTGTACTTGGAGCACAGCAATGAGCCCTGTTGCAAAGTATTGCTTCAAAAATTGTAATTACACGCCCCTGTTAAACAGGGGCTGAAAAATTGGGCGTTAGGCACTGGTGGCGGCACCCATAAACAAAAATGATCTTCCAAGCTATCATCATCAATCGTATCATTGAGGACTCGGAGGAGGAGGATAGCCAGTCAACATAACAGCACAGGCACTCAGCATCAGCATCAGTCTTGAAGGGATGTGACATTTTAAAATCAATTAGTCTGTTATATCAGCATCAGGTGTGTGGTAGCTGGTGGTGATCCAAGACTGGTTCATCTTGATGAAAGTCAGTCGATCAACCGAGTCGGTGGACAGGCGCACCCTGTGATCCGTGACAAATCCTCCAGCAGCACTGAATGTGCGTTCCGAAAGAACGCTGGATGCAGGACAGGCCAGTAGCTCAATTGCATACTGTGCAAGCTCTGGCCAGTGATCCATCCTCAAGACCCAGTAAGCCAGAGGATTTTCGGTGGGGAAGGTGTCCAAGTCTGACCTTGCCCCTAGATATTCCTGCACCATGTTTATCAGACGCTGGCGATGGTTGCTGGAACCAATCATACTTTGGGGCTGCGGACTAAAGAATTGTCTGAACGCATCGGTCAGACGGCCACCTTCCCCACCGCTCCTTCTTTGACTGGCCGAAGCCTCAGCAACTCGTTGTCCAGGACCAGGAGTTTGCAACCTCCCAGTCTCTGGGAACGCGTTGCACAGACCTTTCTGCAAGGCCTCCCGGAGTTGTCTCATCCTCTGCTCCCTCTGCGACGGTAACATAAGGTCCGCAACCTTACCCTTGTACCGTGGATCAAGGAGAGTGGCCAGCCAGTAATGGTCCCTCTCCTTGATCCGAAGAATACGAGGATCCTTCCGCAGACTTTGCAGGATCAGGGAGGCCATGCAGCGTAGGTTTGCTGAGGCATTCGCTCCGGAGTCCTCTGGGTCACTAAGGACGACATGATCCGCAGCCACCTCCTCCCAGCCACGTACAAGTCCACTGGTTTCTTGGGACTGTAAATCATCCCTAAAAGACTGCTGCTGATGATGCTGAGTGCCAGCCTCCACCTCCATGCTGACACAATCCTCCTCCTCCTCCTCCTCCTCCTCCTCTTCCTGTGCGATGGGTGGGACAGAAGGAACACTGTCTGGGTAAAGGGGGCCTTGAGAGGCAAGGAAGTCCTCCTCTTCCTGCCTCTGTTCTGCCTCAAGTGCCCTGTCCATTATTCCACGCAGCGTGTGCTCCAACAGGTGGACAAGAGGTACAGTGTCACTGATGCATGCACTGTCACTGCTCACCATCCTCGTGGCCTCCTCAAATGGTGCCAGGACAGTGCATGCATCCCTGATCATGCCCCACTGGCGTGGAGAAAAAAAACCAAGCTCCCCTGACCCTGTCCTGGTGCCGTAGTCGCACAGGTACTCATTGATGGCCCTCTGCTGCGTGTGCAGCCGCTGCAGCATGGCCAACGTTGAGTTCCACCTGGTGGGCATGTCACATATAAGGCGGTTCTTGGGCAGGTTCAACTCCTTTTGCAGCTCAGCCAGGCGAGCACTGGCATTATAAGATCTGCGGAAATGCACACAGACTTTCCTGGCCTGCCTCAGGACATCCTGTAAGCCCGGGTACCTGCCCAAGAACCGCTGCACCACCAGGTTAAGGACGTGAGCCACACAGGGCACATGGGTCAGTTGTCCCTGTCGGAGGGCGGAGAGGAGGTTGGTGCCATTGTCGCAAACCACCATTCCTGGCTTAAGCTGGCGTGGCGTCAACCACCTCTCGGCCTGGCCCTGCAGAGCAGACAGGACCTCTGCCCCAGTGTGGCTTCTGTCCCCCAAACACACCAGCGCAAGCACGGCATGGCATCTTTTTGCCTGCGTACTTGCGTAGCCCCGTGAACGGCTACGGAGCACCGCTGGTTCATAGGACAAACCACAGGAAGAGGCCATGGAGGAAGAAGAAGAGGAGGGGGTGGAGGAGAGAGGTGTGTCACAACCAGTAGTAGCATTTTGGAGGCGTGGCGGTGGGACAACCTCCAACACTACTGCACCTTGTCCTGAATCCTTCCCAGCTGCCAAAAGAGTGACCCAATGGGCCGTGAAAGAAAGGTAACGTCCCTGTCCATGCCTGCTGGACCATGAGTCAGCGGTAATATGCACCTTACCGCTGACCGCCCTGTCCAGCGAGGCCAAGACATTGCCTTCCACATGCCGGTAGAGAGCCGGAATAGCCTTCCGTGAGAAAAAGTGGCGTTTGGGAACCTGCCACTGAGGAACCGCACATTGCACAAACTCACGGAAGGGGGCCGAGTCTACCAACTGAAAAGGCAGCAGTTGAAGCGCTAGCAATTTAGCCAAGCTAGCATTCAACCGCTGGGCATGTGGATGGCTGGGAGTGAACTTCTTTCGACGGTCCAGCAGCTGGGGCAGGGAAATTTGCCTGCTAGAATCGGACGTCGGTGTACTGCTAGCAGAGTGGGCGCAAGTACTTGGCTGTGACACACCTAATTCTACACCTTCATTCCTCTCAGTGCATGTTTCAGAGAGGACTGAAGTTATAGTGGGGTTGGAGATCCCAGCTGATGCGGTGCAAGGAGAGGTCCGCTTTGTTCTTTGGTGTGGGTCTTTGAGGTAGGCTTGCCAACGAGCTGCATGGCAGGTCAACATATGTCTGGTCAGGCATGTGGTACCCAAGCGGCTGATGTTTTGGCCACGCGATATACGCTTGAGACATATGTTGCAAACAGCAGCTGTGCGATCTGATGCACTAGCCTCAAAAAAGGCCCACACCAAAGAACTTTTTGAATGACGGGCAGAGGCAGCGCCCTGCACAGGCGGAGCTCTGCGGTGTGATTCCGTCGGTGTACTGCCCTTACGCTGGCCACCAAAGGGCATCCTGCCTCGTTGGAGATGTGCCTCCTCCTCATCCTCCTCCTCCTCCTCTCTCCTATTAGGCACCCACGTGGAGTCATTGACCTCATCATCCCCTCCCTCCTCATCACTGGAGCCAATCTGGCAGTATGCTGCAGCTGCTGGAACATGACTGCCAGATTGGTGTCCTTCTTGAGCATCCCCTCTGTCTGCTCTCACGCTACTGCCTTCCTCTAGCTGGGTTTCATCATCAGACCCTTCGAAACGCTGGGCATCCTCCTGGAGCATGTACCCAACACTGTGCTGAAACAGTTCGGGGGACTCCTCAGGAGGAGGACATGGTGGGTCTAGGGAAGGAGTGACTGATGATTTGTCTGACATTGATACCAGGGAAGACGACGCTTTGGCAGCTGCTTTTCCAGTACCCTGAGCCTGGGTGAGAGAGGATGAGGAGGAGGAGGAGGGCTTGGTCATCCACTCTACCAAGTCTTCGGCATGATGTGGCTCAACATGTCCAGCTGCCGAAAAGAAGGACAAGCGTGTCCCATGGCCATGTGCTGATGACAATGCACCGCGTCCACGACCAGCACTGTTGCCCCCAGACACAGAGCCTGCTTGCCCTCTTTTATTGCCTCCTGACTGTCTGCCTCTCCTTGTTTGCCTTCCAGACATTCTAATAGATGGCCTGCAGGGAGATGGGAAAAAAGCAATAAGGGCTACCTTCAGGTGTCCTTCTCTGTCCCTGGAAACAAGGACTTGCAGAGTGAAAGAAAAAAAACACTCTCCCTACCTACAGTTTTCTGTCCCTAGAAAAAATGTTTTTTTTAATCACAATATAGCACAAGGAAAATTAACTCACTGTCCTTACAGGTCCCTGGAAACAAGGACTTGCAGAGTGAAAGAAAAAAAACACTCTCCCTACCTACAGTTTTCTGTCCCTAGAAAAAAATGTTTTTTTTAATCACAATATAGCAAAAGGACAATTCACTCACTGTCCTTCCAGGTCCCTGGAAACAAGGACTTGCAGAGTGAAAGAAACTGACACTGTCCCTACCTAGAGTTTTCTGTCCCTGGAATAAATGTTTTTTTCAGCACAATATAGCACAAGGACAATTAACTCACTGTCCTTACAGGTCCCTGGAAACAAGGACTTGCAGAGTGAAAGAAAAAAAATACTCTCCCTACCTACAGTTTTCTGTCCCTAGAAAAAAATGTTTTTTTTAATCACAATATAGCAAAAGGACAATTCACTCACTGTCCTTCCAGGTCCCTGGAAACAAGGACTTGCAGAGTGAAAGAAACTGACACTGTCCCTACCTAGAGTTTTCTGTCCCTAGAATAAATGTTTTTTTTAATCACAATATAGCACAAGGAAAATTAACTCACTGTCCTTACAGGTCCCTGGAAACAAGGACTTGCAGAGTGAAAGAAAAAAAACACTCTCCCTACCTACAGTTTTCTGTCCCTAGAAAAAAATGTTTTTTTTAATCACAATATAGCAAAAGGACAATTCACTCACTGTCCTTCCAGGTCCCTGGAAACAAGGACTTGCAGAGTGAAAGAAACTGACACTGTCCCTACCTAGAGTTTTCTGTCCCTGGAATAAATGTTTTTTTCAGCACAATATAGCACAAGGACAATTAACTCACTGTCCTTACAGGTCCCTGGAAACAAGGACTTGCAGAGTGAAAGAAAAAAAATACTCTCCCTACCTACAGTTTTCTGTCCCTAGAAAAAAATGTTTTTTTTAATCACAATATAGCAAAAGGACAATTCACTCACTGTCCTTCCAGGTCCCTGGAAACAAGGACTTGCAGAGTGAAAGAAACTGACACTGTCCCTACCTAGAGTTTTCTGTCCCTGGAATAAATGTTTTTTTCAGCACAATATAGCACAAGGACAATTAACTCACTGTCCTTACAGGTCCCTGGAAACAAGGACTTGCAGAGTGAAAGAAAAAAAATACTCTCCCTACCTACAGTTTTCTGTCCCTAGAAAAAAATGTTTTTTTTAATCACAATATAGCAAAAGGACAATTCACTCACTGTCCTTCCAGGTCCCTGGAAACAAGGACTTGCAGAGTGAAAGAAACTGACACTGTCCCTACCTAGAGTTTTCTGTCCCTAGAATAAATGTTTTTTTTAATCACAATATAGCAAAAGGACAATTCACTCACTGTCCTTCCAGGTCCCTGGAAACAAGGACTTGCAGAGTGAAAGAAACTGACACTGTCCCTACCTAGAGTTTTCTGTCCCTAGAATAAATGTTTTTTTTAATCACAATATAGCACAAGGAAAATTAACTCACTGTCCTTACAGGTCCCTGGAAACAAGGACTTGCAGAGTGAAAGAAAAAAAACACTCTCCCTACCTACAGTTTTCTGTCCCTAGAAAAAAATGTTTTTTTTAATCACAATATAGCAAAAGGACAATTCACTCACTGTCCTTCCAGGTCCCTGGAAACAAGGACTTGCAGAGTGAAAGAAACTGACACTGTCCCTACCTAGAGTTTTCTGTCCCTAGAATAAATGTTTTTTTTAATCACAATATAGCAAAAGGACAATTCACTCACTGTCCTTCCAGGTCCCTGGAAACAAGGACTTGCAGAGTGAAAGAAACTGACACTGTCCCTACCTAGAGTTTTCTGTCCCTAGAATAAATGTTTTTTTTAATCACAATATAGCAAAAGGACAATTCACTCACTGTCCTTCCAGGTCCCTGGAAACAAGGACTTGCAGAGTGAAAGAAACTGACACTGTCCCTACCTAGAGTTTTCTGTCCCTAGAATAAATGTTTTTTTTAATCACAATATAGCAAAAGGACAATTCACTCACTGTCCTTCCAGGTCCCTGGAAACAAGGACTTGCAGAGTGAAAGAAACTGACACTGTCCCTACCTAGAGTTTTCTGTCCCTAGAATAAATGTTTTTTTTAATCACAATATAGCAAAAGGACAATTCACTCACTGTCCTTCCAGGTCCCTGGAAACAAGGACTTGCAGAGTGAAAGAAACTGACACTGTCCCTACCTAGAGTTTTCTGTCCCTAGAATAAATGTTTTTTTTAATCACAATATAGCACAAGGAAAATTAACTCACTGTCCTTACAGGTCCCTGGAAACAAGGACTTGCAGAGTGAAAGAAAAAAAACACTCTCCCTACCTACAGTTTTCTGTCCCTAGAAAAAAATGTTTTTTTTAATCACAATATAGCAAAAGGACAATTCACTCACTGTCCTTCCAGGTCCCTGGAAACAAGGACTTGCAGAGTGAAAGAAACTGACACTGTCCCTACCTAGAGTTTTCTGTCCCTGGAATAAATGTTTTTTTCAGCACAATATAGCACAAGGACAATTAACTCACTGTCCTTACAGGTCCCTGGAAACAAGGACTTGCAGAGTGAAAGAAAAAAAATACTCTCCCTACCTACAGTTTTCTGTCCCTAGAAAAAAATGTTTTTTTTAATCACAATATAGCAAAAGGACAATTCACTCACTGTCCTTCCAGGTCCCTGGAAACAAGGACTTGCAGAGTGAAAGAAACTGACACTGTCCCTACCTAGAGTTTTCTGTCCCTAGAATAAATGTTTTTTTTAATCACAATATAGCAAAAGGACAATTCACTCACTGTCCTTCCAGGTCCCTGGAAACAAGGACTTGCAGAGTGAAAGAAACTGACACTGTCCCTACCTAGAGTTTTCTGTCCCTAGAATAAATGTTTTTTTTAATCACAATACAGCAAAAGGACAATTCACTCACTGTCCTTCCAGGTCCCTGGAAACAAGGACTTGCAGAGTGAAAGAAACTGACACTGTCCCTACCTAGAGTTTTCTGTCCCTAGAATAAATGTTTTTTTTAATCACAATATAGCAAAAGGACAATTCACTCACTGTCCTTCCAGGTCCCTGGAAACAAGGACTTGCAGAGTGAAAGAAACTGACACTGTCCCTACCTAGAGTTTTCTGTCCCTAGAATAAATGTTTTTTTTTAAGCACACTATAGCAGAAGCACAAAACACACTGACACTCTCCCTACCTATCCTTCTCTTTCCCTAAACTAAAGGAATCCAGGTTAAGCAAGAAAGAAATAACAGTCACTGTCCCTGCCTATGCTACTCTATCCCTGCTCCGGAACACACTACACTAGGCCGCCGTGCTGGCGGCCTTTTATAGTGTGGGGCGTGTACTAAACACCCTCAGCAATAATTGGCCACAGGCATCCTGCCTGTGGCCAATCATTGCTCTCCTCGCTGCCGGCGCTGTGATTGGCCAAGCATGCGGGGTCACAGTGCATGCTTGGCCAATCACAGCGCCTGGATGACACTGCGATGGCGTAGTGCATTGTGGGCCGTTCGCGTCACTCGAATTTGGCGCGAACGGCCCAAATCGTTCGATCTTCGTCGAACGATCGAACAGCCAATGTTCGAGTCGAACGTATGTTCGACTCGAACACGAAGCTCATCCCTATCCAGGACCAGGAATTTGTAACCTCCCAGGCTCTGGAAACGCGTTGCACAAACCTTTCTGCAAGGCCTCCCGAAGACGTTTCATCCTCTGCGACAGCAAGATAAGGTCCGCAACCTTACCCTTGTAACGTGGATCAAGGAGGGTTGCCAGTCAGTAATGATCCCTCTCCTTGATACCACGAAAACGAGGATCCTTCCGCAGGCTTTGCAGGATCAGGGAGGCCATGCAGCATAGGTTTGCTGAGGCATTCGGTCCAGAGTCCTCTGGGTCACTAAAGACGACATGATCCGCAGCCACCTCCTCCCAGCCACATACAAGTCCATGGGTTTCTTGGGACTGTAAATGATCCCTTGAAGACTGATGCTGAGTGCTAGGCTCCACCTCCATGCTGACACAATCCTCCTCTTCCTCCTCGTCCTCTTTCTCTGTGATTGGCGGGCCAGCAGGAACACTGTCTGGATAAAGGGGGCCTTGAGAGGTAAGGAAGTCCTCCTCTTCCTCCCTCTGTTCTGCCTCAAGTGCCCTGTCCATTATTCCATGCAGCGTGTGCTCCAACAGGTGAACAAGAGGGACAGTGTCACTGATGCATGCACTGTCACTGCTCACCATCCTCGTGGCCTCCTCAAATGTTGACAGGACAGTGCATGCATCCCTGATCATGACCCACTGGCGTGGAAAAAAAACCCAAGCTCCCCTGACCCTGTCCTGGTGCCATATGGGCACAGATACTCATTGATGGCCCTCTGCTGCGTGTGCAGCCGCTGCAGCATATACACTGTCACTGTACTAATGACACTGGCTGGGAAGGGGTTAAACATCTAGTGTGATCAAAAGGTTAAATGCGTTCCTAACCAGTGTTTAACCCCTTGAGACCCGCGCTATAGACGAAAGACGTCTGCAGCGCGGCTCTCGTGCTGAGTGGACGTCCCGCCTTTTTCACTCCCCCTGCATGCGGCGGGGAACAGCTGTGCCCGCTGTGTCGCCAAAGCGCGTGCCTGATGGCCGCGATGTCCGCCAGGTACACGCAATCCGCTGTTACAGAGGCAGGACGTGGATCTCTGTGTGTAAACACAGAGATCCATGTCCTGTCAGGGAGAGGAGACCGATGCTGTGTCCCTTGTACATAGGGACACAGATCGGTCACCTCCCCCAGTCAGTCCCCTCGCCCACACAGTTAGATTCACTCACAGGGAACATATTTAACATCTTCCTCGCCCCCTAGTGTTAACCCCTTCCCTGCCAGTCACATTTATACAGTAATCACAGTATGACAAAAATCGCAGATAACCGCCATTACTAGTAAAAAACAAAATATAATAAAAATGTCATAAATCTATCCCCAATTTTGTAGGCGCTATAACTTTTGCGCAAACCAATCACTATACGCTTATTGCAATTTTTTTTACCAAAAATATGTAGAAGAATACGTATCGGCCTAAACTGAGAAAAAAATATATAAAAAAATAAAATAAAAAATTGGGATATTATTATAGCAAAAAGTAAAACAATATTGTGTTTTTTTTCAAAATTTTTAACCCCCCTGGCTGGGAAGGGGTTAAACAGGGGTTAAACATGCTGGTTTTTATTCCCTGCTTTGCAGGGAAACAAAAAACAGCACATCCCTACTGACAGGACGGAGCTCTGTTCTGCCTAGACAGAGCTCTGTCCTGTCTTCCTGCTCTCTAATCAGCAGTTGCCAGCGGTCATCCATTGGCTGCCACCCGCTAATCGGCTTGTGCTGTGACTAATCATAGCACAGACGGCACGCCAGCAGCCCCTACCAAGAAGAGCAGAATCACGTGTGTGTGTATATATGTGTGTGTGTGTGTATATGTATGTATATATATATATATGCGCGCGATTCTGCCCAGCCGGTCCACACTATAGCAGTAAAGCTACAATGTGGAGATGGCAAGTGGATAAGGTTGAGTTATGTTAGGGGTACAGAGGTAAGAGGAGTATTGATGACGGTGGCAGGGGGCACATGGATGGCATAGTAGTGCAGGTGTGGGAAGGGGGTACAGTGTGCAGAGTTGTTTGTGGGGAGAAACAGTGCTGGCAGTGATGTGTTATTGGGTAAAGGAGGGGGGGGAGGGGTAAGGGGCATTGATGACAGATGTATATGGTGGGAGTGCAGTTGTGCCAAAGGTATGTTGGAGGTGGAATGGGGGGTAGTTGCAGAGGTGTGTAAGGAGGTACAATGGTCAGAGGTATGTTGGAGGTGGAATGGGGGGTAGTTGCAGAGGTGTGTAAGGAGGTACAATGGTGACAGAGTTGGTCGAAGGGGCATGATGATGTCAGAGATGTGCGGTGAGAGTGCAGTTTTAAGGAGCGGTGTGCAGAGTTTTGTGAAAAGATATTTGGTGAGGGTCAAAAATAGATTTCAGAAGTGTGGTAGTAAAGGTGTGAGATGGGGAACAGTGGTGGTCAAGGTGTGGGGTGAACAGTAGTGATCTGCTTTAATCTCTAGCAACCAATTAGTGAGCAATAATATAAGCAGTAACCTATAGAAACTAATGGGTGAGTGGTAATGATGTGCA
This sequence comes from Rana muscosa, assembly GCA_029206835.1. Classification (NCBI taxonomy): domain Eukaryota; kingdom Metazoa; phylum Chordata; class Amphibia; order Anura; family Ranidae; genus Rana; species Rana muscosa. Next base: position 24,669,696 of record CM055123.1, on the reverse strand, counting down.
GTAAAAAAATGTTTGCCCAGGGTCCGATCAATATTAAAGATGGCCCTGCATTTAGCAGCGGTATTACTACAAATATTACTGCCAAGAGGCCATTATCATAGCTCCCAACTTACCGTGATTTTGAGGGGCTGTCCCTGATTTGGAGCAATGTCCCTCTGTCCCTCATTCCTCCTCATTTGTCCCTCATTTTGGTCTGATCTATATAGATGTATATAAAATTCCAAAGGCCAATATAAAGGAATAGTAGTGGTAAAAAAAAAGCACTTGTGGGTTTAACCAATCTTGTTCTTTTGTAAAATTCTCCTTTAAGGGGGCGTGGCCAGGGGTGTGTCCTATGCCTGCATACTTTTGCTGATAGGTGTCCCTCATTCCCATCTCAAAAAGTTGGGAGGTATGCATTATAACTGAACTGAAGTGGATAGCTTTAGATAGTTGCTCAACAAATTTTAAAGTTGTGGGGTCCTTTTTTGTGTTGGAGGAGTCCCTCTTAAAGAATGTGATCCATTGAGACAGTTTCACAAATTAACCACTTCTCTACTGGACACTTAAACCCCCTTCCTGCCCAAGCCATTTTTCAGCTTTCAGCGCTGTCACACTTTGAATGACATTTGTGCGGTCGTGCGACGCTGTACCCAAACAAAATTTGCGTCCTTTTTTTTCCCACAAATAGAGCTTTCTTTTGGTGGTACTTGATCACCTCTGCGGTTTTTATTTTCTGCGCTATAAACAAAAAAATAGCGACACGTTTGAAAATAAAAACCCTTTTTTACTTTTTGCTAGAATAAATATCAATTTTTTTAAATAATTATTTTCCTCAGTTTAGGCCGATACGTATTCTTCTACATATTTTTGGTAAAAAAAATCGCAATAAGCGTATATTGATTGGTTTGCGCAAAAGTTATAGCGTCTACAAAATAGGGGATAGATTTATAGCATTTTTATTTTTTTTCACTAGTAATGGCGGCGATCAGCGATTTTTATCGTGACTGCGATATTGCGGCGGACACATCGGACATTTTGACACATTTTTGGGACCATTCACATTTATACAGCGATCTGTGCTATAAAAATGCATTGATTACTGTATAAACATGACTGGCAGGGAAGGGGTTAACACTAGGGGGCGAGGAAGGGGTTAAATGTGTTCCCTATTAGTGATTCTTACTGTGGGGGGAGGGGACTGACTGGGGGAGGAGACCGATCTGTGTCCCTATGTACAAGGGACACACTATTGGTCTCCTCTCCCTGACAGGACGTGGATCTGTGTGTTTACACACACAGATCCACGGTCCTGCTCGGTTACTGGGCAATCGCGGGCGCCGGGCACGCGCACCAGGTGCCCAGTGACGCGGCAGCGTGCACGCCCCCTAGTGGATTTTAAAGGCGCAATGTCATATGACGTCCGCCCAGAATAAAAGTGTCTTCCTGCTGCCGTCAATTGACGGCGGCCGGTTGACAACTGGGTAAAGGCACTACCAACCGAAGACAGAGTCATTCCAGTTAATTCAAACTAAGGTTTAAATCGAAAGACCAACTGGCTGTCAGTGAAGTCCCTAAAGGTAAAGGCATCATCAACCAGTAAGGTGAATAACTGAACAGTTCACAAAAGATAGGGGCCATTTTATCAAAAAACTGTCTATCAAAGAAAAAATGCTTTACAACATTGTCAGGAGGAAGCAATGATAGCATTGGTTGTTCCCAGTCTCATAGATACATAGCAGAGTGTACTGCATCAATAAGATTGCAAATAACAATATGCTTATCAGTTGTTAGGAGCCTGGTCAAACACAGTCTCTGCAGGAGTAGGTTCTGAATATAAACAACATATCTCATAAACCAGATATCTCTTAAAGTTCAATTGCGTGGTGACGTGAGGTGGTGGATAGGGATGAGCGGAACACCCCCCCGGTTCGGTTCGCACCAGAACATGCGAACGGACCGAAAGTTTGCGCGAACTTTCGAACCCCGTTAATGTCTATGGGACTCGAATGTGAGAAATCAAAAGTGCAAATTTTAAAGGCTAATATGCAAGTTATTGTCCTAAAAGGGTTTGGGGACCCGGGTCCTGCCCCAGGGTACATGTATCAATGCAAAAAAAGTTTTAAAAACTGCAGTTTTTTAGGGAGCAGTGATTTTAATGATGCTTAAAGTGAAAAAATAAAAGTGAAATATTCCTTTGAATATTGTACCTGGGGTGTGTCTATAGTATGCCTGTGAAGTGGCGCGTGTTTCCCATGTTTAGAACAGTCCCTGCAACAATTCTAAAGGAATAAAAGTCATTTAAAACTGCTTGCGGCTTTAATGTAATGTCTGGTCCCGGCAATATGGATGAAAATCATTGCGAAAAATGGCATGGGTACCCCCCCCAGCCCATTACCAGCCCATTTGTGTCTTGTATGGATATTAAGGGGAACCCCGCACCCAAATTTAAAAAAGGAAAGGCGTGGGGCCCCCAGGCCTATATACCGTATTTTTCGGACTATGAGGCCTCGTACACACGGCCGAGATTCTCGTTGAAAAAAACATGTTGTTTTTTTCGACGAGATTCTTGGACAAGAAACTTGTCCCGGCCGAGTGTACACACGCTCGTTTCAAAGAACCCGCGGTTCTTTGAAAGGAGTGTACGCGGTGACATCATCGACTACGTCGAGCATGCGCTCGTCACATTCGATGCCGTCGCCGCCATCTTGGTATACCCTACGTATGCCTAGGAAGCTACCGCGCATGCGTCGAATTCATTTCGAACATGCGCGGGCTTCCCGGCGGACAGGTAAGTGTACACACACTCACTTTTCTCGTCGAGAAACATGCCGACGAGAATCTCGACGAGAAAATAGAGAGCAGGTTCTCTATTTTCTCGTCGAGGTTTCTTGTCGGTTTTCTCGACGAGAAACCCGATAGCAGCGTACACACGACCGATTTACTCGGCAATACCTCTCTGCCAGCAAGTTTCTTGCTGGTTCTTGCCGAGAAAATCGGTCGTGTGTACGAGGCCTAAGACGCACTTTTCCCCCCCAGAAATATGGGGGAAAATGTCCCTGCGTCTTATAGTCCGAATACATGACAGGCCCGCCCCCTGCCGTCGCTGGCACCGCCCCTGCCATCTGCTCTCATTGCTCCTGTAGCCGCTGGAATCCCCTGACCACCGCCACTGGCTCCGCCCCCCCCGCCGCCGCTGGCACCGCCCGTCATCCACTCTCATTGCTCCCGTAGCCGCTGGAATCCCCTGACCACCGCCACTGGCTCCGCCCCCCCGCCGCCGGTGGCACCGCCCCTTACACATTGCTTGCATTGCGGTGAATCCAATTAGAGCCGCTCTCTCTTTCTTTTCTCCCTTCGGGTTACAGAAAGGGAAGGGGGGCGGCGGGGGATGTACAGACAGCCCGCAGCTCTCCTCTCCCTGTCACAGCGCCGCTGCCAAGTTCTCTGGCAAATAGAGCAGCGGCGCTGTGACAGGGAGAGGAGAGCTGCGGGCTGTCTGTACATCCCCCGCCGCCCCCTTCCCTTTCTGTAAGCCCAAGAGAAAGAGAGAGCCGCTCTAATTGGATTTGCTGGCCGCCACCCAGCTTACTGCCCACTGTTTCCCCCCCCATGATTGGCCACAGCAGAGGGCCAATCAGAAGACACTGGGGGCATCATGGGAAATAAAGTCCCTGCAGAGTTCTGGCACCAGTTCCTCCAGCATGCCAACACTCTGCTGGAGGGGGGGGGGAAGGGGTGTTAGAAGAGGAGCAAAAGAGTATACTCTGCTGGGGGACACGCTGTACCCCGCACCACCAGAGAGCCGCGCTGTACCCCGCACCACCAGAGAGCCACGCTGTACCCCGCACCGCCAGAGAGCCACGCTGTACCCCGCACCGCCAGAGAGCCACGCTGTACCCCGCACCGCCAGAGAGCCACGCTGTACCCCGCACCGCCAGAGAGCCACGCTGTACCCCGCACCGCTAGAGAGCCACACTGTACCCGCACCACCAGAGAGGGAGCCACACTGTTCCCGCACCACCAGAGAGGGAGCCACATTGTACCCGCATCACCAGAGAGGGAGAAAGACTGAGCCGCTGCCAGGATACAGACATGCTACACTACTGACTAGAGTCACCCCGGGCAACCCAGAGTGAGCGAACGTCCAGCCAGAGGGATCACTGTTGCGATTTCGCTGGGTCTGGTAAGAGGGCCTGTTGGCCATTATCCATTACTATTCCCAGGGTCTGAGCCATTAGGAAGTGCCTAACCTGATATCCTCTAGGCCTTATTGACCGCCACAACATCCCTCTCTGTCCTCTTCCCACAACGTCCCTCTCTGTCCTCTTCCCACAACGTCCCTCTCTGTCCTCTTCCCACAACGTCCCTCTCTGTCCTCTTCCCACAACGTCCCTCTCTGTCCTCTTCCCACGGCGTCCCCTCTCTCCTCTTCCCACGGCGTCCCCTCTCTCCTCTTCCCACGGCGTCCCCTCTCTCCTCTTCCCACGGTGTCCCCTCTCTCCTCTTCCCACGGCGTCCCCTCTGTCCTCTTCCCACGGCGTCCCCTCTGTCCTCTTCCCACGGCGTCCCCTCTGTCCTCTTCCCACGGCGTCCCCTCTGTCCTCTTCCCACGGCGTCCCCTCTGTCCTCTTCCCAGGGTGTCCCACCACTGATGGCATGGTCACTCTTCGTTTACTATGACAATGGTCACTTTGCGTTTACTATGGCAATGGTCAGGCTGCATTTCATGGGCACTGGAAAATATTTTAGTACACCATTTGGTTCAGAATATTTTTTTTCTTGTTTTCCTCCTCTAAAACCTAGGTGCGTCTTATGGTCAGGTGCGTCTTATGGTGCAAAAAATATGGTACTCTGAACAGCAGTATACAGACGGTGCAAACAAGACAGGGACTGTAGGTTTGTTGTTACGTAGAATCTGTTTGTAATTTTGAACTGGTACATTTTTAAAGTGTAGCTCCAGCCAAAAAATCTATTTTTAAGCTTTTTGGAAAACATAGGGAAGGGTTATCACCCCCGTAACATTTGTTTTGCTGTCTGTGCACCTGTTCAGAACATTTCACCTCACTTTCTGTCCCAATGAAAATTTGGGGTTTTTAGTGAAACAAGGATTGGTGATAAAGCATAAGTGGAGAGGAGACACGTTTTTCCCATATTAACTGTTACAGGAGAGAATTTCCCTTCCTAGGGGTAGATTTCCTCTCACTTCCTGTTGTCTCCTTCCGTTTGCAAGTAGGAGTCGTTTGTAAGTTGGATGTTTGAAAGTAGGGGCCTGCCTTATATACTCTGCAGAAATTTGGGCCTTAGGTGTTGGTGTTGCCACAACACTGTAAGGCCTCACAGTTACTCTTGGTGGGCGCAGGAGCGGGCCCTGCTGTAAAATATTAGATCAAGAATTGTAATTACATGCCCCTGTTGAACAGGGGCAGAAAAATTGGGCCTTAGGCACAGGCACTGGTGCCACAACACTGCAACCCCTCACAGATACTATAGTTGGAGTGCAGGACTGAGCCCTGCTGCAAAGTATTGCATCAAAAATTTTAATTGCACGCCCCTGTTAAACAGGGGCAGAAAAATTGGGCCTTAGCCACTGGTGGCGGTGCCCAGAACCAAAAATTTTCTTACAAGCTATCAGCATGAACATTGAGGAGGAAGAGCATAGTCACTCAGCATAACAGGATAGTCACTCAGTCTTGAAGGGATCTCGCATTCAAAAAAAAATTATTCGGTTACATCAGGTGCTTGGTAGCTGGTGATCTAAGACTGATTCATTTTTATGAAGGTCAGCCGATCGGCCGATTCCGTGGACAGGCGCACCCTGTGATCGGTTACAAAGCCTCCAGCAGCACTAAATGTGCGTTCCGAAAGAACGCTGGATGCAGGACAGGCCAGTAGCTCAATTGCATACTGTTGCAAGCTCTGGCCAGTGATCCATCCTCAAGACCCAGTAACCCAGAGGATTTTCGGTGGGAAAGGTGTCCAAGTCTGATCTTGCCCCTAGGTATTCCTGCACCATGTGAATCAGACGCTCGCGATGGTTGCTGGAACCGATCATACCTTGGGGCTGCGGACTAAAAAATTGTCTGAACGCATTGGTCAGAAGGCCACCTTCTCCACCGCTCCTGTGACTGACCGAAGCCTCAGCAACACGTTGTCCAGGACCAGGAATTTGTAACCTCCCAGGCTCTGGAAACGCGTTGCACAAACCTTTCTGCAAGGCCTCCCGAAGACGTTTCATCCTCTGCGACAGCAAGATAAGGTCGCAACCTTACCCTTGTAACGTGGATCAAGGAGGGTTGCCAGTCAGTAATGATCCCTCTCCTTGATACCACGAAAACGAGGATCCTTCCGCAGGCTTTGCAGGATCAGGGAGGCCATGCAGCATAGGTTTGCTGAGGCATTCGGTCCAGAGTCCTCTGGGTCACTAAAGACGACATGATCCGCAGCCACCTCCTCCCAGCCACATACAAGTCCATGGGTTTCTTGGGACTGTAAATGATCCCTTGAAGACTGATGCTGAGTGCTAGGCTCCACCTCCATGCTGACACAATCCTCCTCTTCCTCCTCGTCCTCTTTCTCTGTGATTGGCGGGCCAGCAGGAACACTGTCTGGATAAAGGGGGCCTTGAGAGGTAAGGAAGTCCTCCTCTTCCTCCCTCTGTTCTGCCTCAAGTGCCCTGTCCATTATTCCATGCAGCGTGTGCTCCAACAGGTGAACAAGAGGGACAGTGTCACTGATGCATGCACTGTCACTGCTCACCATCCTCGTGGCCTCCTCAAATGTTGACAGGACAGTGCATGCATCCCTGATCATGACCCACTGGCGTGGAAAAAAAAACCAAGCTCCCCTGACCCTGTCCTGGTGCCATATGGGCACAGATACTCATTGATGGCCCTCTGCTGCGTGTGCAGCCGCTGCAGCATATACACTGTCACTGTACTAATGACACTGGCTGGGAAGGGGTTAAACATCTAGTGTGATCAAAAGGTTAAATGCGTTCCTAACCAGTGTTTAACCCCTTGAGACCCGCGCTATAGACGAAAGACGTCTGCAGCGCGGCTCTCGTGCTGAGTGGACGTCCCGCCTTTTTCACTCCCCCTGCATGCGGCGGGGAACAGCTGTGCCCGCTGTGTCGCCAAAGCGCGTGCCTGATGGCCGCGATGTCCGCCAGGTACACGCAATCCGCTGTTACAGAGGCAGGACGTGGATCTCTGTGTGTAAACACAGAGATCCATGTCCTGTCAGGGAGAGGAGACCGATGCTGTGTCCCTTGTACATAGGGACACAGATCGGTCACCTCCCCCAGTCAGTCCCCTCGCCCACACAGTTAGATTCACTCACAGGGAACATATTTAACATCTTCCTCGCCCCCTAGTGTTAACCCCTTCCCTGCCAGTCACATTTATACAGTAATCACAGTATGACAAAAATCGCAGATAACCGCCATTACTAGTAAAAAACAAAATATAATAAAAATGTCATAAATCTATCCCCAATTTTGTAGGCGCTATAACTTTTGCGCAAACCAATCACTATACGCTTATTGCAATTTTTTTTACCAAAAATATGTAGAAGAATACGTATCGGCCTAAACTGAGAAAAAAATATATAAAAAAATAAAATAAAAAATTGGGATATTATTATAGCAAAAAGTAAAACAATATTGTGTTTTTTTTCAAAATTTTTAACCCCCCTGGCTGGGAAGGGGTTAAACAGGGGTTAAACATGCTGGTTTTTATTCCCTGCTTTGCAGGGAAACAAAAAACAGCACATCCCTACTGACAGGACGGAGCTCTGTTCTGCCTAGACAGAGCTCTGTCCTGTCTTCCTGCTCTCTAATCAGCAGTTGCCAGCGGTCATCCATTGGCTGCCACCCGCTAATCGGCTTGTGCTGTGACTAATCATAGCACAGACGGCACGCCAGCAGCCCCTACCAAGAAGAGCAGAATCACGTGTGTGTGTATATATGTGTGTGTGTGTGTATATGTATGTATATATATATATGCGCGCGATTCTGCCCAGCCGGTCCACACTATAGCAGTAAAGCTACAATGTGGAGATGGCAAGTGGATAAGGTTGAGTTATGTTAGGGGTACAGAGGTAAGAGGAGTATTGATGACGGTGGCAGGGGGCACATGGATGGCATAGTAGTGCAGGTGTGGGAAGGGGGTACAGTGTGCAGAGTTGTTTGTGGGGAGAAACAGTGCTGGCAGTGATGTGTTATTGGGTAAAGGAGGGGGGGGGAGGGGTAAGGGGCATTGATGACAGATGTATATGGTGGGAGTGCAGTTGTGCCAAAGGTATGTTGGAGGTGGAATGGGGGGTAGTTGCAGAGGTGTGTAAGGAGGTACAATGGTCAGAGGTATGTTGGAGGTGGAATGGGGGGTAGTTGCAGAGGTGTGTAAGGAGGTACAATGGTGACAGAGTTGGTCGAAGGGGCATGATGATGTCAGAGATGTGCGGTGAGAGTGCAGTTTTAAGGAGCGGTGTGCAGAGTTTTGTGAAAAGATATTTGGTGAGGGTCAAAAATAGATTTCAGAAGTGTGGTAGTAAAGGTGTGAGATGGGGAACAGTGGTGGTCAAGGTGTGGGGTGAACAGTAGTGATCTGCTTTAATCTCTAGCAACCAATTAGTGAGCAATAATATAAGCAGTAACCTATAGAAACTAATGGGTGAGTGGTAATGATGTGCAGTAAAAAAATGTTTGCCCAGGGTCCGATCAATATTAAAGATGGCCCTGCATTTAGCAGCGGTATTACTACAAATATTACTGCCAAGAGGCCATTATCATAGCTCCCAACTTACCGTGATTTTGAGGGGCTGTCCCTGATTTGGAGCAATGTCCCTCTGTCCCTCATTCCTCCTCATTTGTCCCTCATTTTGGTCTGATCTATATAGATGTATATAAAATTCCAAAGGCCAATATAAAGGAATAGTAGTGGTAAAAAAAAAGCACTTGTGGGTTTAACCAATCTTGTTCTTTTGTAAAATTCTCCTTTAAGGGGGCGTGGCCAGGGGTGTGTCCTATGCCTGCATACTTTTGCTGATAGGTGTCCCTCATTCCCATCTCAAAAAGTTGGGAGGTATGCATTATAACTGAACTGAAGTGGATAGCTTTAGATAGTTGCTCAACAAATTTTAAAGTTGTGGGGTCCTTTTTTGTGTTGGAGGAGTCCCTCTTAAAGAATGTGATCCATTGAGACAGTTTCACAAATTAACCACTTCTCTACTGGGCACTTAAACCCCCTTCCTGCCCAAGCCATTTTTCAGCTTTCAGCGCTGTCACACTTTGAATGACATTTGTGCGGTCGTGCGACGCTGTACCCAAACAAAATTTGCGTCCTTTTTTTTCCCACAAATAGAGCTTTCTTTTGGTGGTACTTGATCACCTCTGCGGTTTTTATTTTCTGCGCTATAAACAAAAAAATAGCGACACGTTTGAAAATAAAAACCCTTTTTTACTTTTTGCTAGAATAAATATCAATTTTTTTAAATAATTATTTTCCTCAGTTTAGGCCGATACGTATTCTTCTACATATTTTTGGTAAAAAAAATCGCAATAAGCGTATATTGATTGGTTTGCGCAAAAGTTATAGCGTCTACAAAATAGGGGATAGATTTATAGCATTTTTATTTTTTTTCACTAGTAATGGCGGCGATCAGCGATTTTTATCGTGACTGCGATATTGCGGCGGACACATCGGACATTTTGACACATTTTTGGGACCATTCACATTTATACAGCGATCTGTGCTATAAAAATGCATTGATTACTGTATAAACATGACTGGCAGGGAAGGGGTTAACACTAGGGGGCGAGGAAGGGGTTAAATGTGTTCCCTATTAGTGATTCTTACTGTGGGGGGAGGGGACTGACTGGGGGAGGAGACCGATCTGTGTCCCTATGTACAAGGGACACACTATTGGTCTCCTCTCCCTGACAGGACGTGGATCTGTGTGTTTACACACACAGATCCACGGTCCTGCTCGGTTACTGGGCAATCGCGGGCGCCGGGCACGCGCACCAGGTGCCCAGTGACGCGGCAGCGTGCACGCCCCCTAGTGGATTTTAAAGGCGCAATGTCATATGACGTCCGCCCAGAATAAAAGTGTCTTCCTGCTGCCGTCAATTGACGGCGGCCGGTTGACAACTGGGTAAAGGCACTACCAACCGAAGACAGAGTCATTCCAGTTAATTCAAACTAAGGTTTAAATCGAAAGACCAACTGGCTGTCAGTGAAGTCCCTAAAGGTAAAGGCATCATCAACCAGTAAGGTGAATAACTGAACAGTTCACAAAAGATAGGGGCCATTTTATCAAAAAACTGTCTATCAAAGAAAAAATGCTTTACAACATTGTCAGGAGGAAGCAATGATAGCATTGGTTGTTCCCAGTCTCATAGATACATAGCAGAGTGTACTGCATCAATAAGATTGCAAATAACAATATGCTTATCAGTTGTTAGGAGCCTGGTCAAACACAGTCTCTGCAGGAGTAGGTTCTGAATATAAACAACATATCTCATAAACCAGATATCTCTTAAAGTTCAATTGCGTGGTGACGTGAGGTGGTGGATAGGGATGAGCGGAACACCCCCCCCGGTTCGGTTCGCACCAGAACATGCGAACGGACCGAAAGTTTGCGCGAACTTTCGAACCCCGTTAATGTCTATGGGACTCGAATGTGAGAAATCAAAAGTGCAAATTTTAAAGGCTAATATGCAAGTTATTGTCCTAAAAGGGTTTGGGGACCCGGGTCCTGCCCCAGGGTACATGTATCAATGCAAAAAAAGTTTTAAAAACTGCAGTTTTTTAGGGAGCAGTGATTTTAATGATGCTTAAAGTGAAAAAATAAAAGTGAAATATTCCTTTGAATATTGTACCTGGGGTGTGTCTATAGTATGCCTGTGAAGTGGCGCGTGTTTCCCATGTTTAGAACAGTCCCTGCACAAAATGACAATTCTAAAGGAATAAAAGTCATTTAAAACTGCTTGCGGCTTTAATGTAATGTCTGGTCCCGGCAATATGGATGAAAATCATTGCGAAAAATGGCATGGGTACCCCCCCCCAGCCCATTACCAGCCCATTTGTGTCTTGTATGGATATTAAAGGGAACCCCGCACCCAAATTTAAAAAAGGAAAGGCGTGGGGCCCCCAGGCCTATATACCGTATTTTTCGGACTATGAGGCCTCGTACACACGGCCGAGATTCTCGTTGAAAAAAACATGTCGTTTTTTTCGACGAGATTCTTGGACAAGAAACTTGTCCCGGCCGAGTGTACACACGCTCGTTTCAAAGAACCCGCGGTTCTTTGAAAGGAGTGTACGCGGTGACGTCATCGACTACGTCGAGCATGCGCTCGTCACATTCGATGCCGTCGCCGCCATCTTGGTATACCCTACGTATGCCTAGGAAGCTACCGCGCATGCGTCGAATTCATTTCGAACATGCGCGGGCTTCCCGGCGGACAGGTAAGTGTACACACACTCACTTTTCTCGTCGAGAAACATGCCGACGAGAATCTCGACGAGAAAATAGAGAGCAGGTTCTCTATTTTCTCGTCGAGGTTTCTTGTCGGTTTTCTCGACGAGAAACCCGATAGCAGCGTACACACGACCGATTTACTCGGCAAGACCTCTCTGCCAGCAAGTTTCTTGCTGGTTCTTGCCGAGAAAATCGGTCGTGTGTACGAGGCCTAAGACGCACTTTTCCCCCCCAGAAATATGGGGGAAAATGTCTCTGCGTCTTATAGTCCGAATACATGACAGGCCCGCCCCCTGCCGTCGCTGGCACCGCCCCTGCCATCTGCTCTCATTGCTCCTGTAGCCGCTGGAATCCCCTGACCACCGCCACTGGCTCCGCCCCCCCCGCCGCCGCTGGCACCGCCCGTCATCCACTCTCATTGCTCCCGTAGCCGCTGGAATCCCCTGACCACCGCCACTGGCTCCGCCCCCCCGCCGCCGGTGGCACCGCCCCTTACACATTGCTTGCATTGCGGTGAATCCAATTAGAGCCGCTCTCTCTTTCTTTTCTCCCTTCGGGTTACAGAAAGGGAAGGGGGGCGGCGGGGGATGTACAGACAGCCCGCAGCTCTCCTCTCCCTGTCACAGCGCCGCTGCCAAGTTCTCTGGCAAATAGAGCAGCGGCGCTGTGACAGGGAGAGGAGAGCTGCGGGCTGTCTGTACATCCCCCGCCGCCCCCCTTCCCTTTCTGTAAGCCGAAGAGAAAGAGAGAGCCGCTCTAATTGGATTTGCTGGCCGCCACCCAGCTTACTGCCCACTGTTTCCCTCCCCATGATTGGCCACAGCAGAGGGCCAATCAGAAGACACTGGGGGCATCATGGGAAATAAAGTCCCTGCAGAGTTCTGGCACCAGTTCCTCCAGCATGCAAACACTCTGCTGGAGGGGGGGGGGGGGAAGGGGTGTTAGAAGAGGAGCAAAAGAGTATACTCTGCTGGGGGACACGCTGTACCCCGCACCACCAGAGAGCCGCGCTGTACCCCGCACCACCAGAGAGCCACGCTGTACCCCGCACCGCCAGAGAGCCACGCTGTACCCCGCACCGCCAGAGAGCCACGCTGTACCCCGCACCGCCAGAGAGCCACGCTGTACCCCGCACCGCCAGAGAGCCACGCTGTACCCCGCACCGCCAGAGAGCCACGCTGTACCCCGCACCGCCAGAGAGCCACGCTGTACCCCGCACCGCCAGAGAGCCACGCTGTACCCCGCACTGCCAGAGAGCCACGCTGTACCCGCACCACCAGAGAGGGAGCCACACTGTTCCCGCACCACCAGAGAGGGAGCCACATTGTACCCGCATCACCAGAGAGGGAGAAAGACTGAGCCGCTGCCAGGATACAGACATGCTACACTACTGACTAGAGTCACCCCGGGCAACCCAGAGTGAGCGAACGTCCAGCCAGAGGGATCACTGTTGCGATTTCGCTGGGTCTGGTAAGAGGGCCTGTTGGCCATTATCCATTACTATTCCCAGGGTCTGAGCCATTAGGAAGTGCCTAACCTGATATCCTCTAGGCCTTATTGACCGCCACAACATCCCTCTCTGTCCTCTTCCCACAACGTCCCTCTCTGTCCTCTTCCCACAACGTCCCTCTCTGTCCTCTTCCCACAACGTCCCTCTCTGTCCTCTTCCCACGGCGTCCCCTCTCTCCTCTTCCCACGGCGTCCCCTCTCTCCTCTTCCCACGGCGTCCCCTCTCTCCTCTTCCCACGGCGTCCCCTCTCTCCTCTTCCCATGGCGTCCCCTCTCTCCTCTTCCCACGGCGTCCCCTCTCTCCTCTTCCCACGGCGTCCCCTCTCTCCTCTTCCCACGGCGTCCCCTCTGTCCTCTTCCCACGGCGTCCCCTCTGTCCTCTTCCCACGGCGTCCCCTCTGTCCTCTTCCCAGGGTGTCCCACCACTGATGGCATGGTCACTCTACGTTTACTATGACAATGGTCACTTTGCGTTTACTATGGCAATGGTCATGGGCACTGGAAAATATTTTAGTACACCATTTGGTTCAGAATATTTTTTTTCTTGTTTTCCTCCTCTAAAACCTAGGTGCGTCTTATGGTCAGGTGCGTCTTATGGTGCAAAAAATATGGTACTCTGAACAGCAGTATACAGACGGTGCAAACAAGACAGGGACTGTAGGTTTGTTGTTACGTAGAATCTGTTTGTAATTTTGAACTGGTAAATTTTTAAAGTGTAGCTCCAGCCAAAAAATCTATTTTTAAGCTTTTTGGAAAACATAGGGAAGGGTTATCACCCCCGTAACATTTGTTTTGCTGTCTGTGCACCTGTTCAGAACATTTCACCTCACTTTCTGTCCCAATGACAATTAGTTTTTGAAAATTTGGGGTTTTTAGTGAAACAAGGATTGGTGATAAAGCATAAGTGGAGAGGAGACACGTTTTTCCCATATTAACTGTTACAGGAGAGAATTTCCCTTCCTAGGGGTAGATTTCCTCTCACTTCCTGTTGTCTCCTTCCGTTTGCAAGTAGGAGTCGTTTGTAAGTTGGATGTTTGAAAGTAGGGGCCTGCCTTATATACTCTGCAGAAATTTGGGCCTTAGGTGTTGGTGTTGCCACAACACTGTAAGGCCTCACAGTTACTCTTGGTGGGCGCAGGAGCGGGCCCTGCTGTAAAATATTAGATCAAGAATTGTAATTACATGCCCCTGTTGAACAGGGGCAGAAAAATTGGGCCTTAGGCACAGGCACTGGTGCCACAACACTGCAACCCCTCACAGATACTATAGTTGGAGTGCAGGACTGAGCCCTGCTGCAAAGTATTGCATCAAAAATTTTAATTGCACGCCCCTGTTAAACAGGGGCAGAAAAATTGGGCCTTAGCCACTGGTGGCGGTGCCCAGAACCAAAAATTTTCTTACAAGCTATCAGCATGAACATTGAGGAGGAAGAGCATAGTCACTCAGCATAACAGGATAGTCACTCAGTCTTGAAGGGATCTCGCATTCAAAAAAAAATTATTCGGTTACATCAGGTGCTTGGTAGCTGGTGATCTAAGACTGATTCATTTTTATGAAGGTCAGCCGATCGGCCGATTCCGTGGACAGGCGCACCCTGTGATCGGTTACAAAGCCTCCAGCAGCACTAAATGTGCGTTCCGAAAGAACGCTGGATGCAGGACAGGCCAGTAGCTCAATTGCATACTGTTGCAAGCTCTGGCCAGTGATCCATCCTCAAGACCCAGTAACCCAGAGGATTTTCGGTGGGAAAGGTGTCCAAGTCTGATCTTGCCCCTAGGTATTCCTGCACCATGTGAATCAGACGCTCGCGATGGTTGCTGGAACCGATCATACCTTGGGGCTGCGGACTAAAAAATTGTCTGAACGCATTGGTCAGAAGGCCACCTTCTCCACCGCTCCTGTGACTGACCGAAGCCTCAGCAACACGTTGTCCAGGACCAGGAATTTGTAACCTCCCAGGCTCTGGAAACGCGTTGCACAAACCTTTCTGCAAGGCCTCCCGAAGACGTTTCATCCTCTGCGACAGCAAGATAAGGTCCGCAACCTTACCCTTGTAACGTGGATCAAGGAGGGTTGCCAGTCAGTAATGATCCCTCTCCTTGATACCACGAAAACGAGGATCCTTCCGCAGGCTTTGCAGGATCAGGGAGGCCATGCAGCGTAGGTTTGCTGAGGCATTCGGTCCAGAGTCCTCTGGGTCACTAAAGACGACATGATCCGCAGCCACCTCCTCCCAGCCACATACAAGTCCATGGGTTTCTTGGGACTGTAAATGATCCCTTGAAGACTGATGCTGAGTGCTAGGCTCCACCTCCATGCTGACACAATCCTCCTCTTCCTCCTCGTCCTCTTTCTCTGTGATTGGCGGGCCAGCAGGAACACTGTCTGGATAAAGGGGGCCTTGAGAGGTAAAGAAGTCCTCCTCTTCCTCCCTCTGTTCTGCCTCAAGTGCCCTGTCCATTATTCCATGCAGCGTGTGCTCCAACAGGTGAACAAGAGGGACAGTGTCACTGATGCATGCACTGTCACTGCTCACCATCCTCGTGGCCTCCTCAAATGTTGACAGGACAGTGCATGCATCCCTGATCATGACCCACTGGCGTGGAAAAAAAAACCAAGCTCCCCTGACCCTGTCCTGGTGCCATATGGGCACAGATACTCATTGATGGCCCTCTGCTGTGTGTGCAGCCGCTGCAGCATGGCCAACCTTGAGTTCGACTTGATGGGCATGTCACAGATTAAGTGGTTCTTGGGCAGGTTGTATTCCTTTTGGAGGTAAGCCAGCCGAGCACTGGCATTATATGACCGGCGGAAATGCACACAGAGTTTCCTGGCCTGCCTCAGGACATCCTGTAAGCCCGGGTACCTGCCCAAGAACCGCTGCACCACCAAGTTAAGGACGTCAGCCAAACAGGGCACATGGGTCAGTTGTACCTGTCGGAGGGCAAGGAGGAAGTTGGTGCCATTGTCGCACCATTCCTGGCTTAAGCTGGCATGGCGTCAACCACCTCTGAGCCTGCCCCTGCAGAGCTGACAGAATCTCTGCCCCAGTGTGGCTCCTGTCCCCCAAGTACACCAGCTCAAGCACCACATGGCATCTCTATGCCTGCGTACTTGCATAGCCCCTTGAACGCCTACGGAGCACCGCTGGTTCCGAGGACAAAGCACAGGAAGAGGCCATTGAGGAAGAAGAGGAGGGGTGGAGGAGAGAGGTGTGTCAAAATCACCAGTAGTTGCAATTTGGAGGCGTGGTGGCGGAACAACCTCCAACACTACAGCACCCAATGCGCTGTAAAAGATAGGTAATGTGCCTGTCCATGCCTGCTGGACCATGAGTCAGCGGTAATATGCACCTTAGCGCTGACCGCCCTGTCCAGCGAGGCCAAGACATTGCCTTCCACGTGCCGGTAGAGAGCCGGAATCGCCTTCCGTGAAAAAAAGCGTTTGGGAACCTGCCACTAAGGAACCGCACATTCCACAAACTCACAGAAAGGGGGCAGAGTCTACCAACTGAAAAGGCAGCAGTTGAAGTACTAGCAATTTAGCCAAGCTAGCATTCAACCGCTGGGCATGTGGATGGCTGGGAGCGAACTTCTTTTGGCGTTGCAGCAGCTGGGGCAGGGAAATTTGTCTGGTACAATCTGACGTTGGTGTACCGATAGCAGATTGCCCGCAAGTACTTGGCTGTGACACTCCTAATTCTACACCTTCATTCCTCTCAGTGCAGGTTTCAGAGAGGACTGAAGGTATAGTGGGGTTGGAGATCCCAGCTGATGAGGAGCAAGGAGAGTTCCGCTTTGTTCTTTGGTGTGGGTCTTTTAGGTGTGCTTGCCAACGAACTGCCTGGCAGGTCGACATATGTCTGATCAAGCATGTGGTGCCCAAGCGGGTGATGTTTTGGCCACGCGAGATACACCTGAGACATATGTTGCAAATAGCAGTGCTGCGATCTGATGCACTCGTCTCAAAAAAGGCCTACACCAAAGAACTTTTGGAATAACGCAGAGACAGCAGCGGCCTGCATATGCGGAGCTCTGCGGTGTGATGCTGTCGGTGAACTGCCCTTAAGATGGCCCCTGGAGGACATCCTGCCTCATTGGAGATGTGCCTCCTCCTCCTCCTCTTTTCTCCTATCAGGCACCCACGTAGAGTCCGTGACCTCATCATCCCCTCCCTCCTCATCACTGTAGCAAACCTGGCAGTATGCTGCAGCTGGGGGAACATGACTGCCAGATTGCTGTCCTTCTTGGGCACCCCCTCTCTCTGGGCTCACGTTACTGCCTTCCTCTAGCTGGGTACCATCATCGGAGCCTTCAAAACGCTGGGCATCCTCCTGGAGCATGTACCCAACACTGTGGTCAAGCAGTTCGGGGGACTCCTCAGGAGGACATGGGGCTAGAGAAGGAGTGACTGATGCCATTGAGCCGAGGGAAGAGGCCGCTTTGACAGCTGCTTTGCCAGACAAAGTACCCTGAGCCTGGGTGATAGAGGATGAGGACGGCTTGGTCATCCACTCTACCAAGTCTTTGGCATGTTGCGGCTCAACGCGGCCAGCTGCCAAAAAAAAGGACAAGCGTGTCTTACAGCCACGTGTTGATGAGGATGCACCGTGTCCATGACCAGCACTGTTGCCTCTAGACACAGAGCCTGCTTGCCCTCTTTTATTGGCTCGTGGCTGTCTGCCTCTCCTTGTTGTCCTTCCAGACATACTAATGGCCTGCAGGGAGATGTAGCTGCACAAAGCTGGGATGTATATATATACTGATTATACTGCAGCTAGCAAAATCAACTGTCTGCCTGTAGTATTATTAGTATGAGAACACCAGCAATTGTCTTCAGTTAGCTTTAGTTGCAAACTGTGCAGAGGACACAGTAAACTAACTGAAAATACTGCAGCTCCCTGCCTGTGGTATTATTATGAGATCACCAGCAATTGTATTCAGGTAAGCTTTAGGTGCACACTGTGCAAAGCACACTAAATCAAAATACTGCAGCTCTCTGCCTGAATTTGTATGAGAACACCAGCAATTGTATTCAGGTAAGCTTTAGGTGCACACTGTGCAAAAGACACTAAATCAAAATACTGCAGCTCCCTGCCTGTATTTGTATGAGAACACCAGCAATTGTATTCAGGTAAGCTTTAGGTGCACACTGTGCAAAGGACACTAAAACCAAATACTGCAGCTCTCTGCCTGTATTTGTATGAGAACACCAGCAATTGTATTCAGGTAAGCTTTAGGTGCACACTGTGCAAAGGACACTACATCAAAATACTGCAGCTCCCTGCCTGTATTTGTATGAGAACACCAGCAATTGTATTCAGGTATGCTTTAGGTGCACACTGTGCAAAGGACACTAAATCAAAATATTGCAGCTCCCTGCCTGTATTTGTATGAGAACACCAGCAATTGTATTCAGGTAAGCTTTAGGTGCACGCTATGCAAAGGACACAGCACACTAAGTGAAAATACTGCAGCTAGCACAATCACCTGCCTGTCTTTCAGTATATTATGAAGAGAATAACAGGAACGGATCTAGCTAAACTGAATACAGTGTATAAATATATATACATCACCTAGGATGCATATATATCCTCTACACACTGTAACTGAAGCTAACTGACTCACCTGCCTGCTCTATCTAACTCAAATAAAATTACACTATCTCTCTCCCTCTCTCTCTGTCTTTAACCACCGCCTCAACACACTACACAAGGCCGCCACGCAGGCGGTCTTATATAGTGTGGGGTGTGTACTAAACCCCCTGAGACATAATTGGCCAAAGCCACCCTGGCTTTGGCCAATTATGGCTCTCCGTTTTTTCCGTGCTGTGATTGGCCAAAGCATGCGGGTCATAGTGGGATGCTTAGCCAATCATCAGCCAACAATGCACTGCGATGCCGCAGTAAATTATGGGCGTGACCCACCACTCGAATTTGGCGCGAACGGCCCATAATGTTCGAAATTCGGCGAACGGCCGAACAGACGATGTTCGAGTCGAACATGGGTTCGACTCGAACTCGAAGCTCATCCCTAATTATCAGTAATAGAAAAGCAATAGTCTGCGGTGAGCTTTACGTGCACACTGTGGTCAGACTACACTACACTGACTTAAGAAACTGCAGGTTAGCTCAATCAACTGCTTGTATTATCAGTAATAGAAAAGCAATAGTCTGCAGTTGGCTTTACATGCTTTACAAGTGAAATCTAGCTAAGCTTAATAGAGTGTGTGTGTGTGTGTGTGTGTGTGTATATGTATGTATATATATATATATATATATATATATATATATGTATGTATATGTGTGTATATATATATATATATGTGTTGTGACAGCAGGAAGGTAAAGTCACCTGGTTGCATCCAGGGGGGTAGGTATATTTCTCCCAGATTCAGGCTTTATGCCGACTTATACAACTAGGGAGAGAGTTGATGAAGCCCAGCTGAGGCTAGTGGGCTCATGGATGATTCATACCTCTAGGGAGAGGGCTGGGCGTCGTGCAGGCAGGGAGTTGATGAGACCAGCTGAAGCTTGTCAGCTCGTTTAAGGCCTCTATAAAAACTCCCAGATTCATTAGGTGTTTGCTCATGCCTGGACCCAGACCTGTGTGGACTGTCTAGGGAGAGTGAACCCCTGTGCGGTGAGACAAAGCCTGTGTGGCTATTTGTTTGGACATTTACTAAACCAGGGACTTAGGGACTAGGACAGCACCAGGCTGATCCCAGTTGTTAGTTAGGAAACCTGCATGTTTAGTCAGAGGTCAAGCTGACCAGGGTTTATTTTGTTTATGTTTCTTTTTGCTTTGCTGTGTTTTTTGTCACTGTAAATAGAGAAATAAACCGCACCTTTTTGATCTTGAAAACCACAACCTCCGTCTGCTGGGCCTGTTTTTGTGTGGGGAGCCCATCCAGGGGATCACACACACCTGCTGCCGAGCTAACCCCTCCACAGTTGGTGGAGAACCAGTGGCAGTTTTTTTTTAAGCCAGCATGGAGGAGATACTGAAACAGCTGGCTCTAGCAAATGCCAATCAACAGCAGACAAATGCAGGTTTGCAAAAGAGCCTTGCAGCTCAACAACAGAGCTTCGCAGCCCAGCAGCAAGCTCATCAACAGAGCCTTGCAGCCCAGCAGCAATCTGAGGCCCGCTTCATAGACCTGTTACAGAAGCAAGAGCAGAGACTACAACAAATGGAAGCAGTAATGCAGCAACATCCGCAGACCAGTGAGGAAAGCCGTCCCACTAATACCGCGTCCTTTGGGGTGAGTCGTTTATTGACAAAAATGACTGGAGAGGATGATCCAGAGGTATTTTTGACCACATTTGAAAGGACTGCTGAAAGAGAAAAGTGGCCTGAGGAGCAGTGGGCTGGACTGGTGGCTCCTCTGTTAACTGGTGAATCGCAGAAGGCTTACTATGACCTAGAGCCTGACCAAGCAAAAGACTATGTGATGCTAAAAGCTGAAATATTGGCAAGGCTGGGTGTCACCCTGGCTGTCCGGGCTCAGCGTGTGCATAACTGGACTTTCCAGCTTGGAAAACCCCCCAGGTCTCAAATGTATGATCTCATTCACCTGAGCAGGAAGTGGCTACAGCCAGAGACTTTGTCCGCACCAGAGATTGTGGAACGTGTTGTGATGGATCGTTTCTTGAGAGCTCTTCCTACCGCCATTCAAAAGTGGGTAAGCCATGGAGACCCAGAAACGGCCGGTAAACTTGTGGATCGTGTAGAGAGATACTTGGCTGCAGAGAACCTGACGGCCTCTTCCAGAGACTCTCGGACTTTCCACCCTAAGACCAGACCATCCCCAGGGGCGGATAAGATGATTCCAAGGGGTGAGGGTGGAGAGAGTGAGAGGGTGGGAGCTCTGCCCAGGGTTTGGCGAGAACAGCCTGGGAAGTCGGGGGCTCAAGAGGCAGCCAAAAGGATTGTTTGCTACCGCTGCCGGCAAGCGGGACATATTGCAGCAAATTGCCCGGTTGTGGAGGAACCCATGCAATGTGACTTTCTGACGGACCGACGTCAGTCGCTGTGTGCGACAGTCGCATGCACTGCCATTCGGGGAACTGAGAAACATTTATGCAAAATGTGTATTAATGGTAGAAATGTTGTGGTATTGCTGGATTCAGGTAGCCTTGTGACCCTGATAAAGGCTGAATTAGTTAAAACAGAGGTCTCTGGGAATAGCAAGGTAGCTGTTATTTGTGTGCATGGGGACACCCGAGAGTATCCAGTGACTACAGTGTGTTTCGAGACCCCCAAAGGTACCCTCTCTCATCCAGTGGGGTTAGTATCTCAATTACCGCATGATGCCATTGTGGGAAGGGATTTTCCGAAGTTCTGGGAACTGTGGGATGATCCTGAGCCCCCCACTGGTGCCCCTATGTACCAGGAATGTGATAGCCAGAACTCCTCAGAGTGGTGAGGACTCTCCAGAATTTCCCTTGTCAGTATTGGCAGGGGAGACTCAAGAAACTGGAGAGGAGCCCACCTCCTCAGACGAAAACCTACCGTCTGTGGAGTTTTCTGATCTTGAGGTTCACAGGGAAAATTTTGCCACAGAACAGTTAAAAGACCCCGCCCTAATAAAGGCTCGGGAAAACGTAGTGGAAATAGATGGCGAGTTAGTGAACCCAGATAATACCTGCACTTACCCATACTTCAGCGTAGAGAAGGACCTACTGTATCGGGTGGCAAAAAGGGCAGAAGAAACCGTTGAGCAGCTTGTGGTGCCCAAACCTTACAGGAAGTTGGTGTTGGAGTTGGCCCATGGGCACATTCTTGGAGGTCATCTGGGGACAGAGAAAACCCGAGAGAGGGTATTACAGAGATTCTATTGGCCTGGGGTGATGAAGGACATAGAAAATTATTGTTCCTCCTGCCCTGTGTGTCAGAGGTCGGCCCCGATGCCACATTTCCGAAGCCCGCTGGTCCCTCTACCCATCATTGAGGTCCCGTTTGAGAGAATCGCAATGGATTTGGTAGGTCCTATAATCAAGTCCGCTAGGGGGCACCAGTACATATTGGTTATAATGGACTATGCCACCGGTTATCCAGAAGCGATCCCTCTCAGAAATACCTCGGCCAAAACCATAGCCAAAGAGCTATCTCTTGTTTTTAGCCGGGTGGGTATTTGTAAAGAACTGCTTACGGACCAAGGTACACCCTTTATGTCCCGGGTTATGAAAGAGCTGTGTAAATTGTTCAAAGTGACGCAAT